>CP139504.1:131483865-131639158 GCA_021014915.2 Artemisia tridentata subsp. tridentata
TATTTCATATGCTATTCGACCCATATACATAGTGTCATCTCATATTCATCTTTTTACTAGTTATTTTCAATAACTTAAGGCTTATTTTCAATCTATTCTAATTAAGTACTTGATTATATTTTTCCACCATTTCACCACTTGAGTCAAAATTTTATGTTTTTCAAAACCCCAATAATCTTTTATTTTTATGACTAGTCGAACCATATATATGACCTCAAAACCAATATAGTGCTTAATCTTGTGCAAAAACCATAACTAATGTTTGTATCATCAAACTAACACCATATGTAACAAGATTTACCACACAAGCAAGAAATCTACAAACTAACTCATGAACATCATAAAAGTCGAGCACTATATAACCAAGATCAAACCCTAGTTTTTTCCATATTATCAAAACATACACATTTAATACTTTTAAACATCATTAGACACCAAATGAACAAGAGATTAACAAGATTAGAAAAGTTTTATGAATTCTTACAAAACTTGTGGAGTTAACGTGGCTAAGAGGACCAAAGAACACCCAAAGCTTCACCAAATTTACCCAAACCAAGCTCCAAATAACCCAAAAACCTTAATTATGAACTTTGATGATCTTGAACTTCAAAGAAAATTTGAGGATGATGATGAATGTGTGTGTTTCGTGTATGGTGTGGATGGTGGTATTGTAAAAATGATCTAGGTAAGCTTATAAGATAGAAATGGAATCTCAAAATGTGTAGCACCAAAAATGGCATCGAAAGATTAGGAAAGATTTATAAGTAAATTTTTGGCTTTTAGTGGGGTAGTAATATTAGGGGCCGGTTTTTAGGTGTATAATGGGGAGGGTAAGTTTTATTTTTACTCCGTTTTGGTGTATCGTGTGTCGGTTTGAGCTTAAATGTTACCGTAAAGTCCCGGTTTGACCTTTTTGGACACGATTACGTAAAATAAAGTTTTTAACCACGTTTTCATCAGAAATATAATAAAATGTCATTACTGACTCAAAAATATATTTATTTGACTGTTACCATATGTACTGTGCTGTCGGTACACGCGTGCGGTTGTTTTTCAGAAAAATGTGAGAAAGCTCTCGATAAATTTTAATACTTGTCAGTAACTATCAGAAATGTGATAATTTAACTTTACTGACAAAAATATAATTTTTCTGCAGTGACTGTAAGCTACAGTATGCGAAACGGCTCTAAAAAATGCTCAAAAATACTCAGAAACATGCAAATGCGCATAGAAATGCTTAGCTTAAAAATAATTAATACCCTTATAATATTAATTAACATCGTGAAAATTACCATTGGTCACATTATGCCTGAAATCTATAATCAAGGTCTGGTGAAATACTAATACAGCTGTATCTAGATATATGTGAAGACACATAATATCTTATGGATATTGCCCCAAGCGTCATGACACGCAAACGTTAACAAAGAACCGTAAAAATGGAGGAGTCACATCAAGTTAATGATGGAAATATGCCCTCGAGTAATAGGTGATTTGCCAATTCCTATTTTTCTCAAATATAGTGCATCGCGACTAATACAACTAACCATAAAGGCATTCCGTCAAGTAATTAGCGGGATAGGATGTCAAGCCTCTAACAAGTTTCGAAGCTATCCACTATATTCGCGTTCACTACTAGTGATTAATGGTTCATCATAAAGGGACTTTCTGGCAGTAAGGGTGCTTAGGCAATATCAAGTAATGGTGTACCTAAAATACGTATGCTCTTTTCTAGCAAGTATTCCCATTGAAGTTTTGAAGTTAACATATAACAGTGAGATGTACATTCATGATATTATGTAAATGTATATAGTATAAACATGTATCATGTTACAATAAGCAATTTGAATATGCTATCATCTGAGTTCAGTTTTTAAGCTAAGCAAGCAATTTGCAAGTAGAACAAGCATATATCTCTTCCAAGGAGTAAATCAACGCATTATAATTATGAGTAAATTAGGTGAGTTTTCAGAGTATGAAAGTAAATGTAAACAGTTTGAGCATGTATCTCCCCCAAAGAGTTCATAAAGTAATTTAAACGAGTAAAATCGGGGCTATGACTCACCTTGAGCGTATCTGACAAGGTGGAATTATGAAATCAAGTAAGATTATGGGAACGGCTTCAGAACAAAACCTGGTAAATAGGAAAGTCTGAGAATCTGACCAAATACGAATGGTGGAAGTGATAATGAGAACGAATAACGACTTGATCGTTAAAGTGAGAGTGTGATATGCTTAAAATGCCTAAAGTTTAAAAATAATATATTTCATAATATTATCTTGTTTTTATATCTTTGAAACCAATAAAATCGTTTCCTCGAAAGTGGGGAAACGAATCGTTAAGTTAAATCGTCCAAAATCTCGTTATATATAATTAACGTAAAATTAAATTATAAGTAAATGAAATATATAAAAATGCATGTGACGTGATGGGAAATCGTAAAATGAAAAATAGAAATAAGAATGTCAAATAAAATCTGTTAATCCTTGTCCTTTTCCAGTTTTTACACTTTTTACCCTAACGGTGTTAACGTTGCACCATTAGTCCTCGGTTAAGTATAAATTGCATTTATAGTCCACTACTTGTCCAAAATTACAATCTGAGCTTTTAATTCAATATGATATAAATTTATACCTTAAAGATTTTGTTTTTACAGTTTCAGTCCCTATTTTAGGCGGTTGGCAGTTTTAGTCCTTTGGGGTGAAACTAGTTTGCATTTTTAGTCCAAACGTACCAAAATTATGGGAAAAAGTATCCGAATTTTTCTGGAGCTTAGTGAAGCTTATTAAAACTTATTTCAACAACTTATTAGCAAAAATAGCTTATTTTTCCCCTAATGGGCCTTAACGAGCTAATTTAAAGGCCCGTTAACGTTTTGTGATCCGGGGGGTTTGAGACAAGTTGGGCTTATCCTTAGGCCCATTTTTAATGTTCTAAAATCATATCAAAAGAGCTTTTGAGGCTAGCTTATATGGATTGCTTATAAAGAGCTTTATTGGGCTTTTAGTCCACTTTGAAAAATATAAACTGTTTTACAATTGATGTGTGTCGACTTACTTTGGTCTTTTTAGAAGGCTTATATGAACTTATTATTGTAAACTATATTTACGAAACATGTAGCTAGTAGCAAGGAGAAACGTTTTGTGTAAAAGTAATGGGTTGTTGTTAAATCAAATTGGGTTTTACAAAGGCGTTTTGTGGGTCGATTGGAACAGATTTTCTGAGTATAAAAGACTTAGAATTTTTATAAGTGTTTGTGTTATCTACGGGTTGGTTGCTTTAATTTGGCCATTTTAAAAGGTTCAAACGAGCTTATTATTTCAAAGTATAAACACGAAATATTTAGTTGGTAGTATAGATAATTAAGTCAAGCAAAAATATTGAGGTGTCGTTAAATGAATTTAAGTTTTACAAAGCCATTTATGGGGTCGCTTGGGACAGTTTTTAAGCAGTAAAATACCTAGTAAATTTTCTAAGTTTTGTGATTCTGTATGTGTGAGATAGGACTAAAAGGAGTGTCGAATGGATATGTAAACATGTTATGAACGTGATGTGAGTGTTCTTCGTGGTTCCTAGGCCTTCCACAAGGGAGGCAACCACGTTTTTGTGTTCTATGTATTAACATGTGATACGTAAAAATAAATAGAAACTATATACGTTCGAAATGATTATTATGCAATGCATGGTAAATTATATACGTATGTAATGAACTCAAAATAATATGGATTGACTTACAACACCTCTAGGGTGGGTAGTGGACGAGTGAAGGTAGGTTAGATCACACGAAAAATCCCATATTCTCGTTATATTCACTATACACGATTTATATATAAAACCCGTATTTTCGAATGAACTTGAAATGAAGTATGGTGATGGCTTCTGGTCCTTGTGACCTTTCTACTGATCAAAAAGAGGTTTAGAAATTTATTAAAGAGTTGAGGGAGAGAGGTGGTGAAGGTGAAGGTGAGTTATACGCATTATATGATATGTATTGTATTATATTAGATTTTTATCATCCACCACTTGCTTCTACTGTTCAAGGGTCAGAGAATGTTGGATTTCTAGATAGATATCCTGAAATTACAAGGACTTTAAGGGTCATGTGAATGAGGAGAAGCAAAATATGAATTTGCTTGTTTAACATATATGTCGACTAAGACATAATATGGTTCAAAACTTGCTTCTAGCGTGTAACATTAAGGTCATGGGTGATAAATACTTTCTAGGATATGTATTCGAGCTAAGAGAAAGGATAGAAACAAGTAGAAACAAGCGCGGGTCAAAACGGTTAAGTTTGTGAAACTTTATATATACCGAATGGGTGTTTGTTGGCCATTCACTTTGCCTCTATTAAACGTATCAAACGTTCGTCTTAGAAGCTACAACTTGGCATATTAATTCCTTGGTGGGAGGACAATTAAGAGGTACAAAAATATATACATGTCACGTTTCAAGAATGGGAGAAGAACGGGGCGTTTGGAGAGGGTCTAGGTCGACTGAAAATGAAATAGAAATAAGGATTGGGCTTTTGAGGGGGTTGATGAACAGTAACCGGCAAGGAGGGTTGTGCTGAGTTAATTCTTGGCCCTTTTAGTATTAATAGTGTATAATTAAGTTTTGTGTTACGCGTTGTGAGCTCGTCTCGCCATTTGGTGAATTATGTGATAACATAATCACGTTAAAATAATATAATAAGAAAAATTTAAATTTTTTCGTAAAAAATGGTGATTAAAAATAGTGACGGAGATTAATATATAATTAAACGTCGTTAATTATAGGAAATTTTGCAGTTTGCTACATTTTATCCTCAATTCTACTAAATCCGTAGCCGCTCATAATACGACTAAAAACAATAACCATGATTTCGAACACAACATCCTTAATTACAACATTCACTTCCAATATGAGCCAATACTTAGTTTTGATTTTTAGTTTTACGTTCTCGGCTTTATTTATTACCACACCACACTAACAACACCAACATCATCACTACCATGACCTTAACTAAAACCAAAGTTTTTCTTTAACCACAAAGCTTAACAACAGGTTTTCATAGATCACAAAAAATATCATAGATCAAATACAAAATATATATATATATATAAAATTCAAGAGCTTACAATATATATATATATATATATATATATATATATTATATATATATATAATTCAAGAGCTTACAATATCAAATTGATTGACACTGATTTGACACGGATTGGACCCGATCTCCAAGGAAACCCACACACCTTCGGTTCTCAATTAACCCTTGAACTCCTTCCTTTCGACTGATTGGTTGTAGATGGGAAGTGTGTAGATTCACCAGAATCGTTTAGTCCATAAAAAGAAATCATGAAGGGAGTTTTCGGTTCTACTTTAGAACATGGGGGAATGGGGATCATCTATTTTCAACAAAAGTTCCTCTCAATCCTCTTCACGTTGACTGTGGACTTCTAGGGAGTGGTTTGTGAGAATGACAATACCATGAGAGTATAGCAGCACATTGATCGATAATCTTTTTTTGATGGTGATAGATCAGAATCGGTTTTGGGGAGTTGGGGAAGAGAACCAGGAAAGTCCAGGGAATGAATGAATATGGACGGATGGGAGGTTATATTCAAAGGAGATAGGATAAGATCACATGTGAGTGGGTGTGTTTTTATTATATTAAGTATATTAATTGTATTTTGTGTACCCCGTGTTATGTTGAGCTGAGGTGAAATCGTGGTACCCCGGTTTCACATAAATGTGAAAAACAAAAATCTGGAGTCGTTTTTATAAAAATGACCTCAAGTAAAATTTATTGACTCTGAAAATGAATTAAAAATTTGAACCATTACTAATGTGGTGTCGGTACGCGTGTGGTATCGTTCTCTCGATTCGTGCAGTTTAGATATAAGTTATACGCAAGAGGAATATGTTACTTCTAAAATAAATTATTTTGATTTTTAAATGTTGAGTAAAGACCTGGAAAATTCGCGGTTGTTATACCAAGTGTTTCTTGTAATTAGATAGCATGGACTTAAATTTTAGGGTATTAATTTTGATGTGACAATCAAAATATGTACGAAGAAGCATGCACACATCTTCGTATCATAAGTTTTCAAAACATTTTTATTTACCAATTAGGCTAAGATTTAAATCAACAAAGTTTTAATTGAGGTATTGGGTTCACCAATCAAATAATTACCTACAATTATCGCCCACTATATCCTACTGCTGCATGAGTCAAAAGACCCAAGTAATTCGGATAATTGCCACAAAAGTGGCACGTGAAATTAAGGTCAATTCACCCTTAAGATGATTTTGTACAAAAAAATAGCTTACTTGGTAGCTCCAATTAGACACACAAAGGAGCGAAGAGACAAACGTCCGCCCGAAGGCTAATTAAAAACGCGTCTCTTTTGGATGACAATTTAATGTCAAGACTCTTTATACCCCTCTTATAGTTTGTCTAAACTGTGTGAGCCATTCACACTATTGGTACAAAACTCATCCCTCAATTAAAAGTTTATGATTATTAGTCTTAAAAAATATGTTATAAACTATAATATTGCTAGTCTCGCCTGGGAGCAAATTACTGTGCGAAGCTAACCACTGTCGGCACATAAGACTTTGCAATATATAGTTTATCACATCATAGTTTCATAGTTATTAGGTCAATTTATTTTCTATTCGAAAAATTACCCTTTTCTTGCTTACAATTCGACATATAATTTAAATAAAAAACAAGTAATTTAATACAAGTAAATAACCAAATAATAACACATAATCTTAACAATTAAATCATGTAGCCACTTACAAACCTTTTGATAAAACCCAATTAATAATCTATATATGTTTTAATATGCATATATTTAACTAAGACTCCCATTGGCTTTCGAGTAAATGGTACCAATGGTCCACATACACCAAACAATTTGGTTGCGTAAGTCCTAGCAAATATATACCAAGTAGCACATAAATAGATTCATTAATTTAATTAATTGAGGTCTTCCCCAATTATAGATCTATCTTATTACATGTGACAAATAACTTAACAATTAATCAAAAAACCCTAATCCATGATAAACATGCATGTTTCATCATAGATTAATTGCAAGTCACAAGATACGTAACCTTTTACACACATAAACACGTTACAATTTTAGGGTTACAAAACTAATTTTATAATAAAGAGGGCATCGGGCCCCCCCCTTTAAAAAATTAGGGTTTCGAATTTTTTAACCCTAAAAATTCTAGTAAATTAAATCCTAATTCAAGATTCGATTTTTATGTGTTTCGGTAATACAATTACATTTTAAAATGGCTCGTGATGCCACTGTCAGAATTTACTACCATAACTATCATATATTTATTATAATATCAATCAAACACGTATGCGGAAGCGTAGATTATATTTTAACATATAAAGATTAACCAAAAATTAAAGACACGTACCTTTTGATCCTAGCAAGAACAAGGATCAATACTTCAAATCTTCTTCTTTAATAATCAAAGTGGATTAGCGAGATACCTCTTACCGTTTTGTATCTCAACCCAAGATGTATAAACTATAGTGAGTTTATACCACAGTCTTGTACATACGTACTATAACCGAACTAATGATTATGCTAGTAATAAACACAAGTTTAAACCAAACTATTTTGCTTAAGAAAAAACTTGATCGATCAACCCTTAAGGGTTAAGATCCGATCGGTTGGAACAATGAAGAAGAAACAAAGGGTTTAGGGTTATAGTAAGAGTGCAAAGATGGAAAACCAATAACTGTAGGCCTTGTATTTATAGGCATGCAATCTTGGAGGACAAGTTTTCCTTGGATTGGGTTTGGCAAGCCATAGGCCAATCGGCCCTAGCATTCCCCAAGGAATTCTAGAACTTTCTTGCTCCTCTAACTAGTCCTTCCTTTATTCACTAACGGTCGTTAGTCAATTCCCGTTAATTACTTAACGTCCGTTAGTCGTTATTTTGTGTTTAAATAATTAAATATATAACGGTTTATATATATTAATTATTGTATATTAACTTCTCATACGTAATGTGTGCAATCCCGTTGTCCCGAGTTCGATTCTAGATATATACACATTAATATTTGTCCACTAAAACTAACAGATTTCTATAGTTGAAAACTAATAAGGATAAAAGTATGTTTACCTAGTTTTCATTTCCTTCTGTTTTACATACAACTTGATTAGTGCAATGATTATTAATTACCTTGTTGGTGATTTATGATGTAATCTAATGGTTACGAATACCCATATCTATGAATATCGGTAAGTTAACTCAATGATGCTAGCTATCTCATTTTTGCATTAATTAAGGACTTTAACTAACTCATGTGATCTGTCTATGTAAACCTAATTGGTCATAATATTCTCTAATTCCATGAGAATGGTCATCTACATGAAATTAAGCACTGACCTATATGCTTTAGTTATGCTCGATTTAACCCTATGATTTGGTCCATCTCTAGTCATGGTTAATGTTTTGTAAAGCGGACTGAACCGGTCAGTTCAACCGGTAAATCGGACCGAAACCGGTTCGATAGTTCTTCCTGGTTCAATCGGAAAAAAACGAAAAAATTGCAAAAACCCAAAAAAACCCAATTTGATGTCCGGTCCGGTTTTCAAAACATTGGTCACAATTAACAATGGTCATGTATAACTATGATTCAAGCAATAAACATAAGGATAGTCAACTATATATTCATTACTTAGCAATAAATCCAACATAATAAACTTAAAGATATCATAGTTAAATTATCCAACAAGACATCATAAACATAAATCAAATCATATTAAAACAAAGCTTTAATTAAACTTGGCAAGCACCAAGGGTACTTAGCCCATAACCTTAGAAAGTACTAAACGAAAGCAAAACATGTTCATAAGTAGATATTGGCAAACCGAAGTAAATTATGTTTATACATTTTTTATTCTTCAATCCTCAAGATTAGCAGCTTCAAAAGTGGTAGAAAAACCCTCTGGAAACCTTAAAAGACGAATGCTGCAAAAGTTGGATCCAAATTCGTTTTATGAGTTTGTTTATATAGGGTTTTCAAATCCGACACGGATACGGCGCATGTCACAAGATGTGCTTATGTCGTATGTGCCCTTTAATGAAATCTACATGTGTGTTTTAAATGATGTATACGGCGTATGACAATTGACATGCATACGCCGTGTGTGTAGTACGTGTTTGACTTTTGACATCTTGTGTATACGTCATATGTACATAAATGTACATACACCTTATGTAACCTTTGATATCACTTTCCTCCAATTCTTCTCCGTTTTATGCATGTTTCTGTATCTTTTTGTTCCATTGCTCCATCTCGAGTATTATGCGCAAATATAAAGTAAATCAATATCCTATCTAATATAATCCCTCCGTCCCATATTAAGTGTCCAAATGATTGGATTCCAAATTATGTCAGGAATTTCACAATGAAAGAACTTTATGGTAATATGATATTGATTGTGAGAGTATTGGCCATTTCCTAAACTTGTGATTTAAGTGGAACTTATATGGACAGGAGTAACTGCAATATTAGCATGAATATATGACATGTATACGTCTTACATACTCAAATACCGTTATTGTTTTAAGAAGGTAATTTATCAGAGTTTCAGTATAACTTTCCTGAAAACATATACTACCTCCGTCCCAAAATAAATGTCACATTTGATTTTTTCGAGTCTTTTTTATTCAACTTTGACCTTAAATATTTTTATTTGTGTTACATAATATTTGATGCGAAGTATATGAATGGATTGGGTTTCAAATATATTTTCATTGGTATAATTTTTATCAAGTATTATATAACATAAATAAAAATATTTAAGGTCAAAGTTGAATAAAAAAGATTCGAAAAAGTTAAATGTGACATTTATTTTGGGACGGAGGGAGTATATACGTAAGAAAATGTAGTGATTTTACATCAACTATTTGTTCATCATCAAGAAAAGGTTTTCTTCACATTTCACGAATAGTATTTCTATGTATCTTGATAATAACATATATATACGTTATTGTATCATAGTAAAAGTAAGAAATTGATTTTGATAAAACAGTGCAGAAAGTAGCTTACTTGGTTACTTTACCTGTACCATATAAGTAGTAAAGTCCAATTTCGTCTGGTTGGGCTTCAACCATCCAATACAGTTGGAACTCTGTAGTTTAAATCCAACACGTACGTTTACTCTCTTATCAACAAAAACGAAAAAACATTTATCTGAAAAGGGAAATATTCATTTCACGACAAAGGGCAATTTCGTCAACAAACAAAAACCACAACACTTTATAAATATAGTCTATATTAAACAAGACAAATGTACACTCCAACATAACACAACACTGCATTGCATATTTGCATGTGTGAGAAAATAAAAATGGACCCTGATGCACTTTCAGCAAACTTGTTCAAATGGGACACTCGAGCCACTTTAGCACCACCATCATCTCGTTTATACGAGCCCGTAACCCTACACCAGCCACCGCCGTCCATGGTAGCCGCTTCAGCACCAATGGGTAGCTACTTGTTTCGTGAAAGTAGGGACCTAGGTGGTTTAGAAGAAGTGTTTCATGCTTATGGTGTAAGGTATTATACCGCGACAAAGATATCGGAACTTGGGTTTACGGCTCATACGTTGTTGGACATGAAAGATGAGGAGCTTGATGAGATGATGAATAGTTTGTCTCATATTTTTAGGTGGGAGCTGCTTGTGGGTGAGAGGTATGGGATTAAAGCTGCTGTGAGAGCCGAGAGGCGTCGTATCGATGAGGAGGAGTCGAGGCGTCGTTACCTTCTTTCCAACGAAAATGCTAACACACTTGATGCTTTGTCTCAAGAGGGTAAGTATGTTTTCATGCAATTTTATTTTCATGCAAAAATAAGCTACATCAAGCATATAAATTTGTCAAGTTTAACTTTATCTACTACAGGTTTATGTATATAAAAGTATTCTTTTGTGAATATCTCAAAGTTAATTGAATATATCAGCACATAAAATATATCGCTACAAAAGGTGTAAATTGTTAGAAAAGATGGAAAAAGGTTTTTGCATTTTTAAATGAAAAGAGATAAAATTTATCCACTTCTAAAAGTAGTAGATCTAGTTGATTGCATACTTCTTTTATGTGCAAATTCTAAAGAAGTGTTAGCATTGTGATAATATTAAAGTTGCTTGTGTGTTTAGTATATTTGTAAGATAATTTTTCAAATAAATAGTTTAAAATTAGTTGTTCACAGAGACCTTATTTCTGACAAATGATTATCTAAGCTATAAGATTCCTTAATTAAACACTGTTGTATTAAAAAAACTGTAGATAAACATTTGAAATAAGCAATTACAAATCCCTTATACATACTAAAAAGTGTCTAGCTAGTAGGCTAGTAGCTAATTGTTTTAGTGAGCATAAACAATTCCTCATTCTTACTAATGTTCAAATTTTTACTGTTTTATTCATCCCACATTTTTTACTGTAATATAAATATTTTGTAACAGGCTTGTCTGAGGAGCCTGTGCAACAAGAGAATGAAGCAGCCGGGAGTGGCGGTGGAGGCGGGGCGTGGGAGTTGGCAGTGATAGGGAGATGTGGAGGAGTAAAGGCTAAGCACGGCGTCCAAAGAAGGATTAAAAAGGGGAGGATTGGGTCGTCTTCACACGCCCACGGAGGAGATGATAATGAAAGTGAGGATGATCCAGACAATGGTGGCGGAGTAGAGAGGCAAAGGGAGCATCCTTTCATCGTCACCGAGCCCGGGGAGGTGGCTCGTGGTAAAAAGAATGGACTTGATTACTTGTTTCATTTGTATGAACAATGTCGTGATTTCTTGATGCAAGTTCAGAGCATTGCTAAAGAGAAAGGTGAAAAATGTCCTACAAAGGTATTGTCATTTTCCATTGTCCAACTTTTCATGTTAGTATAATTCACAAGAAGCTAATTGATGTGCTCTTTTAAAGAGTATTCCACTCTTTAAAATGTTCTATATTTGTAGAAAAGTTGCACTTTTGTTTCACATTACAGAAAATCTTAGAGTGAACATATTGATGTGCTCTCACTTTCTCAATAGCAGCAAAAATTCTTTTATGTGCTTCTAGATTTTTAAAAAATTACTTTACTAAAAATGAAAGTCTATAAATTGAGAGTGAACATAACGTTTAAAAAATAACTTATTATCCTTTGCTATATATAGTTTCTCTTTTGTGCTTATTTAGTGATAAATCATTGTTATTGTTTCCCGAAGTGAATACAACAGTTTTTAATGGTGATTGGCCAACAAAACAAGAACTATAATCATTAGAAATTTGATAGTTTAGTTTACTCAATGGTTTTTTCTCTACATTTTGGTAAAGAAAGTGATTATTATAGCTATAGAATATCATATTGTATTTTCCAAAAAAACTAGGATAAGTTTAAAAATGTAAAAGGTAAAGAAGTGATGATATGAGGTGTAGTCAGTGATAAAGATTTGAGTTGTCCGGTAATTTTAGAGAAAGTTGTGTATAACAAGATTCACTCAGATTTCTTCTTTTCATTTTCACACCCATACCAACTGGCAATGTTCCCAACTCGACACGTGTTGTACGGTCTGAAAACAACCCTTTTGCTTTTACTAAACCTAGTTCACGAGTGTAATATTTAATGCTCACATACACAAAAATTTGACTAGAAAGATAACTTTTGAAAAATGTACTTTGTTGGTTATCCTATTTATTGTATTGGGTATGGTTTTGTTTAGGTGACAAATCAAGTGTTTAGGTTTGCTAAGAAGGCTGGTGCAAGTTATATCAACAAGCCGAAAATGAGACACTATGTTCATTGTTACGCGTTGCATTGTCTTGATGAGGAGGGGTCGAATGCGTTGAGGAGGGCTTATAAGGAGAGAGGAGAAAATGTTGGGGCATGGAGGCAGGCATGTTACAAGCCATTGGTGACTATTGCGGCTAGACAAGGTTGGGACATTGATGCTATATTTAACTCACATCCGCGTTTGTCTATATGGTATGTCCCAACCAAACTCAGACAACTTTGTCATGCTGAACGCAGTGCGGCTGTAGCAGTTGCCACTGGCTCAACAACGGTTGGTGGTGGTAACGATGCTGGTGGTGTTGGTCATTTGCTCTTTTAGATAAACGTTTGTGGTAGTTTGTTTCTTAGGATAAAAGAATTAGCAAGTCTCAAGTTTCATGTTCCAAGCTATGTATGCAATGAATGATCCGTGTCGTGATGCTTGTGATTGCATCGAGCTATAAAATATGCTACTTTAAGAGTTTATTTATTTATTTATTATTATTTTGATATAAGAGTAAAGATTTCATTCAATCACTAGATAAGAGTACATCGTTGGTCATTCGATCAAAAATACAATTTGGAACTCTACCCTCTAAGACTATCTCGTCATTGCACCCTATTCCCAAAATAGCTATGCTATGAGCAACTATATTCCCTTCTCTTTTAGCAAACGACCAATTACACGTACTAAAAGCTAGCGAAGTATTTAATATTTGCGAAAACAAGCACGCTATTTGATGAAGGGTGGATCGATTGCGTAGTGCATTAACTAGGGAGAAGGAGCATGAGTCATGACCCACATAATAGCTTTGGCTTCGGCTTCCAACGGAGAGGCCGCATAGCATTCGACTCGAACACCTGATAATAACACATCACCATTATGATTTCGAGCAATAAACCCCAAACCTGCCATGCCAGTTTCTTTTTGCCACGATCAGGGGCGGAGGTACATGCAAGCCAGGTCGCCAGGAGTAGCGGTCGCTACCCCTGAACTTTTACCCGGTAGTGGAATTTTTGGCTATTTTTTTACGTTTTTTGGCGATTTTTGGCGATTTCACTACCCCTGAAACAAATTTTCGCTACCCCTAAACAAATTTTCGTATTTCGCTACCCCTGAACTTGGCTCCTAGTTCCGCCACTGGCCACGATGCATCACTATTAAATTTAATTTGTTCGAGCTGTGGTTTCTCCCATACAGCGGAACGTCCTTCCTTTATTTCATTTGATATTGTTGCAAGCTCCTTTTTGCTAGCCACCTGGTATTCAAATAGAAGATCTTTTGCAACAACATCCACTTGTCGCTCTCTTCCGTGAAGTTGCCCATGAAAACGCTCATTTCTTCTCGTCCATAAACCCCAAGTAATTGGACAAATTCATTTATGAATTGGGTTAAGTTCGTATATATTTCTAAAAGGTAAACACCACAAGTATATACGAACATCATGCATATTTCTACCTTGTTTAGAATTTGCTATAAAATTTGTGATAACACAGCGTCACATTGTTGTAATTTTAATACCATGACAAGTTCATAAATTAAACACATAAACATCATACACATGCGGAAGCGTAAGATCAATTTAACACATAAAGAATTAATCAAATTTAAACGTAAACGTACATTTGATTCTAGCTAAATAAGAATCAACTTCAAATATTCTTCAATGGAGATCAAGAACCCTAATTAGGGTTTATAAGTGGATTAATGAATTACCCCTTACCGTTTTGTAATTCAATCCAAGATATTAACTATAGTGAGTTAATACCACGTTCTTGTACACACGTACTATAACGAATTAATGTGATTGCTAGATCAAGAAAACACAATAGATTTTTGCTTAACAAAAATCGATCACTCCCTTTGAAAGGGCTTGGTCGATTGGTTTTAACAAAAGAAAGAGGAGAGAAAACTTTAGGGTTAAGTGCGTGCACAAGAGATGCAAAACAATGACCCTTGATTTTGTATTTATACTAATTGTAACTTGGAGGACAAGTTGGAGTAGGTTTGGGTTTCCCCTTTCCTTTGATCGACCGACCATAGCCCAAGGAGAGGGATTCCGGATCATTCTTGACTCCTATTTACAATCTAGTCATTCTCTTTAATATTTAACGGTCGTTAGTCAATTATCGTTAACTACTAACGTCCGTTAGTCGTTATTTGTGTTTTAATAATTAAATATATAACGTTTTATATCTATAATTATTATCCATTAATTCTCATACGTAAAGTGTGCAATCCCGTGGTCTCGAGTTCGATTCTAGACATACACGTATTAATATTTGTCCACAAAACTAACAACTCTCACTTGGACATCTATTAATAGTGTAATGACATTGGTTAGCATCTAGCAACACGCCAATGCCCCTAGGACAACTCGAGGGTGGTCTCCTGGAAAAACCATTTCGATGATTCATCATCATACTTATCCTTTTGTTACTAATACTACGTTAATAAAGATATAGATATTAGTCATTCTTTAATTAACTATTCTGTTTCTCGTTGTTTATGACTGAGCAAGATTACCAAATCGTCTGAACATATTACAGATAGATCTTGGGCGTGGCTACACAAACATCTTGTCAATCCTACGAGGGGCCCAGCAGTATTAAACTTCAAAACAAATTTGAAGAAACAAATTCTTTCTTGACTACAAGTAAAACCCATGAACTTTGCAACACTTCTGAAAACAATCCTTATAGCTACCAGTAATGTATAGCGGTAAATTGCTTTACAGAAATGCACTACATCCATGACAGTTATCTGGTATCTCAAGTCTGAGGATAACTATATTCATGATTTACTTGATGACAAGATCCATAAAGTAAAATCATGTAGTTGGGATAAGTCCTATATTCAATTCATTGAACATCATGTGAAATTGGCATGTCAACGCATCAATATACTTTCAAGTATATTCTACCAATACTCAGATTTGTCTTAATTTAATGATATTCCCATATCATTAATTGACAACGGACAATTTAGAATAATTAAATTATTCATAGATTAAACATGTAAATCGAGGATATATTATTAAGAAAATGATAATCAAACATAACAAATATTTTATTTCATTAAAATAATAATTGTTCATCACATCCATTTATCCAAACACTAATCACAGATGGGTATGAAACTACTAGCTAAACGAAGTCCTATGCCTTCAACATGTAGATAAAGCTTTGTACCAGGTAAAGCCTTCGTCAAGGGATTAGCTACATTATTATCTGTGTGAAATTTGAGTAACTTGATTTCACCTATCTCGACTTGTTCTCGAACATAGTGATATTTAATCGGGAAATGCCTGGTCCCTTTCATGATTCCAGGTTCAACGGCAAATGTAACTGCAGCAGAATTGTCACAATACATCTATATAGGTCTTTCAATCGAGGGCATAACTCCAAGCCCTGAAACGAACTTCCTAATCTAGACGGCTTCCATTGCAGCTTCTTAAGCAGCTATGTACTCACTTTCTGTTGCAGGCATTGCTAATGTACTATGCTTCTTGCTCTTCCAATCCACAGCTCCTCCATTAATGATGATAACGCTCAGAATGAGCATGTTTTTAGTTGCGTTATCATTAGTTTTGTGCATCATATTTGGTTATATTTATATGTATTTGTTACTTAATCATGAAAAAAGTGTATATGCAAGTGAATGTAGCCAAGTACAGGAAAAGATGATAAAAAGACGAAGAATTGAAGTGATTATGCACATTGGAAGATTCCCGAGACGAAAACAAGAGAGAAACCACACAAGGACTCAAGGATTTGATAGTGTCAAGATTTCTATGTTCATATAGCAAGAAAATATCAAGTCCTATGGAAGAAATCAGTGCCACAAAGAAGGATAAAGCATGCGCCGAGAAAAGACAAAGAAAAATCAAGATTGTGAGTACAGGAAGACCCCATCCGATTCGGATGGGAGAAGTTAGGTTTTACCGAGGAGAGCATCCGATCGGATGGGCCCTTATCCGATCGGTTGGCTGAAGCTGGCTGTTACAAAGTTTCATTTAATGACGGATTTAAGTCCCATAATCATGGTGGCTGATCATTTCCTGCTTATTAACTCTTTGGGGTCGTTTTTACTTGGGGAATAATAGTTCTTTTACTATTTAAAGGATCCAAGGATTAGATACTAAGTGTGACACCCCAAAAACTAGTAAAGTGTTGGGAATTAAACTTAAGCAGTTAGTACGGCTGATACAAGAACAGTTAAGACTGTTGATACAAGGACAATTAAGACTGTTGATGGAAGAGCAGTTAGAACTGCTGAAGGAAGAACAGTTAGGACTGCTTAAGAGATCAAGGTGAAAGCGTGTGAAGATAATTATAGAAAAGATATGGTATATATCTTATTTGTATAGAATGATACGATTAGATGTTTAACGTGTAAAGGACTCTTTACATTATAAAAGGAGATCCTTAGATTAGGGTTTCATATGTCAATCTAAGATATCGAATACATAGAATACCTAAGATCATTCACGTTCATAATTGTAATCGTTCGATATAATTGAAGTGATAGTTTGGTTGATATTGTGTGTTCTTATTGTTTTACCTAATCAATCACCAAACACGAACTTATATTCTTCTAAGTACTTGGTAGTAAATTTCGTGTGCTATCAAGTATATACTCAAAGTATCTCCAACACAAAGTGTGTGTTTAGATCCGGTAAAGTGAATTAAAGTTTGTTCTAGTTGCTGTTAAAGATGATTGCTGATTATGAAATTCAGGGGAGGAATTAAGAAGTCAGAGATGAATTATAAAGAAGTGCTTAAAGTCTATTTATTATAAAGATGGATTCATTACAAAATCTTCACACAGGAAAAATCAACAAAAACTACCAACTACCAACAAAACACACAACCTACACATACCAACAAAACAACCTACACAACACAAACACATCACAACTACTCAAGCTTTCCTTTTCCTTTTCCAGTGATATCCGGCATGGTCTTGCTGCGGGCTCCTCTGCTACCCATGAGTTCAGACACCTTTTTGCAAGGAAGTGCTAGTATTACTGATCTTGGAGATGAAAATTGCTTCTTCTCAGGCTTTTTCTTCTCAGGCTTCTTCTTTGGAACAGAGATCTTCTTCTTTGGAACAGGGATCTTCACTGATGATGCTGCTTTCTCAAATTCTTTTGTGAGTAAGTTTGATAGTTTTTGAAGTTCATCATCATCGTCAGACGAGTCAGACGAAGAGGAGGATGAATCATCAACATAAGGAGGAAGTTCATCGGAGGAAGTGTCTTCAGATGAGGATATTTTAGTCTTTTTTTTGGAAAGATTAACTCTTGAAGTTGAAGAATAATTTGGTGGAAAATAGTTGTTCCAACCTGAATCTTCAGAGTCAGATGAAGAATCAGATGAAATTTCTATGATGTTTGGTGGAGAAGAATTTATTGTGATTGAAGAGTTAAAGATTTGTGTTGAAGAAGATTTTGTGTGGATATGTGAGTTTTTTTATAGAGTTAATGAAGGTTTAATGGCATTCAATGCGTGGTTGATATGCAGAATTAACTTTGGGTTGGTATAAGGAATTAATTCCTTGATGGAATTAAATTAATTTTGGTAATTTTTGAAGGGTTGGTCAAAAGAGTATGATACGTGAAGATAATTCCCAAAGTGTTTCGTGATTAAAGTTAAGTGTTTGAAAGAATCCACCCCATCAACGTAATCAGATGTTTAATTCAAGAAACTTATTGATTTGCATCGAAATCATAAGTTTAGGGGAGGATTGTTGGGAATTAAACTTAAGCAGTTAGTACGGCTGATACAAGAACAGTTAAGACTGTTGATATAAGGACAGTTAAGACTGCTGATGGAAGAGCAGTTAGAACTGCTGAAGGAAGAACATTTAGGACTGCTTAAGAGATCAAGGTGAAAGCGTGTGAAGATAATTATAGAAAAGATATGGTATATATCTTATTTTTATAGAATGATACGATTAGATGTTTAACGTGTAAAGGACTCTTTACATTATAAAAGGAGATCCTTAGATTAGGGTTTCATATGTCAATCTAAGATATCGAATACATAGAATACCTAAGATCATTCACGTTCATAATTGTAATCGTTCGATATAATTGAAGTGATAGTTTGGTTGATATTGTGTGTTCTTATTGTTTTACCTAATCAATCACCAAACACGAACTTATATTCTTCTAAGTACTTGGTAGTAAATTCCGCGTGCTATCAAGTATCTACTCAAAGTATCTCCAACACAAAGTGTGTGTTTAGATCCGGTCAAGTGGTATCAGAGACCAAGGTTTTTGATACGTTGAGTTTAGAAGAATCAGAAGTATTCACTTACTAGCAATCTAAGAAGATGGACATGGAGACACCTCAAACCTCAATCCTTGCTAAACTTCCCATGCTGAAACAGAATGAATACGACTTATGGCGGCTCAGGATAGAGCAATACTTCATGGTGCAAGACTATGCATTATGGGATATTATTATCAATGGTGATTCCTTCAAACCAGTTGCTGTTGAAGAAACACGTGCTGATGGTTCAAAGATCACAAAGCTTAATACTGAGCCAGTTACAAACGAGGAGAGAATAAAAAAGAAGAATGATCAGAAGGCTAGGAATTTGTTACTAATGGCAATTCCTAATGATCAAGTGCTGAACTTTAGCTATTATGAATCGGCTAAAACTCTTTTTGAAGCAGTGGTGGAAAGATTTGGTGGCAATGAAGCTACCAAAAAGGCACAGAAAACCCTACTCAAGCAAAAGTTATGAGAACTTCACTGCATCAAGCAATGAACTTTGGATCAAATCTTTAATAGGCTTTAGAAAATCATCAGTCAACTTACTGTGTTGAAAATTGTGATACCTCAAGAAGACCTCAACATGAAGTTTCTAAACAGTTTACCTGCTGAATGGAACACTTATGTTGTGGTTTGGAGCAATAAACCAGAGCTGGAGAACATGACAATGAATGAGCTTTACAATAATCTCAAGATTGTTGAGCAAAAGGTCAAGAAGAGTGGTAGCACCAGTTCCAGTTCAGGGAATATGGCTTTTGTATCTTCTTCAAACAGTTCTAACCATGAAGATGAAGAAGCAGTTGGTACTGCTATACCAACAGTTAGCACTGCTAGCGTAAAAACTAGCACTGCTGGCTTGACTGAAGAGACCATATATGCTTTTGTGTCAGAACAGTCTGGTGGGTCAAAGATCTTTAATGAAGATCTTCTTCAAATTGCTGAAGATGATTTGGAAGCTATGGATTTGAAGTGGCAGTTGGCTTTGATAAGCATCAGGGCTAAGAAGTATTACCAAAGGACTGGGAATAAGATTACCTTCAATGGAAGAGATGTTGCTGGGTATGATAAGTCTAAGGTGGAATGCTTTAATTGTCACAAGATGGGGCACTTTGCCAGGGAATGTAGAGGTCCAAGATAACAAAGCAACCAAGGTCAAGGATTTAAGAATCAGCAAGGGTCAAGGAGAACAGTTAATGTTGAAGAGCCTTCTTCCAAGGCTATGGTAGCTGTAGATGGAGCTGGATTTGATTGGAGCTTCATGGAGGAAGAAGAAGAATCAGCTAACTTGGGTTTGATGGCTTTCTCAGACACTGAGGTATATAAACCTGAAAAATGTTCTAACTCTTGTCATGCTTTAAAAGATTATGAAAATATTAAGAAACAGTATGATGATCTTAGAGTTGAATATAATCAAATAAGTTTTAGTCTGTCAAATCATAAAAGAGGATTAGCTGTTTTGGAAGAACAAATTGTGTTTTATAAACAGAATGAGTCAAACTTTACTGATGAGATAGGTCTTTTAAAGAGGGAATTGGAAATAAAATAAAATAAAATGAGTGGACTTGTATATGAACTAGAGAAGCTTAAAAAGGAGAAAGATAACATTCAGTTAAGTGTAGACACTCTTGAATATACTTCAGATGGAGTTAAGAAAATTGTAGAGAGTCAAATACTTAACAAAGCTAAATCTGGTTTAGGTTATAAGTCAGTTGCACCCCCCTTTAGAGGAATGTTTGCTCCACCAGGAATCAATTTAGCTCATACAGGTTTAGAAGAGTTTAAGGATATGGAATTTCCTGGATATGGTGTTAAGATTAGTGAGAATCCTGTTAAATTTGTTAAGGCAGAAGATGCTTTTGTGAGTGCTAGTGACAAATCTCTTTCTGAGGAAAAGATGTCCTCTGATAGGAATTCAGATGCACCAACTATTGAGGAGTGGACATATGATGATGAGAATGTAGAGGTTAAGGAAAAACCTAATGTTGTTAAGGTGGAAGTTAAACATGCTCCTAAAGTGGTTAAGACTGAAAACATAAAACCAGTTAGGAAAAATGTTAGATATGCTGAGATGTATAGGACTAAGAACAGATCATCAAGTTCTGAGAGTAATCATAGAAATTGGAATCATTCAAAATCTAAGAAATTGGATGATAAGTTTGCTATGATTAGAAAAGTATGTTTTGTTTGTGGAAGTTTTGAGCATATGGCTGCTTATTGTGATTCTAACCCATGGAAAAAGAGGGTTACTGGGAATGCAAGGGTGAACAGGAACAATAATGCTAGGGTAACTCAAAATGGTCCAACTAGATTGACAAACCCTAATGCAAATCACAAGATGTCACCTAAAGCTGTTATGTTAAAGACTGGCATCAAAACAATTTCAACTGCTAGTCAAAATAAGTGGTTTAATAACAAGCAAACTGTTTCTAGTGCAAAACATATTTCAAATCATGCACAAACAGTTAAAAGGAATTTTTATCAGAAAACAGCAATGGCTAATCAGAAGTGGATGCCTAAGGTTCAACAAGCAGTTCCAACTGCTAGGTCAGCAGTTCCAACTGCTAGACCAGCAAATCCAACTGCTAGGCACTTAAATGTTAAGGGAAAATGGGGCAATGCTGTCAAGGCCTCAGCACATTGGGATAAACATTTTACTCAACCCAATGGTGCATCAAAGACCTCAAACAAGTTTTCTCATCTTGACGCACAAGGCATATCCAAACCAGTGATGGTTTGGATCCCCAAAAGAAACTAACACCTTTATTTTGTGTGCAGGAACATCCCTCAAATGACAAAGAAGATAGAGGATTTTCAGACAGTGGATGTTCAAGGCACATGACAGGCAACAAGTCATATCTTTCAGACTTTATTGCTCTGGATGGAGGACCAGTTGTCTTTGGTGTGGTGTGTTGGAGGAAGAATTACTGGTAAAGGGGTAATTAAAACTGGTAACCTTGATTTTGAGAATGTGTATTATGTACCAGAACTTAAGTACAATCTTTTCAGTGTATCACAAATTTGTGATAAACAGAACAAAGTTTTATTTACTGATACTGATTGTCTTATACTTTCCCCTGATTTCAAGCTACCTGATGAAAGTCAAGTATTGCTTAAAATCCCTAGAAAGGATAATACATACAGTGTTGAGATGAATAAACTAGTTCCTAAGGTTGGACTTACTTGTCTTGTTGCAAAAGCCACATTGGAAGAATCAATGTTATGGCACAGGAGGCTTGGTCATGTTAATTTTAAAACCATTAACAATATTGCTAAACATGGATTGGTAAGAGGTTTGCCAAACAAAATTTTTCTGAATGACCAAACTTGTGTTTCTTGCCTTAAGGGTAAGCAATACAGAGCCTCATGTAAGCCAAAGACCCAGAACTCTATTTCTCAAGCTTTGTATATGTTGCATATGGACTTGTTTGGTCCTACTTCTGTGAATAGCTTGAACTTTAAGAGATACTGCCTTGTTGTCACTGATGATTATAGTAGGTTTTCTTGGGTATTCTTTATGAAAACTAAGGATGAGACAAGTGAAATACTTAAGACCCTTATTATTGAAGTAGAAAATCTAGTTGATAAGAAGGTTAAGATAATCAAATGTGACAATGGGACTGAATTTAAGAATAGAGTGATGGATGACTTTTGCAGAGAAAAAGGTATTAAGAGGGAGTTTAGTGTAGCTAGAACCCCACAGCAAAATGGTGTAGCTGAGAGGAAGAATAGGACTCTTATAGAGGCTGCTAGGACAATGTTAGCTGACTCTAAGCTACCAGTTTCATTTTGGGCTGAAGCAGTTAGCACTGCTTGTTATGTGTTGAATAGGGTTTTAGTTGTACAACCTCACAATAAGAATCCTTATGAGTTACTTAGAGGTAGAACCCCTGCTTTAAGCTTCATGAGACCTTTTGGTTGTCATGTTACTATCCTTAATACCAAAGATCAACTAGGAAAGTTTGATGGGAAATCTGAGGAAGGTTTCTTTGTTGGTTATTCTCTGCACAGTAAGGCTTTTAGGGTGTACAATACAAGCACCAAGCAAGTAGAAGAAAATCTGCACATAGAATTTTTGGAGAATAAACCAAATGTTGCAGGTGTAGGTCCAGATTGGATCTTTGATATAGACAGTCTTTCAGATTCCATGAATTATGTGCCTGTTACAGGTACAAATACTAACAATGATGCAGGTTCAGAAGAGGAAGATGATGATTGCATTTTCATACCTGTCATGGAAGAAAGTTCTGTGAATGAGTCTTCTACAAAGAAAGATGATATTCCTTCATCAAGTGGTGTAGACAAAGAGAAAGATGTTGCTGAAACAAGTGGTCAGAATGGTAAAGAAGCTGAAATTCCAACGAGCAGTTCCAATGGAGTTAGCACTGCTCAACCTCAAGTTCCAACTGCTGAGCAAAATATTGAGACTGCTGGACCAAGTCAACCTCATCTTGATTCACCAGTTGATGCTGCTTCTCAAGCTGATGAGTTTGATTTCTTTGGAGATGGTCTGCAAAACATGCCTACTAGCTATGCAGTTCCTTCTACTCCCCATACTATTGTGCATAGGAATCATCCACTTACCAATATCATAGGAGATGTACAATCTGGAGTCAATACCAGAAGGCAAATTCAAGACCCAGATCATCATGGATTTCTCAGTGTGGTTTATGAAGAGAAACATCAAGAAGATGAGAATGAGTGTATGTTTGTATGTTTTCTATCTCAGGTTGAACCCAAGAATGTGTTAAAGGCTTTAGAATCATCAAGTTGGGTTGAAGCTATGCAAGAAGAGCTACTTCAATTCAAAATTCAACATGTCTGGGTTCTGGTTGATCTACCAAAAGGAATGAGAGTGATTGGAACAAAGTGGGTATTCAGGAACAAGAAGGATGAGAGGGGCATTGTTATAAAGAACAAAGCAAGATTGGTTGCTCAAGGCTATACTCAGGAGGAGGGTATAGATTATGAGGAAGTTTTTGCTCCAGTTGCCAGGATTGAAGCAATAAGATTATTTCTTGCTTATGCTTCATTTATGGGGTTTATGGTCTATCAAATGGATGTGAAGAGTGCATTTCTGTATGGCACTATTGATGAAGAGGTTTATGTTTCACAACCTCCAGGTTTTATAGGCCAAGAGCATCCTGACAAGGTTTATAAGGTGGTGAAAGCTCTATATGGATTGCATCAGGATCCAAGAGCTTGGTATGAAACTCTTGCTAAATATCTTCTGAAGAATGGGTTTCATAGAGGGAAAATTGATCAAACTCTTTTTATTAAGAAGGACAAGGGTGATATTCTACTAGTGCAAGTTTATGTAGATGACATCATTTTTGGTTCTACAAAGAAACAGATGCGTAAGGAGTTTGAAAAGCTGATGAAAGACCAATTTCAGATGAGTTCTATGGGAGAGCTTACCTTCTTTCTAGGTCTTCAAGTACAGCAAAAGTCAGATGGTATATTTATCTCTCAGGATAAATATGTTGGTGAAATTTTAAGGAAATTTCAATTCACAGATGCCAAGGTTGCTAGCACACCAATTGACAAGGAGACACATTTATTATTAAAGGATCACAGTGGTGAAGATGTGGATGTGCACATGTATAGATCTATGATTGGGTCTCTGATGTATCTTACATCATCTAGGCCTGATATTATGTTTGCTGTGTGCGCCTGTGCAAGATTCCAAGTCAATCCTAAGGTATCTCATCTCACAGTAGTAAAAAGGATCTTCAGATACCTCAAGGGACAGCCTAACTTGGGGCTATGGTATCCTAAAGAGTCTGCATTTGATCTTGTTGCATTCTCTGATTCTGATTATGCTGGTGCTAGCATGGATAGAAAGTCTACAACAGGTGGTTGTCAGTTCTTAGGTCGAAGGTTAATCTCTTGGCAGTGTAAGATGCAGACTATGGTGGCTATATCTACTACTGAAGCAGAATATGTGGCTGCTGCAAGTTGTTGTGCTCAAGTTCTATGGATTCAAAGCCAAATGCTTGATTATGGGTACAATTTCTTAAACACAATTATACATATAGACAATAACAGTACAATGTGTATCATTAAGAATCCAGTTCAACATTCAAAAACTAAACATATTGAAATTCGACATCATTTTATAAGAGACTGTGCTGAAAAGAAGTTAATACAAGTTGTTAAAATACACACTGATAACAACTTTGCTGATCTCTTAACAAAAGGTTTTGATGTAAGCAGATTTCAGTACTTGGTAACAGGTATTGGAATGCTTAATCCTTCAAAAGATTAAATGTCTAAATGTTTTTGGAGTTTGTACTGTTAATTGTGCTATTTGTATAGTTGAGACTGCTTGAATGGTGTTAAGACTGCTTGTGAATTTGTTAGTCAAATGGAATAATTGTTAAAAGAGAATATTATGTATTGAGTTTTCTTTGGTTTTGGACTAACATTTTAGGTTAAGAAAAACTTTTTGCTTTGGATTGTGATTTGAAAAATATGGTGGTTTGGATTGTCAAGTGTGAATGCTTGTCACACAAAAAATGGTAATTGATTCACCATGTCTAATCAACATAAGAATCAACTAGTCCAGATCAAACGGTTTTTGGTAAAGACTACTCAAATCCGTTTATGGTTGACAGTTTACCAAAAACTGGTTGGTTATCAACTCACCAAATCTATGTGTGAAGAGTTGGCTAGTCCATAGCAAACGGCTATTGGTAAAGACAAGTTAAATCCGTTCATAGCTGATAGTTTGCTAAAAACTATAAGTGGACAAAAATGTTTTCGAATCCACAAATTAAAATTCAATATTTGATTTTATCTCTGAAAACGTTTTGCTAAACAGTCTGAACTGCTGGAGTAAACAGTCTGAACTACTGACTTCACCAGTTTGTACTGATTATTCAAAACTTAGTTCCTACTGAGTTTATGCTCTGTGATACACCTCTCTCAGAAGGTAATACATCTGGAAGTGTTGAGAGCCGTCTGAAACTACACAACTGAATTGATGGTAACTTGTACAAATGGTCTTATTTGATGCTGAGCTTGGATAACTTATGTTCTAGTTCATCTTATGGTGAGGATTCTTCCAAACAGGGGAGGAATTAAAGTTTGTTCTAGTTGCTGTTAAAGATGATTGCTGATTATGAAATTCAGGGGAGGAATTAAGAAGTCAGAGATGAATTATAAAGAAGTGCTTAAAGTCTATTTATTATAAAGATGGATTCATTACAAAAGCTTCACACAGGAAAAATCAACAAAAACTACCAACTACCAACAAAACACACAACCTACACAAACCAACAAAACAACCTACACAACACAAACACATCACAACTACTCAAGCTTTCCTTTTCCTTTTCCAGTGATATCCGGCATGGTCTTGCTGCGGGCTCCTCTGCTACCCATGAGTTCAGACACCTTTTTGCAGGGAAGTGCTAGTATTACTGATCTTGGAGATGAAAATTGCTTCTTCTCAGGCTTTTTCTTCTCAGGCTTCTTCTTTGGAACATAGATCTTCTTCTTTGGAACAGGGATCTTCACTGATGATGCTGCTTTCTCAAATTCTTTTGTGAGTAAGTTTGATAGTTTTTGAAGTTCATCATCATCGTCAGACGAGTCAGACGAAGAGGAGGATGAATCATCAACATAAGGAGGAAGTTCATCGGAGGAAGTGTCTTCAGATGAGGATATTTTAGTCTTTTTCTTGGAAAGATTAACTCTTGAAGTTGAAGAATAATTTGGTGGAAAATAGTTGTTCCAACCTGAATCTTCAGAGTCAGATGAAGAATCAGATGAAATTTCTATGATGTTTGGTGGAGAAGAATTCATTGTGATTGAAGAGTTAAAGATTTGTGTTGAAGAAGATTTTGTGTGGATATGTGAGTTTTTTTATAGAGTTAATGAAGGTTTAATGGCATTCAATGCGTGGTTGATATGCAGAATTAACTTTGGGTTGGTATAAGGAATTAATTCCTTGATGGAATTAAATTAATTTTGGTAATTTTTGAAGGGTTGGTCAAAAGAGTATGATACATGAAGATAATTCCCAAAGTGTTTCGTGATTAAAGTTAAGTGTTTGAAAGAATCCACCCCATCAACGTAATCAGATGTTTAATTCAAGAAACTTATTGATTTGCATCGAAATCATAAGTTTAGGGGAGGATTGTTGGGAATTAAACTTAAGCAGTTAGTACGGCTGATACAAGAACAGTTAAGACTGTTGATACAAGGACAGTTAAGACTGCTGATGGAAGAGCAGTTAGAACTGCTGAAGGAAGAACATTTAGGACTGCTTAAGAGATCAAGGTGAAAGCGTGTGAAGATAATTATAGAAAAGATATGGTATATATCTTATTTTTATAGAATGATACGATTAGATGTTTAACATGTAAAGGACTCTTTACATTATAAAAGGAGATCCTTAGATTAGGGTTTCATATGTCAATCTAAGATATCGAATACATAGAATACCTAAGATCATTCACGTTCATAATTGTAATCGTTCGATATAATTGAAGTGATAGTTTGGTTGATATTGTGTGTTCTTATTGTTTTACCTAATCAATCACCAAACACGAACTTATATTCTTCTAAGTACTTGGTAGTAAATTCCGCGTGCTATCAAGTATATACTCAAAGTATCTCCAACACAAAGTGTGTGTTTAGATCCGGTCATAAAGGCTTACACCAAAGTCCTTACTGACTTATTATCATTGCCTGAAAGTCTATAAGTGCTGTAAAAACGTCCAGGAAACTTTGAGTTAAAGTCTAAAAATAGTTTAGTTCGAGTGTGGAGTTGTTTACTTGTAATATTTGGCGATTGGGGGAGTGTGGTTGCTATAGTTCCACAATTCTAGTTCTTGTAAGGTATATCTTGTTTATTTACAATGAACTACTTTTACTTTAAGTTTAATGAAAGTATTGTTTGTTACTTGTGTTTGATTATGATTGTTATGGACTAATTTTTGGTATACTTGTGTGTATGATGTAACTATTGTAGGAGTATTGTTATTTTAAAGTGATGCATGAAAACATTTCTTATTTTATGAGTTTGTTGAAATAATATCTAATCTTGCTTAATTTGTTGGTAAAAACATTTTAAAGGATAAAAAGGCCGAAAGGATTTTCTTTATATTTTTATTCCAAAACGTTAGTGCATGCATTAGTATGGGATATGGTGTGTGACAAGCACCATATTTACTCATTAAAATGGATTTGAAATGATTTCATCACGAGATAAGGCCGAAAGGATTCGTTGGAATTTATGAGATAAGGATTGCTTTTCACACAACTAGAGTTTAATAGAATTTTCGTATTAGTTAGCAAGGCCGAAAGGAGCTAACTAGGAGATTGAATTCTTAGAAGTGATTTTTCATGATATAAACCATTGATTGTTAATCATTCATATAAAATTGTGCATCATTATAAGTTACACCAAACTTTGTAGAATACTCTATGCAATTAGTTAAGGAATTACACACAAGTATATGTTTTTGATTGATTGGATTCTATTTACTTTTTGAATTTTCACCAAATTGGATTGACAACCCTTTTTGCAAAAGCTTGTTATACTAAATACAAATACCAAATCCCTTGGGACGATCTCGACTTACCCACCTTTACTATTACGGACGAGTATACTTGCTCGTATGTGTTAAATAGTTAATCGGATAAATCGTGTTTATAAATTTTAAAACTTGTACACGGTAGAGAACAGGTAGCAGAGACAAATGTAACCAACCCGATTTGTGGTTGATGAAATTATTGGAGGAGGATAAGAACGGGAATGCGGCTTGGATTATAGCCGAATATCTTTCGAGAAGAGCACTGGGGATCAAAGATAGTAGTGATGTTTGTGGAAGTCACTATGTGACTGCTTTAGCGAGAAATTTGGGATATTTTGAGGATGAGGAATTGGTTAAATGTTCGGAGCCAACTGAGAGTGAAACGTGGGATGATAATAGTTTTGGTAAAGCATTGGATAGGAGGAGTAGGACGGAGCCGGCGATGGCCGCACCTCAAGCACCATATTAACCACCACCACCAATAGGAAATGATCATGTACCGAGTAGTTTTGACTCGGGATGGGGAGATTGGAACCGTGAGTTGAACAATATTGAGCGTAGGGATGTATGGAGAGATTCGATGATGATAAGGAATAATTAAAATTATGATTATTCAATGCCGATGCTCCAACACATGGAACATGAAGCCAATTATGAGGTACCACCCTACAACCCACCAAACGTTCCACTATACCCATTTCAGTATGATCCCTATCCTGGCCCATATCCTTACCCATATCCCGAGTACGCACCTTTTCCCGAACCAGTGCCAGTTTATGGTAGAGTCCCCAATGTTGGAAGTTCAAGTTTCGATGTTGGTGGATCATCATCTGGAGTTGGAAGTAAGAAGCGCAGAGCTTTTTCAGTTTTCGACGAGGACGAAAACTATGAGACTGAAGGTGACGAAGAAAGTGAAGATGAGAGAATTCATACTCCTGACGACATGGAAGACGATGATGAGTGATAATCAAGATTTGATTATGATGGTTTGAGTTTCAAAAACAATTATTGGTTGAACAATTCTATTTCTATTATCTTAATTTAATTTTCTTTTAGGATTAATTACATATGGGTTATTTTTAATTACTTTGTTTGTTTTAGTATTTTGTTTGTTTGTTCGTTTTGTTTCGTATATTTTTGCAGTTTTTGCAGGGGTGAATTACCGGAAGCTTATTGTTGATCAAAATTTGGAGTTGGAGAACTCATTTGCTTATCTATGATCAAATATGCGTATGCGTATTTACCCTGGTAGTACCTTTTTAACTAAATTTTTCCCATTTCCTTTACTTTGAAGTTCATTTTATTACATTGAGGACAATGCAAAACTTAAGTGCGGGGGAGGGAAGAAAATAGGAAAAATGGTTTAATTTTTAAATTTTTATGTTTAGTAGAACTTTGGATTCAGTAACTAGAATTCGTTTGCCCTTGATTTTCTAGTTGTTTTCTCATATAATTCATATAGTTTAAAGAACTAGACTGATTCAATGGTAAAAATAAGGCTATTTGAATTTTTTTTTGAATTTAATCAAGTTATGAGAGCTATTTCATTTTGGAATCGATAACATTTACTTGTACATGTTATAACCCGACATAAATTGTGAGGATTTAAGCCCTTTTTTTTGTTAAAGCATTTCTTATGCTATATATTTCGTTATGAGTGTGACAGTGATTATGTTGATTCTAGAACTTGTACTTGTTATGCATTACGGTTAAAATCACTTTCGAGTGATAAAATATATTCAAATGATAAGAGGCAACTTAGGATTTACACCAAATGGCCATCCGTTTACAGAAATATTTTTGCTAACCACATCGGTTAGTTATCCTAGTATTTGGAACCCATTTGTTAGCATTAATCTCTTACGCTAGATACCCTTAGTTACACCTTCTGAGCCTATCTTTTCTTTTGATTAAATCCAGAAAAATACAAAAATATTTTACACCTTACACTTTAGCCTTACCCGAATCAAGTTCAATTGAAGTTCAAAAACTATTTATTTTTTGATGATTACGCATTGGCCACACTTTGATATGTGTATGTGTTGTTTCAATGAAGAAGGAGGTCGCTACTCTTATTTTTATTTTTTGTAGCGCGTGCTCATCCAAAGTGTGGGGGTGACGAGGAAAGAGAGATTGTTTGTAAAAAAAAATGTGTGAATAAAGTGAATAGCCAATGAGCTATAATGTATGAGTATCAATTAGCCAATGAGCTAAGAGGAAATAAATGAGTATGTGATGCGGAATAACGATCGAAGGAGTTTGGGAAGTAATCATTTGTGGTATAAAGAGTTGGGAACGGAATTTGGACTTGATTCTTATTTTTCATTTTTGTAGAAACCAATCATAAATAATTCCCATGTCTTACCCCTACCCTTTACCAAATTACTTTATTCGTTGTTAGCTTTCGAGCATCCGGATTAAGTGATGGCTTTGTTAAGATATGTAGTGCATGGATATTGTAGTGACCATCCGGTTTTTGAATAGTTGAAAAACGCGTCAGCGATCTAGTGCTTACTTTGGTGACCATCCGTTACGCAAATAACGCGCCAGCGAACCTAGGTATAATCTAGTGACCATCCGTTGTTTAGCTAGTCAAAAATCTGCGCCAGTGAGCTATTATATTCTTATATGAATTGTTTGAACATTAGCCGGTAACCTTTAACCTTAAACCCGAATAAAAGACCTCTTTGATATTTTATTTTGTTGTTTTAATACTTGTACAAGCTTATGGTAAGACACATGAATCATGACTGAGCAATTAGTAATTTACCAATCAATCTACCTTAGAGTGTTGAGTGAATTTCAAAATTCTTTGTAAGGTGCTTAGTTATGTTATCAAGCTCAAGATTAACTTGTTTGTGTTTCAAGAATTTTTCACATTTAAATTAAAATTAACAATTGTTCCTTTGGGATGGTTGTTAAATTTTTGGAACCACGATGACGATACCATTGAGATCATTTTTATAAATGCTAGACTTGCTCGAGGGCGAGCAAAACTCAAGTGTGGGGGAATTTGATAACGCTCCGAATGAGCATGTTTTTAGTTGCGTTATCATTTGTTTTGTGCATCATATTTGGTAATATTTATATGTATTCATTACTTTATCATGAAAAAATTGTATATGCAAGTGAATGTAGCCAAGTACAGGAAAAGATGATAAAAAGATGAAGAATTGAAGTGATTATGCACATTGGAAGATTCCCGAGACGAAAACAAGAGAGAAACCACACAAGGACTCAAGGATTTGATAGTGTCAAGATTTCTATGTTCATATATCAAGAAAATATCAAATCCTATGGAAGAAATCAATGCCACAATGAAGGATAAAGCATGCGCCGAGAAAAGACAAAGAAAAATCAAGATTGTGAGTACAGGAAGACCCCATCCGATCGGATGGAGCCCGCATCCGATTCGGATGGGAGAAGTTGGGTTTTACCGAGGAGAGCATCCGATCGGATGGGCCCTTATCCGATCGGTTGGCTGAAGTTGGCTGTTACAAAGTTTCATTTAATGACGGATTTAAGTCCCATAATCATGGTGGCTGATCATTTCCTGCTTATTAACTCTTTGTGGTCGTTTTTACTTGGGGAATAATAGTTCTTTTACTATTTAAAGGATCCAAGGATTAGATACTAAGTGTGACACCCCAAAAACTAGTAAAGGCTTACACCAAAGTCCTTACTAACTTATTATCATTGCCCGAAAGTCTATAAGTGATGTAAAAACGTCCAGGAAACTTTGAGTTAAAGTCTCAATAGTTTAGTTCGAGTGTGGAGTTGTTTACTTGTAATATTAGGCGATTGGAGGAGTGTGGTTGCTATAGTTCCACAATTCTAGTTCTTGTAAGGTATATCTTGTTTATTTACAATGAACTACTTTTACTTTAAGTTTAATGAAAGTATTGTTTGTTACTTGTGTTAGATTATGATTGTTATGGAGTAATTTTTGGTATACTTGTGTGTATGATGTAACTATTGTTGGAGTATTGTTATTTTAAAGCGATGCATGAAAATATTTCTTATTTTATGAGTTTGTTGAAATAATATCTAATCTTGCTTAATTTGTTGGTAAAAACATTTTAAAGGATAAAAAGGCCGAAAGGATTTTCTTTATGTTTTTATTCCAAAACGTTAGTGCATGCATTAGTATGGGATATGGTATGTGACAAGCACCATATTTACTCATTAAAATGGATTTGAAACGATTTCATCACAAGATAAGGCCGAAAGGATTCGTAGGAATTTATGAGATAAGGATTGCTTTTCACACAACTAGAGTTGAATTGTCGTAATAGTTAGCAAGGCCGAAAGGAGCTAACTAGGAGATTGAGTTCTTAGAAATGATTTTTCAAGATATAAACCATTGATTGGTAATCATTCATATAAAATTGTGCATCATTATAAGTTACACCAAACTTTGTAGAATACTCTATGCAATTAGTTAAGGAATTACACACAAGTATATGTTTTTGATTGATTGGATTCTATTTACTTTTTGAATTTTCACCAAATTGGATTGACAACCCTTTTTGCAAAAGCTTGTTATACTAAATAATAATACCAAATCCCTTGGGACGATCTCGACTTACCCACCTTTACTATTACGGACGAGTATACTTGCTCGTATGTGTTAAATAGTTAATCGGATAAATCGTGTTTATAAATTTTAAAACTTGTACACGGTAGAGAACAGGTAGCAGAGACAAATTTAACCAACCCGATTTGTGGTTGATGAAATTATTGGAGGAGGGTAAGAATGGGAATGCGGCTTGGATTATAGCCGAATATCTTTCGAGAATAGCACTGGGGATCAAAGATAGTAGTGATGTTTGTGGAGGTCACTATGTGACTGCTTTAGCGAGAAATTTGGGATATTTTGAGGATGAGGAATTGGTTAAATGTTCGGGGCCAACTGAGAGTGAAACGTGGGATGATAAAAGTTTTGGTAAAGCAACGGATAGGAGGATTAGGACGGAGCCGGCGATGGCCGCACCTCAAGCACCATATCAACCACCACCACCAATAGGAAATGATCATGTACCGAGTAGTTTTGGCTCGGGATGGGGAGATTGGAACCGTGAGTTGAACAATATTGAGCGTAGGGATGTATGGAGAGATTCGATGATGATAAGGAATAATTAAAATTATGATTATTCAATGCCGATGCTCCAACACATGGCACGTGAAGCAAATTATGAGGTACCACCCTACAACCCACCAAACGTTCCACCATACCCATTTCAGTATGATCCCTATCCTGGCCTATATCCTTACCCATATCCCGGGTACGCACCTTTTCCCGAACCAGTGCCAGTTTATGGTAGAGTCCCCAATGTTGGAAGTTCAAGTTTCGATGTTGGTGGATCATCATCTGGAGTTGGAAGTAAGAAGCGCAGAGCTTTTTCAGTTTTCGACGAGGACGAAAACTATGAGACTGAAGTTGACGAAGAAAGTGAAGATGAGAGAATTCATACTCCTGACGACATGGAAGACGATGATGAGTGATAATCGAGATTTTATTATGATGGTTTGAGTTTCAATAAAAATTATTGGTCGAACAATTCTATTTCTATTATCTTAATTTAGTTTTCTTTTAGGATTAATTACATATGGGTTATTTTTAATTACTTTGTTTGTTTTAGTATTTTGTTTGTTTGTTCATTTTGTTTCGTATATTTTTTCAGTTTTTGCAGGGGTGAATTACCGGAAGCTTATTGTTGATCAAAATTTGGAGTTGGAGAACTCATTTGCTTATCTATGATCAAATATGCGTATGCGTATTTACCCTGGTAGTACCTTTTTAACTAAATTTTTCCCATTTCCTTTACTTTGAAGTTCATTTTATTACATTGAGGACAATGCAAAACTTAAGTGCGGGGGAGGGAAGAAAATAGGAAAAATGGTTTAATTTTTAAATTTTTATGTTTAGTAGAACTTTGGATTCAGTAACTAGAATTCGTTTGCCCTTGATTTTCTAGTTGTTTTCTCATATAATTCATATAGTTTAAAGAACTAGACTGATTCAATGGTAAAAATAAGGCTATTTGAATTTTTTTTGAATTTAATCAAGTTATGAGAGCTATTTCATTTTGGAATCGATAACATTTACTTGTACATGTTATAACCCGACATAAATTGTGAGGATTTAAGCCCTTTTTTTTGTATAAAGCATTTCTTATGCTATATATTTCGTTATGAGTGTGACAGTGATTATGTTGATTCTAGAACTTGTACTTGTTATGCATTACGGTTAAAATCACTTTCGAGTGATAAAATATATTCAAATGATAAGAGGCAACTTAGGATTTACACCAAATGGCCATCCGTTTACAGAAATATTTTTGCTAACCACATCGGTTAGTTATCCTAGTATTTGGAACCCATTTGTTAGCATTAATCTCTTACGCTAGATACCCTTAGTTACACCTTCTGAGCCTATCTTTTCTTTTGATTAAATCCAGAAAAATACAAAAATATTTTACACCTTACACTTTAGCCTTACCCGAATCAAGTTCAATTGAAGTTCAAAAACTATTTATTTTTTGATGATTACGCATTGGCCACACTTTGATATGTGTATGTGTTGTTTCAATGAAGAAGGAGGTCGCTACTCTTATTTTTATTTTTTGTAGCGTGTGCTCATCCAAAGTGTGGGGGTGACGAGGAAAGAGAGATTGTTTGTAAAAAAAAATGTGTGAATAAAGTGAATAGCCAATGAGCTATAATGTATGAGTATCAATTAGCCAATGAGCTAAGAGGAAATAAATGAGTATGTGATGCGGAATAACGATCGAAGGAGTTTGGGAAGTAATCATTTGTGGTATAAAGAGTTGGGAACGGAATTTGGACTTGATTCTTATTTTTCATTTTTGTAGAAACCAATCATAAATAATTCCCATGTCTTACCCCTACCCTTTACCAAATTACTTTATTCGTTGTTAGATTTCGAGCATCCGGATTAAGTGATGGCTTTGTTAAGATATGTAGTGCATGGATATTGTAGTGACCATCCGGTTTTTGAATAGTTGAAAAATGCGCCAGCGATCTAGTACGTACTTTGGTGACCATCCGTTACGTAAATAACGCGCCAGCGAACCTAGGTATAATCTAGTGACCATCCGTTGTTTAGCTAGTCAAAAATCCGCGCCAGCGAGCTATTATATTCTTATATGAAATGTTTGAACATTAGCCGGTAACCTTTAACCTTAAACCCGAATAAAAGACCTCTTTGATGTTTTATTTTGCTGTTTTAATACTTGTACAAGCTTATGGTAAGACACATGAATCATGACTGAGAAATGAGTGATTTACCAATCAATCTACCTTAGAGTGTTGAGTGAATTTCAAAATTCTTTGTGAGGTGCTTAGTTATGTTATCAAGCTCAAGATTAACTGGTTTGTGTTTCAAGAATTTTTCACATTTAAATTAAAATTAACAATTGTTCCTTTGGGATGGTTGTTAAATATTTGGAACCACGATGACGATACCATTGAGATCATTTTTCTAAATGCTAGACTTGCTCGAGGGGAGCAAAACTCAAGTGTGGGGGAATTTGATAATGCTCCGAATGAGCATGTTTTTAGTTGCGTTATCATTTGTTTTGTGCATCATATTTGGTAATATTTATATGTATTTGTTACTTAATCATGAAAAAAGTGTATATGCAAGTGAATGTAGCCAAGTACAGGAAAAGATGATAAAAAGACGAAGAATTGAAGTGATTATGCACATTGGAAGATTATCGAGACGAAAACAAGAGAGAAACCACACAAGGACTCAAGGATTTGATAGTGTCAAGATTTCTATGTTCATATAGCAAGAAAATATCAAGTCCTATGGAAGAAATCAGTGCCACAAAGAAGGATAAAGTATGCGCCGAGAAAAGACAAAGAAAAATCAAGATTGTGAGTACAGGAAGACCCCATCCGATCGGATGGAGCCTGCATCCAATTCGGATGGGAGAAGTTGGGTTTTACCGAGGAGAGCATCCGATCGGATGGGCCCTTATCCGATCGGTTGGCTGAAGCTGGCTGTTACAAAGTTTCATTTAATGATGGATTTAAGTCCCATAATCATAGTGGCTTATCATTTCCTGCTTATTAACTCTTTTGGGTCATTTTTACTTGGGGAATAATAGTTCTTTTACTATTTAAAGGATCCTTGGATTAGATACTAAGTGTGACACCCCAAAAACTAGTAAAGGCTTACAGCAAAGTCCTTACTAACTTATTATCATTGCCCAAAAGTCTATAAGTGCTGTAAAAACGTCCAGGAAACTTTGAGTTAAAGTCTCAATAGTTTAGTTCGAGTGTGGAGTTGTTTACTTGTAATATTAGGCGATTGGAGGAGTGTGGTTGCTATAGTTCCACAATTCTAGTTCTTGTAATCCCAAGCTAGGTATATCTTGTTTATTTACAATGAACTACTTTTACTTTAAGTTTAATGAAAGTATTGTTTGTTACTTGTGTTTGATTATGATTGTTATGGAGTAATTTTTGGTATACTTGTGTGTATGATGTAACTATTGTTGGAGTATTGTTACTTTAAAGTGATGCATGAAAACATTTCTTATTTTATGAGTTTGTTGGAATAATATCTAATCTTGCTTAATTTGTTGGTAAAAACATTTTAAAGGATAAAAAGGCCGAAAGGATTTTCTTTATGTTTTTATTCCAAAACGTTATTGTACGAATTAGTATGGGATATGGTGTGTGACAAGCACCATATTTACTCATTAAAATGGATTTGAAATGATTTCATCACGAGATAAGGCCGAACGGATTCGTAGGAATTTATGAGATAAGGATTGCTTTTCACACAACTAGAGTTTAATAGAATTGTCGTAATAGTTAGCAAGGCCGAAAGGAGCTAACTAAGAGATTGAATTCTTAGAAATGATTTTTCATGATATAAACCATTGATTGTTAATCATTCATATAAAATTGTGCATCATTACAAGTTATACCAAACTTTGTAGAATACTCTATGCAATTAGTTAAGGAATTACACACAAGTATACGTTTTTGATTGATTGGATTCTATTTACTTTTTGAATTTTCACCATATTAGATTGACAACCCTTTTTGCAAAAGCTTGTTATACTAAATACAAATACCAAATCCCTTGGGACGATCTCGACTTACCCACTTTTACTATTATGGACGAGTATACTTGCTCGTATGTGTTAAATAGTTAATCGGAAAAATTGTGTTTATAAATTTTAAAACTTGTACACGGTAGAGCACATCAAATGACAAAGACATAACCCGTCTTAGACTTCATATCATCTTTTTCACATTTCTTGGACGTATCGCAGTAACCTGTAACACCAAGTTCTGCTTCTGGATTTCCCCCATATACTAAAAGCATATCTCTTGTAGCCCTTAAGTACTTGAGAATATATTTACCAGTAGTCCAATGGAGTTCACCTGGATTCTGTTGATATTGACTGGTTATATTTTGAGCAAACGCCACATCAGGCCTTGTGCATCTCACCGCATACATAATTGATCCCACAGCTGAAGCATAAGGGACTCTCTTCATGCGTGTCACCTGTTGGATTTTAATAACATGACTACTTCATAAATTAAACACATAACATCAAAGAGAACATGCGGAAGCTAAGGATCAATAACACATAATTAGTTAACCAAATAATAAAGTAAACGTACCTTTGATTCTAGCTAAACAAGAATCAACTTCAAGTATTCTTCAATTAAGATAAAGAACCCTAATTAGGGTCTATAAGTGGATTAACGAATTACCCCTTACCATTTTGTAATTCAATCCAAGATATTAACTATAGTGAGTTAATACCACGTTCTTGTACACACGTACTATAACGAATTAATGTTTTTGCTAGTAACAAAACCACAAACGATTTTTTGCTCAACAAAAGAATTGATCAATCCCTTTAGAAGGGTTTGGTCGATCGGTTTTGATCAAGGAAAAGAGAAGAGAAAGCAATTAGGGTTATTGTGTGTACAAGTGATGCAAAACAATAACCCTTGATTTTGTATTTATACTAATTGTATCTTGAAGGACAAGTTGGATAAGGATTGGGTTACCCCAACCCCAACCACGACCGGCCATAGCCCAAGGGTGGCTTCCGGATCCTTCTTGACTCCCAATTTACAATCTAGTCATTCTCTATAATATTTAGCGGTCGTTAGTCAATTGCCTTTAATTACTTAACGTCTGTTAGTCTTTATTTTGTGTTTATAGTAATTATATATAACGTTTTATATAATAATTATTATTCATTAATTCTCATACGTAAAGTGTGCAATCCCGTGGTCTCGAGTTCGATTCTAGACATAGATGTATTAATATTTGTCCACAAAACTAACAGCTCCCACTTGGACATCTATTAATAGTGTAATGACATTGGTTAGTGTCTAGCAAGACGCCAATGCCCCTAGTACAACTCGAGGGTGGTCTCCTGAAAAAACCTTTCGATGATTCATCATCATACTTATCCTTTTGTTACTAATACTACGTTAATAAAGATTTGGATCTTAGTCATTATTTAATTAACTATTCTGTTTCTCGTTGTTTCTGATTGAGCAAGATTACCAAATCGTCTGAACGTATTCCAGATAGATCTTGGGCGTGGCCACGTAAACATCTTGTCAACCCTACGAGGGGCCTAGTAGTATTAAACTTCAAAACAAATTTGAATGAACAAATTCTTTCTTGACTACAACCAAAACCCATGAACTTGGCAAAACTTCTGAAAACAATCCTTATGGCTACCAGTAATGTATAGCGGTAAATTACTTTACAGAAATGCACTACATCCATGACAGTTATCTGGTATCTCAAGTCTGAGGATAACTATATTCATGAATTACTTGATGACAAGATCCATAAAGTAAAATCATGTAGTTGGGATAAGTCCTATATTCAATTCATTGAATATCATGTGAAATTGGCATGTCAACGCATCTTTATACTTTCAAGTATATTCTACCAATACTCAGATTTGTCTTAATTTAATGATATTCCCATATCATTAATTGACAACGGAAAATTTAGAATAATTAAATTATTCATGGATTAAACATGCAAATACAGGATATATTATTAAGAAAATGATAATCAAATACAACAAATATTTTATTTCATTAAAATAATAAATGTTCATAACATCCTTTTATCCAAACACTAATCACAGATGGGTTTGAAACTACTAGCTAAACAAAGTCCTATGCCTTCAGCATGTTGATAAAGCTTTCCACCAGGTAAAGCCTTCGTTAACGGATCTGCTAGATTATTATCTGTGTGAACTTTGAGTAACTCGATTTCACCTATTTCGACTTGTTCTCGAACATAGTGATATTTAATCGGAAAATGCCTGGTGCCTTTTATGATTCCAGGTTCATAGGCAAATGAAATTGCAGCTGAGTTGCCACAATACATCTTTATAGGGTTTTCAATCGAGGGCATAACTCCAAGCCCTGAAATGAACTTCCTAATCCAGACGACTTCCATTGCAGCTTCTGAAGCAGCTATGTACTCACTTTCTGTTGCAGACATCTCTATGGTACTCTGCTTCTTGCTCTTCCAATCCACAGCTCCTCCATTAATGATAAAGACATAACCCGTCTGAGATTTCGTATCATCTTTATCACATTTCCAGGACGCATCGCAGTAACCTGTAACACCAAGTTTTGCTTCAGGATTTCCCCTAAATACTAAAAATATATCTCTTGTAGCCCTTAAGTACTTGAGAATATGTTTAACAGCAGTCCAGTGGAGTTCACCTGGATTTTGTTGACATCGACTGGTTATATTTTGAGCAAACGCCACATCAGGCCTTGTGCATCTCACCGCATACATAATAGATCCCACAACCAAAGCATAAGAGACTCTCTTCATGCGTGTCAACTCTGCAGGTGTTGAAGCACATGCTCTGTGTAACACCCCAACCCGACAAGGGCAAAGGTGTCACAACAATGGTTACATATCAGAACAACACAAGCATTTGACATTAATAATACAATAGGATTCCATGGTTACAACGGGAATATGAAACTACAAGGTTACAAATGAGGTACAATAATTTCTAAGTCTAATTAAAGGTTCTTCTAGTCATCTTCAATAGCTAATAAAGTCTTCTAATCCAATGGTGCTCTCCACTCGTACCCAGCTTCCAACTAAAACCTGCCGCGGGAAAAAGAAACGCGGCTGAGCTACGAGAGCTCAGTGAACAGATATAACGATAACAAAGCAGAAATATGGGACAATGAAGTAAGTGAAACATTTCAAGATGTAATAGGAGTAAGAAGGAAAATGGGACAAGGTTATCAAGAAATGGTTACAACAGGTAGGTGTAAAGTAAACCGTAACCCACTACCAGCCCAAGTCGAATCAAGTCAAGTCCAGTATCAAGTCATAGGGTAACATAACCAGTAATCCACTACAAACCCAAGTCAAATCAGGTCAGGTCAAATGTCAGGTCAAGTGTCAGGTCATAAGGTTACAAGGATTCAGGAAAACAGAAATCCTCTACGAGCCCAGAAACAGTACATATCCAATCAATCACATATCAGGGTGTATGGAGGGGTGACGTCAGCATACCAGGTACAGGGTGAGGGGATACCTCCAGGGGTTGGAGTAGCTAGCTCCCAAGATTGTGAAAGACGTGGATTGCACCCATCATCAGTCACCACATATCAGATATCAGAAACAGGACAGGTCTAGGATGCATCCATTCGCCCCCCAAAACAAATCATATTGGCCATAATAACAGGAGTGTACACATATCAAAATCAGGATGGGGACGGTGTAACCAAATCACTAGGGCTACACACTAGTCATGCCAGTGGTGCATCACAGACACGGCCATGTTACCTTCATGGCTAGGGAACAAATTTTGGCTCGTAGTCTCAAACTGTGGGTCAAGGTCAAGTATCAAGTCTCGGGTGTCAAGTCTCAGGTATTAAATATCAGGTATCATATCAGGGTTCATATCAGGATTCAAGACAGGAGATAAATGCAGGGGTTCATTATCAGGAGGTCCATATCAGAAGGTCCAATACTAGAAGGTTCATAATAGTTTATTATAAGAAATCCTTTTTTACATGGTTTTAATAAAATGGTCTTTAGAACAGTTTCATAATAAAAGTCCTTTAAAGAAATGTTCAAAATCTCTTCATATATAACTAAAAAGTAATTGTAAAATCTTATGAACCTTCAAGTACCCAAGGTCTTAATTATTCAGGTTATCAGGGTTGAACAAGTCATGTCAAGTATCAAGGAAATGTAACAGGGTTCGAGGCAAGGTTTCAAGTAAAGGTTCAAGTCAAGGGAATCTTATCAAGGGTTCACAATACACGGGAACAAAAGCAAGGTTCACAGAACAAGGGAACATAGCAATGGCTTGGGGAAATCCTAAACGAAGTCAAAATCAGGAATCAAGAGAAACGAAGGCTCCTTACAAGAAGAGCAGAATATCTTTACCTTAGCCAAACTCGCAGCCTAAACAAAGTCCATACATATGTCCTTGACAACTGATCTACATAAGTTTACAAAAAAAAACTGTTTATTAACAATGATTCACCTTATTGCTAATTTAGTCTTAATGGTTATAACCCTTTTCATTTTCCTTATACTCTTAAGGTTACTAGTCCCAAAAACTAATTTACCGACAACTGATAATTAGTCACACCCTTAGGTTTATAGTATCTATTTATAATTTACTAATAAGTAAGTCCTTTTTTATTTATATCCAAATGTATATATGGAACATTTGATAATGTATATCAATAATATAACTCAAAAATTATAGTTTAACATATATTCCCCAAAATCTAAGATGCTTAAGCATAAATACAAATACAACAAAAGTGTAGGACGAATTTTATATGTTATAATGTTGGCTCGTTTGTAGCTAATCATGCCCATTGACAAATGTGTCTTTACAAGGATTATGATCACACAATTTATTATGACCCACAATAGTTTAATCTATAAAGTACCCATGTCAAAAAAATAGATCTTCTTTACTAAAATCATACCGTACCCATCGATGAACCTTTTTCTAGATTTTCTTTACTCCATTTTAGATACGAAATCTGTTGCCCATGTCATTCATAGGTTTAGTAGTTTTTTTATAGATGCCCAACATGTTTAAAACCCGCAAACGATTCATCCTTACTGGTGATTATCGATTATGATTCTATTATAATATATATATCATGTTACCATATAACTAAATATCTTAACATAATTCTGGTGTGTCATAACTGATCATGCATGTCAATATGTCTAGCCCCATATATTTCATTAACGTATAGTACGTCTTATATATATAAATCATAAAGTTTTGTTATAACTGATCATGCATGAAAATATATCTAGCCCCATGTATTTCAGTTCATAGATACCTTAGACGAGGATGATCGAAACCGAAGATACGAACACGGCTGAACGTACACAACACCAAGATTCAACGAGATGAGATGGAACCCGAAACCCCGACGTACACAATCGGTTAACCGAGTTTAAGTCGCGAGCTCTACACCTCCAACGAATGAGACTGAAACAAACTACCAGCCACGAACCAAACTAATTCAAAGCACGGACCACAGCCCGAACCCTACTCGAACTAGCAAATGAAACTGAAGGCTCGACGCTCACAGACACTCACCTATTCTCATGCGAAGGTAATAATGATTTTAAGTTTTGTTCATTGGTTTTTGATAAATTTTGCAAAGAGTTATGAGAATGGCTGCATATAAACTAGTCGACTAACTCGGGATATTGGAGGAAACTTGTATGTTGATATGCTGGAATCTTTGCCAAAGCGTGTGAAGTGATAAGGAATGTCATGAATACCAAAAGCAGCAACCTTTGAAGCCTTGATTTTGAGAGAGTAGATTTGTGTGTCTCGTATGAATGGGAGGAGAGGAAAAAAAAAGAACATGTTATAACCAAAATAAGGAGGAGCGTGTCTCCAACTTTGGCAAGTTAATAAAATGAATTCAATTTTCTTGATTTGCATTATTAAATGTCAGTTATTTGTGCTATAATAAAGCCGAGATTTATGGAATTTAAGGTACATAAATCGGATGTTAGGAAGGTTAAACTTGCGGGATTGAACTAGCAAAACGTGTGATGGCCTAGGGAATTTTGGAAAGTATATTTTATGCAACAAATATTTATTTAGGCATTTTACTTATATTAGTTTTATATTCATGACATATAGTTTTAGGTCTTAAATTAAAATGTGAAATTTAAATATAAGGTAATGTTTTTAATTGACATATAGTTTTATTTTCATACTTAGGTCAAAATGTATAATTAGCATGTTCTTATAAATAAAAAATAATAATAATAAATAAATAAATAAATCTTTTTGAGGGGCAAAATGGAAATTTCAAATGAATGAAAATTGAGGGTTTTACACTCTGCTACTTAAGCCATGATTCTCTTGCATTGGAAAATATCCCTTCTTGGAATTTTGCATATTGAATCTCTTCAATATTTTATCAATGTAAGCACTTTGGCTTAATCCAATCAACCGCTTTGATCTATCTCTATATATCTTGATTCCCAAAAGGTATGCTATTTCTCCTAAATCCTTCATGGAAAAACATTTCCCTAGATAGGCTTTAACCTCTTTCAATCTTGGAATGTTTTTAGCCATGATTAATATGTCATCAACATATAGGACAAGGAAAATAACATCACTCCCACTAGCTTTGTGATATACACATGGCTCATCAAGATTCTGAGTAAACCCAAACCTTTTGATTTCTTCATCAAATCTCTTATTCCATTGCCGTGATGCTTGCTTCAATCCATAAATAGATCTTTGAAGTTTGCATACACGGTTTGGAAATTCTGGATTCACAAACCCCTCAGGCTGCGCCATATAGATGTCTTCATCTAGGCGACCATTTAAGAAGGCGGTTTTGACATCCATTTGCCAAATCTCATAGTCATAGTATGCAGCTATAGTTATGAGAATCCTAATGGCCCTTATGTCAGCTACAGGAGAAAAGGTCTCCTGGTAGTCAACACCATAAGTTTGAGTAAAGCCTTTAGCTACCAAACGAGCCTTATAGGTGTATACATTGCCATCCATGTTAGTTTTCTTCTTGAAGAGCCACTTACTTCCAACTACCTTGGCATTGGGAGGAAGGTCTACTTCAATCCAGACTTCATTATCTCTCGTGGATTGCATTTACCCATTCATTGCAACTTGCCATTTGACCTTTTCAGGATCATTCATGGCAGCTCTATAATTAGCAGGTTCTCCAAGATCCCCTAATATAGTTTCCTCAACTTCTATGTTAAGACATAGATGTTCAGGTGCTTTCACAATCCTTACAGATCTGCGAATTGGAACAACTTCAGGTGGAGGACCCAAAATTTCAGGTTCCACAGGAAGTTCGCCAGTGTTTTTAGAAGGTAATGTATCTTCTTGACCGTCTTCCAGATCATAAATCCCCCCACTGAATTCTTGAGATATGAGATCCTTTTCAAGAAAATCTCCATAGCTAGCAATAATTACTTTGTTTTCAGGTGGATAGTAAAAGTAGTAACCCATCGTTTCCTTTGGGTATCCTACAAAGATACACTTTACAGATCTCTGTTGAAGTTTATCTGCTGAGTCACGTTTAACAAACGCCTCGCAACCCCTGACCTTTAAATAAGACAAGTTAGGAGTTTTTCCATTCCATAACTCATAAGGTTTCTTATCAACCTTCTTGGTCGGAACCATATTTAAAATGCGAATAGTAGATTCTAAGGCATAATCCAAAAAGGATAAAGGAAGAGCTGTAAGATTAGACATTGATCGCACCATGTCCAATAATGTACGATTTCTTCTCTCAGATACACCATTTTATTGTGGAGTATATGGAGATGTGAGATGCTGGACAATTCCATTCTCAGATAAATAATCTTTAAACTCTTGACTCAGGTATTCACCACCTCTGTCGGATCGAAGAGCTTTAATCTTCTTTCCAAGTTGCAATTCTACTTCTGCTTTGAAAACCTTAAAATTTTCAAACACCTCATGTTTATGTTTAAGCAAATAAACATATCCATAACGGCTGAAATCATCAGTAAATGTTAAGAAGTAGCTAGCACTTTTTCTTGACACATGTCTAAGTGGTCCTTACATATCAGTGTGTATTAAACCAAGTAGATCAGAAGCCCTTTCAATATGATTATTGAAAGGTTTCTTTGTCATCTTCCCAGATATACAAGATTCGCATTTATCAAATGATTCATCATTGATATCTTGTAAAAGCCCATCACGTTGCAGCTTTTCCATACGAGTCTTGCCTATATGAGCAAGTCACAATGCCAAAGATAAGATGAATCCAAAACACCATTCAATTTCAAAAAACACCATTCACATTAATAGCATTAAAATAAAAAACACCATTTAAAGAAACTGAAATTTTATTGCTAGTAACAGTATGATTAAAACCAATATCCAACAAACATGAAAAGGAAACAACACCTCTAACAATAGTAGGTACATAATGACAATTATTTAAAGACAGTACTAAGCCTGAAGGCAAAACTAATTTAAATACGCCTATAGCTTCAACAGCTGCATGTGCTCCGTTACCCACGTGCAGATATTGTTCTCCATAGGCCAGTCTCCTTTCAACTCTAAACCCTTGCAGTGTATTGCAAATATGAATACCACATCCAGTATCATATACCCAAGAATTTATTTTATGAGTTAATGAAAATAATTTAATCATGAAAAAGTCACCTGAAGTGCTGGGGTTACCAGCCTCAGCCTTCTGCTTCTTCACTCGTAACTCCTTAAGGTAGAGTGGACAGTTCCTCTTCCAATGTCCTACCTCATGGTAGTGGTGGCAAGCCTGATTCTTCTTGTTAGGATTCACCTTGTTCTTCTTAGGGTTATTCTTCTTAGGATTAGGTTAGTAGGCTATAACTTGCTTACCCTTGTCAACCTTTCCCTTACCCTTCTTATTCGCCTGCGGTTTTGGCTTTTGTATCCTACCTCCTTGTATAGCTAATACCTGAGGAGTAGGTGCCTTCTTTGGTAAACCTTTCTCATAGTCCACAAGTATTGCAAGCAACTCTGTGACTGTCTTCCCGCGCAATGCATGTGATAGTTTCGAACAAAACCAGAGAATTCCTTGTTCAAGGGTCTGTTGATTAAGTTCACACATACATTTTCCAGGAAGATGTAGTTGTTCTGATGTAGTTGGTCCATGTAGCTCTTCATTTCCAACACATGATCACTAACAGGTTTACCTTCACCTTGCTTGCAACTATGTAATGCATCGATCAAATCATACAATTCAACTGCAGGTGGTTTCTCATAAGTCTTTTGGAGTTCTTGAAGCATATCATAAGGAAAATGGTGCTCAAACTGCTTTTGCAATTTGGGAGCCATATTTCCAAGCATCAAGCATGCAACCTCATTGTGATTTTTATACTCCTGTTTCTAGGCAGCTCTGACATCCTCGGATTTAGTAGCATCTGGTTCAGCAGGGCAAGTCTTATTTAAGTATTCCAGCTTATCGGACACTCTCAAGACTATCCTGAGTGACCTATACCAGTCATTGAAATTCGGGCCAGTCAATTTCTCCCGTTCAAAATGATTTTTGAACGCGGAACTTAGTACAACATTATCGGTGATGTGCTCTACCATGTACAAGTTTTAAAATTTATAAACACGATTTATCCGGTTCTCTATTTAACACATACGAGCAAGTATACTCGTCCGTGATAGTAAAGGTGGGTAAGTCGAGATCGTCCCAAGGGATTTGGTATTTGTATTAAATTATAACTAGCTTTGTAAAAAGGGTTGTCAATCCAATTTTTGCGAAAATTCAAAAACGTAAATAGAATCCAATCAAACAAAATATATACTTGTGTGTAATTCCTTAACCAATTGCATAGAGTATTCTACAAAGTTTGGTGTAACTTGTAATGATGCACAATTTTATATGAATGATTAACAATCAATAGTTTATATCATGAAGAATCATTACTAAGAATTCAATCTCCTAGTTAACTCATTTCGGCCTTATTAACTATTATGACAATTCTATTAAACAATAGTTGTTTGAAAAGCAATTCTTATCTCATAAATTCCTAAGAATCCTTTCGGCCTTTTCTCGTGATGAAATCGTTTCAAATCCATTTTACTGAGTAAATATAATGCTTGTCAGACACCATATCCCATACTAATTCGTGCACTAAAATTTTGGAATAAAAACATAAAGAAAATCCTTTCGGCCTTTTTATTCTTTAAAATATTTTTACCAACAAATTAAGCAAGATTAGATATTATTCCAACAAACTCAGAAAATAAGAAACGTTTTCATGCATCACTTTTTAAGATAAGAATACTCCACAATTAGTTACATCATACACACAAGTATACCACAAATTACTCCAGAGAAATCAACATAACAACACGCAAGTAACAAATGAAACTTTCATTAAACTCAAAGTAAAAATAGTTCATTGTAAGTAAACAAGATATACCTAGCTTAGGATTACAAAAATAAGAATCGTGGAACTATAGCAACCACACTCCTCCAATCGCCTACTATGACAAGTAAACAACTCCAAACTCAAACCATACTATTGAGACTCAAACTCAATATCTCTTGGACGTTTCTACTGCAATACTAGACTTTCGGGCAATAATAATAAGATAGTAAGTACTTTGGTGTAAGCCTTTTACTAATTTGGGGTGTCACACTAAGCATACATGCATACGGTTCAATATATAGTGTAAGAACACTTATTCTTCAAGCCAAAACGTCCCTCCAGAGTTAATATCAAGAAATGATCGGACTCCAATGATTAATGGGAAGTAAAACCTTCATTTAATGCAAAATGGTAACTGCAGATCTGTCCAACTGATTGGTTTTTGGACCAACCGATTGGTTCCTCGCCTCGGTAAATTCCAACCGAATCAGATGCGGGTTGCATCCGTTCGATTGGATGCTTCATGCACTCACAACTTTAACTTTTTCTTGCCATTTCTTGTCGCATGCTTTATCCTTCATTTAGGTGCTGATTTCTTCCATAGAACTTGATATTTCCTTGATATATGAACTTGGAAATCTTAACACTATCAAATCCTTGAGTCCTTGTGTGGTTTCTCTCTTGTCTCCATCTCGAGAATCTTCCAAATGTGTATAATCACTCCAATTCTTCGTCTTTTCATCATCTTTTCTTGTACTTGGCTACATTTACTTGCATATACACTTTTTCATGATTAAGTAACAAATACATACAAATATAACCAAATATGATGCACAAAACTAATGATAACGCAACTAAAAACATGCTCATTCTGAGCGTTATCAATCGGGTTGAGTCATTTCTACAGAAAAAGTTCAAATATTAGTATTTTTGATAATACAACCATTCAAGAAAATAAAATACTCAAGGAAATATTCATATAATGATAAAATTTTCTTGAAAACTAGGATCCAAATTTACATAATTTCACTACCTTAGTTGATCTGCTAGTAATGAAAGTATACAATATGGTAATCTACCGAACAATAATTGGCAAACAATTTCCAATTCCTAGATCATTATGGGATATACATTTGCCAAATTCAATTTGCAAAGTAAGCATGTTTCATCCCATCTCATGCCTTAAGTTTCTAGGTCTCACTAACTACTTAATTAAGTTGTCTAATTTAGAAACTGCAAATTCTCCATTTATGGTCTCATGCATTAATAGAAGTTTACCTTGTCATTAAAATCTAGGTAAGGTCTCACTTAGGCTAAATAATAACTTCAAGTGTTTCTTATAATTAGATGGCATGAACTTAAATTTTAGGGTACTAATTTTGATGTGTCAATCAAAATATGTACGAAGAAGCATGCACACATCTTCGTATCATAAGTTTTTCAAAACCTTTTTATTTACCAATTTAAGCTAAGATTAAATCAACAAAGTTTAAATTGAGGTATTGAGTTCACCAATAAAGGAATTACCTACAATTATCTCCCATTATATCCTACTACTGCATGAGTCAAAAGACCCAAGTTATTCGGATAATTACCACAAAGTGGCACGTGGAATTGAGGTCAATTCACCCTTAAGGTGATTTTGTACATAAAAATAGTCGTACTTGGTAGCTCCAATTTGACGCACAAAGGAGCGGAGAGACAAACGTCAGCACAAGTGCCAATTAAAAACGCGTCTCTTTTGGTTTGACAATTTAATGTTATTCCGCATCACATACTCACTTATTTCCTCTTAGCTCATTGGCTAATTGATACTCATACATCATAGCTCATTGGTTATTCATTTAATTTACTTAATTCACTTTTTTTTTTTAAACAAAAGAAACTTTCTCGTCACCCTTACACTTTGGATGAGCACACGCTACAAAAAATACAAATAAGAGTAGCGACCTCCTTCTTCATTGAAACAACACATACACATATCAAAGTGTGGCCATCGTGTAATCATAAAAAAAATTAATAGTTTTTGAACTTCAATTGAACTTGATTCGGGTAAGGCTAAGGTGTAAAGTGTAAAATATTTTTGTAATTTTCTGGATTTAATCAAAAGAAAAGAATGGCTCAGAAGGTGTAACTAAGGGTATCTAGCGTAAGAGATTAACGCTAACAAATGGGTTCCAAATACGAGGATAACTAATCGATGTGGTTAGCAAAAATATTTTGTAAACGTATGGCCATTTGGTGTAAATCCTAAGTTGCCTCTTATCATTTGAATATATTTTATCACTCGAAAGTGATTTTAACCGTAATGCATAACAAGTACAAGTTCTAGAATCAACATAATCACCGGCACACTCATAACGAAATATATAGCATAAGAAATGCTTTATACAAAAAGGCTCAAATCCTCACAATTTAAGAAAGGTTATAACATGTACTAGTAAATGTTATCGAATCCATAATGAATTAGCTCTCAGAATTTGATTAAGTTCCAAAAAATTTCAAATAGCCTCATTTTTACCATTGAAACAATCTAGTTCTTTAAAATATATGAATTATGTGAGAAAACAACTAGAAAATCAAGGGCGGACGAATTATAGTTACTTAAATCCAAAGTTCTATTAAACCCAAAAAATTTAAAATTAAACCATTTGTCCTATTTTCTTCCCTCCCCCACACTTAAGTTTTGCGTTGTCCTCAATGTAATAAAAATAAACTTCAAAGTAAAGGAAATGGGAAAAATTTAGTTAAAAAGGTACTACCAGGGTAAATACGCATACGCATATTTGATCATAAATAAGCAAATGAGTGCTCCAACTCCAAATATTGATCAACAATAAGCTTCCGGTAATTCATCCCTGCAAAAACTACTAAAATATACGAAACAAAACAAACAAACAAACAAAAGACTAAAACAAACAAAGTAATTAAATTAAAAACAAACCATACGTTATTAATCCTAAAAGAAAAAAAATTAAAGAAAGTAGAGATAGAAATTATTCGACACACATAATTGTTTTTTAAAACACAAACCATAACATCAAGACGATCACTCATCATCATCCATACTTTCTGGTCCCTCGCTGCCTTCAGTCTCATAGTTCTCGGCCTCCTCGAAAACTGTATAGACTCTGTTTCTCTTCTTCTTCTGTCGCCCAGCTCCAGATGATGAACCACCAACATCGAAACTCAAACCTACAACCTTGGGAACTCTACCATACACAGGCACTGGCTCGGAAAAAGGTGCATACCCAGGATATGGGTAAGGATACGGACCAGGATAGGGATCATACGGAAATGGGTATGGTGGAACATTTGGTGGGTTGTAGGGTGGTACCGCATAATTGGCCTCACGTGCCAAGTGTTGGAGCATCGGCATGGAATAATCATAATTATAGTTGTCCCTCATCATCATTGAATCTCTCCAAACATCCCTACGCTCAATATCATTTAGCTCACGGTTCCAATGTCCCCATCCCGAATCAAAACTACTCGGTGCATGTCCATAAAAATTTCCCATTGGTGGTGGTGGTTGAGGTTCGGCAATTGCCGGCTCAGTCCAAGCTCCCAATGTCTTGTTCTTCCTATCCAACGCTTTTCCAAAACTCTTATCATCCTAAGTCTTACTCTCATTCGGACCCGAACACTTATCCAACTCTTCATCCTCAAAATATTCTAAATTCCTTGCCAACGCGGTTACATAATGACCTCAACAAATATCACTCTAGTCTTTAATCCCCGGTGCTCTCCTAGAAAGATATTCGGCTATGATCCAAACCGCATTACCATTCTTATCCTCCTCGAGCAATTTCATTACCCACAAGTCGGGTTGATTACACTTATCTCTACTACCCATCCTATGCAAAACTCCCCAAGCTATCAACTTTTGAAAAATCTTCATCAAAGGGTTCCTTAACGTGGATGAATTTCTCCTAAAACACCCCGGATCACCAACTCGATTCCAATAAGCTGGAATACCATCATAGTTATTATGAAACCTCACTAAGCTCACAAAATGAGCTTCAAACAACCAATGTTCAACCTCATGTTGCTCATACAAACCAAGAGCCACAGCAAAACCCGGCAAAGTATACGCATGCTCTTTCCCGCATAACCTAAACCAAATGCAAGTCTCCCTCATAAGATCAACCACTTTCCTTTCAAAATAGAATGTTGAAAAGAATTCCAAACACCATTCTCGATACACATCTTCATAGATACTAAAAGCACTTTCCCATGAGAAATCTTCAAACGTATCCCCATCACCAGGATACACATAAGTCCTTTTCATCATCTCCATCAACTGATTTTCACATTCATACTCCGTAAACAAACTCCAATCAATTAAACGTGGTTCGGCAATAGTCCTAATCTGTAACTTAGAAAGGCGCTCATGATAGGCATGCTTTTCTTCCTTCTTCAAGTTACTGAACTTAAGATTCACATTGCTTTCCGATTGAACATTATAGGTAACCTTGCTCCTTGCATTTCTTTGAACATACTTAGTCACAATCGGGTTAACTCGAACATGCGACGAACTTGAAGAACCTACAACATTACTCTGTAGAAAACGTAAATATATGTTATTATAAGAGTATAAGAACCAACGCTACACGATTTAGAAGTCCAAAGAGCTCATTTGAAAATTTTTCAATAAATATAAATGAGCCCTCCATCCGATCAGTATTGGCTTCTATCCGATCGGATGGAGTAAAAAGTCTATCCCAACCGGTCAGTCTCAACCCGCAACAGATTTGGTTGGGGTTCTGCTGCAAACGAAAAAGCTTTTTATTTTTTACTTCAATCGATTTCTAACAATTCCAACTCTCTCCTAACCTGCATTTGAACACTTATGATGGTTTCTACAACTCCAATTCGTTCCTATATCGATCCATAACATCTCCAAATGATTTCTTAATCAATTCTAGAACACCCAAGAACACTAGCAAATCAAACTCTTCAATTAGTGTTTTAATCAACAATGCACTATCCTAACATCACTAATTAACAAGCATATAACATCTGGGAATCATCAATTGCAACTTAATTTGTGACAAATCGTAATTTCAGGTCCTTTTTCAAACTTCTAAAATTTTACTATTCATCTCAGGAATTTACTATTCACATATTACTATTCACCATTTTACTATTTATCATTTTTGAAGTCAGTTTGCGATTTTGAGACGTTATCAAAAATTTTACTATTCATGAAACACTATTCATTCCCGGAGGGAAATCATTATTCATGCCTATCATTCACCATTTCGTAAACTAGGTTTCCGGGTATCAAAATTCGTGTAACTGTAAGGGTTTAGCTGCGTATTCATGGAACATTATTAAGGACACATCATATAGACTAGATTAGTCTACATATCATCAGTAACATCATATTCATGTTAGGTCATTCACGGGTTTGCATAATTTTCAGTTCACGTATATTTATTTATTAAATAAACGCTGCCACTCAATCATTTACAACGAACAATATACCCGACACTCCCGACTATGATCCTAACATATTTTCACACTCATTATAGTGATATAAAAATTATATTACTTGTTTATCCGGTGTTTTGAAATTATTTGTTATATATACTGTTAAAAGCTTATAACTACGACGGTTTACGAAATTTCAACACGATAACTAATTGGACACCCGATACTTGCAAGAAATGTGATTTTATAATTTTTACAACTTCATCATACTTTATTTTGTTCCGTCAAAATTTATTTCTAGCTAACTCAATACCCGATGGCATAATATCTTAACCAAATCTAGCTAAAACACACCAAGAGACATGATTAATAAATAGCCACCAACATCATCTCCCCTTTCCCCCTTTTGCCGCCCCATTCCCCCCCCTCCTACCCTAGTTTTGACTACAATTTGACCAACTTATTTACCTAATTACCCTAATGCAATAATACTTGAAGCCTTGTGTATTTATTTTACACATACAAGTAACTAACCAAAATAAACTAGCAAGAAAATTCTCTCATTCTCTCCCATTCTCTTTGTGGTTCGGCCAAGATCAAGAAGAAGAAGAAACCATAGCTAATCCAAGTTCAAGTATTTTACAAGTGCTATTAGTGATTCTAGTTAGGGTTTTGAAATAAAAACCTTGAAGTAATTAAGTCATTTACCTCAAAAACTCTTCATAATCAAGTAAGTGTTTCAAGTAAAATTTTCTACTCTTACATACTTCTATTTGATCTATTTTTAAGTTCTAGTAACAAAACATGCAAGTATACTTATGTTACATACCACTTATCACTTATTTTTGTCATTAAAATGAATTTAAAGGATCTATTTAGTGTTCTTGTGAACTCTAGCATTTTTGGTGAAGATTAGGAAGCCATGCCACCCTAATAAGGTGTATAGTAGGTTTAGAATAGCTTTGGTGTTGATTGGAAGAGATTTGTACAAACCTTGAACTAATAAAAATGATTTTTGACAATATATAAATAAGGATCTGTCCATTTTTGTAAAATCTGGAATTTTTAGTAGATCATAGGTTATTTTGGTTTACATATTTAGAAAATACACTAAAAAACGAAGCCGTGGCCGCTGGAATGAGTAAAAATGAGCTTACGACGAGAAAGATACGTTAATTCTAAGTTTGACGACTAAAAACTATTTTCTGAAAAATAACAAGCTGTCACACAATTTTCAATGGTTAAAACGAGGCGTTGAACACGAACTAGATGAGTCAACATATCAAAAATCTATTAGTTCGCTATAATACGAAGCCGAGGACATAAAGAACGTAGGAAACGAGCTTATAACGACCGAGATACAAGCGTTTGAAACTTGACGTTCACAACACATTTTTATCAGATTTTACTAAATAATTATTGTGTCAAAACTGTCTTTGCAAGTGACCAAGTTTGGAGCCATTTTTCTTATTGATCGAGTCAATTTAAGACATTAACACTTTGAAGTGAAATCAAGTACTCCCGGCCTATTTTCCAAATTGACCAGCCGTTCGTCAACCGGACTTGTAACGAGTAAAATACGACCTTTCAAATATACCCGAAAACTGCACAAAAAACAGCAAATTTAGCTGACTATCTAACTTAAATATTATTTTTCTTTATGATCGGGACTCGTATGGACAAAATTTCGATGTAACGAAATTAAGATAATGTAACAAGCTTTCTAAAACCACGAAGATCGTTTCCTAACACTCAATATTCATCAACTTACGACTAGCTTTGCGAGGCTACTTAGTCATTTTCAGAAATTTATCAAAGTGTTCTTATTGCGAAGAAAAACTCTATTTTTCAATAAATCACTAAACGACGATCGTGGGATGTCGTTACAACATATATACGCGTAAAATGTTTTATGACTTAACAAGACGTCAAAAATATATTTTTCGACGATAAACTTTATTTCCAAATTTCACGAGCGGTATCGATAACATACGTATTTGCATGTGTGACATCATTTCATGACTTACATTAGACCATATCATTCATATTAGGTTGCGGTTAGAGATCGTGCCTCATTTCAGTGTATCCACTTTTGTCATCATAACTATTGCATCAGGTGTGTTTTCATAGCCCCGTTTTCAATTTATATTTTCATTTATAAACTTGCGGGGGAGAATACATTGCACCATTTTTCATACGGACCAAAGTATCAAATCCATGTACATTGCTTAAGTTACTCATTGCCATGTTAAAGTCCCATTTTATTTATCATGAACCGTTAATTACGTAGTAAGCGAGAGTGAGTGAATAGATCTATTGAGGGTGACTCCTCCATCCGGGTTGGTGGATCTAACCAGGTCAAATGGATGCATTTCATTTAATATCAGATTCAGAGTGTCTAGCAAAACACTCTGGTGGGGCCTTCATAATCAGTCTAGCTTCGGGGTCATGAGCTTAAGAGCCAATGTATGATTTTTATGCAGCACTCTTGTCATTTCACGTTATACTTGTGGTTACCGTACAGACTTATCATTTACATAAATCTATGAATCTCACCAACTTTATTGTTGACCGTTTTAGCAATGTATTTTCAGGTAATTAAGGCATTCGCATCATGGCCTGCATGTGGACATATCATAGAGTCGCGGTGACGACGCGTCTCACTTGCATTTATATACACTTTAAACTATCGTTTGGTTTGTAACAAACTTATTTCCGCAAACTTGAATCATCTTTTGGGACCTATCTTTTGTAAACTCTGAATTTTTATGAAATTAAACGATGTACTTTTAAAATGACACTTTAGGTCGTTCAATATAATTGTAACTGTGATGCTATGGCGGTCGCGCCCCAGGTATTCCATTCCGCTGCAAATTAGGTATTTGGGGGAGTGACAGTTGGCATCAGAGCTAAGGTTATAGCGAACTAGGTTGTATCACGGACCCTAGACTATAACCATATCATCATAGCATCTTATCATTTCATCATAAGTGCATATTCATTATACATACGGTTTCATACATACACTATGCGAGTTACTTATACTTATACTTATATATATTTATATTGACCTGGTTCATAGCGATATGTCTTCACCCAACCACCCTATTATCATTCCAGTAGACTTGGATATCGAGGATGCTTTTTCATCCACTAATACACCTACATCACTACTCTCACCTTCCTATACCTCGACATTCTCATATCACTCACCATTGTTAGATGATAACTCCCACCTATTTGAGGTATTAGCACCACCTGAGCCAGACTTGGAAGAAACTACCAGATATGACACTGAGACTTTTGAGATTCAGGAGATTGCCCCTACCTTCCTACTATCACCATTGTCATTCCTTTTTTCCATCCCCACATATCAGGAATTAGATGACACCTTGTGGATAGTACCAAGATCACCGACCCAACAGGAACATCAGCAGATTCCCCAAGAATGGTTTGAGATCTATATTATCTCGGATATGATCGATGCATAACCCCAGGCCCCACATCAGAACTCATCACAACCCCAAGATGCCGCAATCCAGGATCCAATCAGAGGAGCACTAGGGAGCCTCTAAACTAGACTTATATCTTTACTAGCTTTTGCTATTATCCTAGCCACGGGATGTGTGGCATAGTTCAAAGAAACTTGTAGTATTTTGGTTGTTGTACAACGAACTTACCAAGTGTTGACTCTACTATATGGATATGTATGTACTATGCTTGATGTCAGTCTATGTAGGCCGAAATTTTCATTTTATATATTCACGGGTGTTTTAATTATATTTATGGTATTTTCATGGTTGCATCTTGTTGCGATTTCACTCCATTTATACATGTCATGGTTGCGTATACGTGAGTGTGATGATCCTTACCACTTATAAATTCTCATGATCTCTTATGATTTTGAAGAAGTTAGGTCGAAGCAAGCCGCTCCAGCCATGACACAAGCCACTGTTGAGCAAATCATTGCCAAGAGCATAGCCACAGCTCTCGCCAAAAATCTTACTCAGGAGGAATTTATGGATTGCAATCCCCACACCTTTAGCGGAACTGAAAGCGCGAGAGGATTTTACAAATGGTTCGAAGAAGTAGAAACAATATTTCAAGGTGGTAACTGTCACAAGGAAGACAAAGTTAGGTTCGCCACTTGCACTTTTCGGGATCGTGCCCAGGAATGGTGGACCAAATACGTTCAGATAGTAGGGGTCGACGCTGCTTACTCAATCTCTTGGGAGAAACTAAGGAGGATGATGATTTTAGAATATTGTTCAAGGAGCGAATTACAAGCAATGGAACAGGAAATCCTAGACTTTACCATGGTAGGAGATGATGATATCAAATACACTGATCGTTTTTACGAATTAGCATGACTATGCCCTGCAATGGATGAACCAGAATGCAAGAAACTCGAGAGGTATATCGGGGGACTCTCCCCTAAAATTCGTATGTTGGTCGCCTCATTAGAACCCGATACCATGCCTAAAGCTATCCGTATGGCGATCAAGGCAAAGGAACACATAGCTCACACCAAGGCCGTAGGAAACAATAATGACAACAAACGAAAATGGAACAACAACAACAAGAGAAAGTGGGACAACAATCAGGGTGGCAATGCTACACAACAACCACCTAAGAAACAAGAAGTTGCTAAGGCATATGCTGCAGGACCAACTGAAAAGAAAGGATATGCAGGGACTTTACCCAAGTGCAATAAGTGTCGGTTTCACCACAATGGACCTTGCCCCACTCAATGTGGAAACTGCCAAAAGGTCGGACACAAAGCCAAGGATTGCAAGGCTCCCACCCTTGTAATGAATCGAAAAGTCACGGTAACCTGCCATGAGTGTGGAGTAATTGGACACTTCAAGAGTGAATGCCCAGAACTGAGAAACCAGAATGAAGGAAGAGCACGTTGAAGTGCGAAGCTCGTCAAGACAACAACAACAATGACAATGGTTAAGAAAAAGGAACTTCTGCTTTAATAATAAACCATAGACGGAGCCCTCTAGGGTTGTATTTCTTTAAGTAGTCTATCTTAACTACTTTCTTGTAACCTCGTTGTATCATGTACCTTTCTATCTAATGTAATCTCTATCTTTTATCATCTCCACGATAATCACAACCTTCGTCTATTTCATTTCCTATTCCATTTGCCCAATTTTCAATTATTTCGCAACAACATACCGCTATCCTAGTAGGGGTTAGGCAAATTTCGTCTTTGACTATAGATTAGTACCATTCTATAAGATTCTCCCATACATCCTACAACCCATCCATCAGATTTTATCCCAAACTCTTGCACTACCGCTTTATAAAACTATTTCGCATAACTTTACCTTAAGCTATTTTACTACCATCTTAGGAAATTATTTCACAGAATTTTTCAAACGAGTTATAGTACTACCACCTTATGAATTGACATTCTGTCATCGTATCAACTATTTACTACTATTTTTTTTTTCAAACAACACGTTGAACATCATCTAAAACTTTTGAGAAACATAAGACTACTTTGACTAAACCGAGCATCGCATCATTTGCCCTCAATTAAACATAGCCTGATCACCTATGTCTAATTCAGGAAGGATTATGCCATGAAGGAAACAATCATCTTTTCAAAAAATTTTAATAACAATCTTCATTCAAAAGCTTTGTAACCAAATTGAATTTTTTATAAACATCCCTATTGACAAACCTTCTCTAGATACCTGCACCACATGTCACTCGCTCAGCCGTTAAGTGGATCTTTACCATTGACCTCTCTAGGAAAGACTTTCCATCTACGAGGAGCATTCCATTACATAAGAAAACAACGAAAGGATTTCGGAACTACAAAAAAGGGCTAGAAACATACCGTAAGTAAATTCATAACGCAACAGAAATCTTAAGACCCCACGAGGCAATTCAGATCACTATCTTTGGCATAGTTACCCAATTCTATCATTCCAGAAGTACTAGTTAGACTAAGCACCGTAGGCGAAGAGAGGCTCATATCGTAACATTAGTTAGAGCAAGACACAATGAATCAAAAACGGTTACCATAGCTTTATCCTTTCGATAACATCTTTTCGACGAAATTATGATTGTAGAACTAGTCACAAAACATGTTGTACCAATTTCAAATACTCCCAATAAAATGTAGATGATACACCCCAAACTTCTGGCAATCCCTTCAAGATATTTTTACCCAATCAGATATAGGCACGCTCTACCATCCTCAGACCAACGAACATTGAAAAGAACTATCCAAACACTATAAGACGTGCCCAGCGCCATATAATCAACTTTGAATTGTTTGGAGTAATCTTTTGACATTGACAGATTTCACCTTCAACAATAGCCATCACATGAATATAAAGACTGCGCCCTTTAAGTCACCCTATCGTCGAAGTACCAATCACCTATTGACAGACCGAAATCGGAAAAGCCCAACTCACTAGTCAAGGACTTAATTGTGAAACAACAAAGGAAAATCGTACAGGTCAAGAATCAGTTACCAGCGACAAGAGAACAATAGTAAAGCTAGGTCGGTACATGACGCAAATCATTGGAATTAGGTGTCCCTAAGCCACGAACCATTAGGTTTGAGTTGGAGAACGAGTTATGTTGAAAGTCTTGCCTTGGAAAGGCATGATACAATTTTGGAAACGCGGGAAATTGAACCCTAGGTATATTGGACCATATAGGATTCTAGCTAGAATCGGCCGACTGGCATACAGACTTGAGCTTCCGTCAGAGCTCAACAGCTTACATAACACATTTCACGATTCAAATCTCAAGAAGTGTCTTTCAGACGAATCACTCGTAATTCCATTAGAAGAAATTCAACTCGACGATAAGCTCAATTTTGTGGTGGAACCAGCAGAAATCATGGACCGTGAGGTCAAACAGTTGAAGCAGAGTCAAATTCCTATCATGAAGGTACGCTGGAATTCTTGAAGAGGTCCCGAGTTTACTTGGGAGCGGGAAGAGCAGATGCGACTCAAATATCTACACCTTTTCACCAATACCACTCCAGAGACCAACACTAACTGAATTCCTTTTAGGGTGGAAGACTGTGACAAATCATAATTTTAGGTCCTTTTTCAAAGTTCTAAAATTTTACTATTCATCTAAGGAATTTACTATTCACAGATTACTATTCACCATTTTACTATTCATCATTTTTGAATTCAGTTTACGACTTTGAGACGTTATCAAAAATTTTACTATTCACAAAACACTATTCATTCCCGGAGGGAAATCATTATTCATGCCTATCATTCATCATTTCGTAAACTAGGTTTACAGGTATCAAAATTCGCGTAACCGTAAGGGTTTAGCTGCGTATTCATGGAACATCATTAAGGACACATCATATAGACTAGAGTAGTCTACATATCATCAGTAACATCATATTCATGTTAGGTCATTCACGGGTTTGCATAATTTTCAGTTCATGTATATTTATTTTTTCAATAAATGCTGCCACCCAATAATTTACTACGAACAATATACCCGACACTCCCGACTATGATCCTAACATATTTTCATACTCATTATAATGATATAAAAATTATATTACTAGTTTACCTGGTGTTTTGAAATTATTTGTTATATATACCGTTAAAAGCTTATAACTACGACGGTTTACGAAATTTCAACACGATAACTAATTGGACACCCGATACTTGCAAAAAATGTGATTTTATAATTTTTACAACTTCTTCATACTTTATTTTGTTCCGTCAAAATTTATTTCTAGCTAACTCAATACCCGATGGCATAATATCTTAACCAGCTCTAGCTAAAACACACCAAGAGACATGATTAATAAATAGCCACCAACATCATCTCCCCTTTCCCCCTTTTGCCGCCCCATTGCCCCCTCTCCTAGCCTAGTTTTGACTACAACCAACTTATTTACCTAATTACCCTAATGCAATAATACTTGAAGCCTTGAGTATTTATTTTACACATACAAGTAACTAACCAAAATAAACTAGCAAGAAAATTCTCTCATTCTCTCCCATTCTCTTTGTGGTTCGGCCAAGATCAAGAAGAAGAAGAAACCATAGCTAATCCAAGTTCAAGTATTTTACAAGTGCTATTAGTGATTCTAGTCAGGGTTTTGAAATAGAAACCTTGAAGTAATTAAGTCATTTACCTCAAAAACTCTTCATAATCAAGTAAGTGTTTCAAGTAAAATTTTCTACTCTTACATACTTCTATTTGATCTATTTTTAAGTTCTAGTAACAAAACATGCAAGTATACTTATGTTACATACCACTTATCACTTATTTTTGTCATTAAAATGAATTTAAAGGATCTATTTAGTGTTCTTGTGAACTCTAGCATTTTTGGTGAAGATTTGGAACCCATGACACCTTAAGAAGGTGTATGGTAGGTTTAGAATAGCTTTGGTGTTGATTGGAAGAGATTTGTACAAACCTTGAACTAATAAAAATGATTTTTGACAATATATAATAAGGATCTGTCCATTTTTGTAAAATCTGGAATTTTCAGTAGATCATGGGTTATTTTGGTTTACATATTTAGAAAATACACTAAAAAACGAAGCCGTGGCCGCTGGAATGAGTAAAAACGAGCTTACGACGAGAAAGATACGTTAATTCTAAGTTTGACGACTAAAAACTATTTTCTGAAAAATAACAAGCTGTCACACAATTTTCAATGGTTAAAACGAGGCGTTGAACACGAACTAGATGAGTCAACATATCAAAAATCTATTAGTTCGCTATAATACGAAGCTGAGGACATAAAGAACGTAGGAAACGAGCTTATAACGACCGAGATACAAGCCTTTGAAACTCGACGTTCACAACACATTTTTATCAGCTTTTACTAAATAATTAGTGTCAAAACTGTCTTTGCAAGTGACCAAGTTTGGAGCCATTTTTCTCATTGATCGATTCAGTTTGAGACATTAACACTTTGAAGTAAAATCAAGTACTCCCGGCCTATTTTCCAAATTGACCAGCCGTTCGTCAACCGGACTTGTAACGAGTAAAACACGACCTTTCAAATATACCCGAAAACTGCACAAAAAACAGCAAATTTAGCCGACTATCTAACTTAACTATTATTTTTCTTTATGATCGGGACTTGTATGGACAAAATTTTGATGTAACGAATTTAGGATATTGTTACAAGCTTTCTAAAACCACGGAGATCGTTTCCTAACACTCAATATTCATCAAGTTACGGCTAGCTTTGCGAGGCTACTTAGTCATTTCCAGAAATTTATCAAAACGTTCTAATTGCGACGTAAAACTCTATTTTTCAATAAATCACCAAACGACGTTTGTGGGATGTCGTTACAACATATATACGCGTAAAATGTTTTATGACTTAACAAGACGTCAAAAATATATTTTTCGACGATAAACGTTATTTCCAAATTTCACGAGTGGTATCGATAACATACGTATTTGCATGTGTGACATCATTTCATGACTTACATTAGACCATATCATTCATATTAAGTTGCGGTTAGAGATCGTGCCTCGTTTCAGTGTATCCACTTTTGTCATCATAACTATTGCATCAGGTGAGTTTTCATAGCCCCGTTTTCAATTTATATTTTCATTTCTAAACTTGCGGGGGAGAATACATTGCACCATTTTTCATACGGACCAAAGTATCAAATCCATGTACATTGCTTAAGTTACCTCATTGCCATGTTAAAGTCCCCTTTTATTTATCATGAACCGTTAATTACGTAGTAAGCGAGAGTGAGTGAATAGATCTATTGAGGGTGACTCCTCCATCCGGGTTGGTGGATTCAACCAGGTTAAACGGATGCATTTCATTTAATATCAGATTCAGAGTGTCTGGCAAAACACTCTGGTGGGGCCTTCATAATCAGTCTAGCTTCGGGGTCATGAGTTTAAGAGCCAATGTATGATTTTTATGCAGCACTCTTGTTATTTCACGTTATACTTGTGGTTACCGTACAGACTTATCATTTACATAAACCTATGAATCTCACCAACTTTATTGTTAACCGTTTTAGCAATGTATTTTCAGGTAATTAAGGCATTCGCATCATGGCCATGCATGTGGACATATCATAGAGTCGCGGTGACGACGCGTCTCACTTGCATTTATATGCAATTTAAACTAGCGTTTGGATTGTAACAAACTTATTTCCGCAAACTTGAATCATCTTTTGGGACCTATTTTTTGTAAACTCTGAAAGTTTTATGAAATTAAATGATGTGCTTTTAAAACGACACTTTAGGTCGTTCAATATAACTGTAACTGTGATGCTATGGCGGTCGCGCCCCAGGTATTCTATTCCGCTGCAAATCAGGTATTTGGGGGTGTGACATAATTCGATTCAAAGTTTTGACCCAATTCAATCTGAAAATTCAATTAACCAATTCTTCCTCAAAACTTAATCAATCAATCTGATTCTTTTTGCAATGTATTCCTCTATCAATTACCCATCTATTCCTAAAATATTACATCTTAATTCGAAGTCTATAAAAAATACCCAAATCTTGACCTAATTCAATAAATCCGAATTAAAACCTAATTAAACCAAATTGATGATGAGAGGATTGTAATACTCTATGAGGATGTTAGTCCTTTATAATGTGTGTATGGTATACTTTGAGTTAATATGATTAAGTATGCGGAATCTACTTAACCACACTTAGAAGAGTGTTGGGTTTGGTTAATGGAACAGTAATGCTTTTGTGATGAACAATGAACACAGAAAGTATAACACCAAACGATTCAATATTATTGTGAACAATACGAGTGATCTTCACTATCACTAGGGTTACAAAACCTTGAATCTGTATGTTTCAATGACTTATGACTGATTGCTATATGTGTTCAACTTGTTCAACTCTCTATTCTAGCACATATATATATTTTCTAAGCACACTTAATATCTAAGCTAAGATCTCCCTTTTATAGTCCAAAGGAGATCTTTACAATATTTGTCAAGTCTTGTCAACTACTTGCTTGTTGAGTGTGTCAGTAACTAAGATATAACATGTTCTATGTTTACTTCTTGTTGACTGAACACTTATCTAAGATATTATCTACCGTATATATTAGACTTTTATACACAAAATATCTTTTTCATACTTATCCATTCAGCAGTAGTATACGCGACTGTTATCCATTAAGCAGTGGTATGCGCCACTCCAACAGCAGTATCTTTTACTCTAGCAGTAGTATTCTTGCAGCAGTAGAATCTTCAACACTAGCAGTAGTATTGAATACTTAGAGTATTTTCCTTTATGCACCAGCAGTACCTTCTTTTGTACTAGCAGTACTAACTTAGCAGTTAGTACTGTTAGTGTATTTCCTTAAACAGTACTAACCTTGTGAACATTTCATTCCCAATATTAATCTTCAGAACATTTAATTCCCAACAATCCTCCCCTAAACTTGTGATTTATCCCAAATCATCAAGTTTCTTCTGAATTAAATGAGGATTGTGCGGATCTTTCAAACACTACATAGTCAGACTCTTGATCTGAGCTTTCCTTTGGCTCCAAGCATCCAAGATACACAGTCATCTCTCAGCAAGCCATGCAAGTGATGAACAAACGTAGTGAACTGAAATTGAAACTGAAAGAACTTAGAAAGAACTTTCTCCATTTGAATCATATCAATCGAAGAAGAGAGATGAAAGAGCTTCTTCCCAGCATCCATCAACTGAAACTGGAGCTTGTTCTTATTATTGGTTGAATAATAAGACATGTTGGCTTCTCAAAAAGACATAGGGGTGATGATTCTAAAGGCGAAGCTTCCATTGTAGGAGGAGATACAACAACTGCTACTGAGCCAGTGTGGGAAAAGACAAGAGCATTCAAGATGATGATGCTTTTACTAGACTCATGCACTTCTTGAACTTGATCAATTTGGGCAATCTTCCTCCCCAATCTTTCTCCCCTGTTTGATCAATTTAAACTTCCTCCCCTGATTCTGAGCATACACATCCACAATCTTTCATCCTTCCCTGTTTGGATAATCTTCCTCCCCTGTTTGGAAGATCTCTCACTATCATCTGATCAAATGACTCCTTAGATGAACTAGAAGAACTTGTTGAAATCACCATCTTGGCTGATCTTTTCCACCAATCTAGCTTCTGAGTTTATTATCCAATTTGGACACCTTATCAGACAATTTTGTACATAAAGCCATCAATTCCTTAAATTCCACTCTGCCCTCATCACTTCCAGGTGTGTTAGCTCCTGTGAGAGGTGAATCATGGGGCATTGACTCATAATCCATCATATTATGGATTTTTAAGCCACCCTGAATCCAAAAGGTTTTAAGAAACTTTTGACTTAGCAGTATGAACTTGATTTTTAATGAAAAATCATACTGCTAACAACCATTTTGAAGGGATTAAGTGTAATAACAGACACTTAATCAAGATTTTGGTTTAAATTAACCTCTGGTTGTGTGAGAACCAATGTATTCAGTTATAAATAACTGCCTGTGTACTGATAAACCCATTCAAAGGTCTTTCTTTACAGGGTTTCCAGCTCGTAGCAGTTGTTTCCTCTAACACAAGTGTTAGATTCACATTTGCTCGCTGTTCTTTCTATCAGATATCCTTAGATTAACTCATTATACTAATTAAAGTATAAAATGATAGAAAGTGAGTTGATTCAGTTACTATCTGACCAACTAAGCCATTAATTCAATATGGAACATCATAATATTTTTCAAGAGTGAAGTTTTAAAGAATTGATTAACTTAGGAATAAACCTTTGTTAATGAATTCCCAAACTCTGTCCATCATAAACCTATTATGTCAGCATCTTGAATCACCAACTTTTGTTTGCTCATACATTGCACTTGTAACTTCCTTTGTGCTCAATTTTCCATACCTGAAAATGTTAGTCCAAAACCAAGAAAACAAAGTGCAAAGCACTTGTCTCATAGCAGTATAATCATATGACTAACAGTATGAACCAAACAATCAAAATTTGTACTAGCAGTACAAACTTTTTAATACCAGTATTAATTGATAACCTAGCAGTACAAATCCAATTTATATACAAAACCACATATTTTGAAAAATTTAAGGATTAAGCATCCCAATACTTGCTACCAAGTATTGAAATCTTCCTACATCAAAAGATTTTGTGAGAAGATCTGCAAAGTTTTGATCAGAATTAATTTTAACAACTTGAATCAACTTTTTCTCATTGCAGTCTCTAATAAAATGATGTCTAATTTCTATGTGTTTTGTTTTAGAGTGTTTCACTGGATTTTTAATTATACAAATTGTACTGCTATTATCAATATATATGACAGTGGTCATGAAATTGTACCCATAGTCAAGAAGTTGATTTTGAAGCCAAAGCACTTGACCACAGCAACTAGCAGCAGCTACATATTCAGCTTCAGTTGTTGAAGTTGCTACAATTGTTTGCTTCTTACACTGCCATGAAATGAGTCTACATCCAAGGAATTGACTTCCTCCAGTTGTTGACTTTCTATCCAAGCTTGCACCAGCATAATCACTGTCTGAATATGCTACTAGGTCAAAAGGTGATTCCCTAGAATACCGTAGACCCAACCTCCCTAGAATACCATAGACCCAACCTAGGCTGACCCTTGAGATATCTAAAGATCCTCTTCACTGCTGTTAAGTGAGAAACCTTAGGAGTTACTTGAGATCTTGCACAAGCACAAACAGAGAACATGATATCAGGTCTTGATGATGTGAGATACATCAAAGATCCTATCATAGATCTGTATGTGTGAACATCAACATTTTCTCCATCTACAAATTTAAGAAGAGGCTTCTAAGGATCCATTGGTGTGCTTGCCACCTTAGCATCAACAAATTGAAACTTTCTTAGAATCTCTGCTACATAATTATATTGACTGATAAATATGCCTTCACTTGATTGCTTAACTTGCAGACCTAAAAAGAAAGTAAGTTCCCCCATGGAACTCATCTGAAACTTATCATGCATAAGTTTCTCAAACTCTACACACATCTCCTTCCTTGTAGATCCAAAGATGATATCATCCACATACACCTGAACTAGCAAAAGATCCTTCTTGTGCTTCTTGATGAATAGTGTCTGATCAATCTTGCCTTTGTGGAATCCATTCTCTATTAAATAGGAAGCCAATATTTCATACCAAGCCCTTGGTGCCTGATGAAGACCATAGAGAGCCTTCACCACTTTGTACACTTTATCTGGATGTGTTGGATCAATAAAACCTGGAGGTTGTGAGACATAAACCTCCTCTTCAATAGTACCATATAAGAAGGCACTCTTGACATCCATTTGATAAACTGTGAAGCCCATAAATGAAGCATAGCTAGAAATAGTCTAATTGCTTCAATTCTTGCTACAGGAGCAAAAACCTCTTCATTGTCTATACCTTCCTCTTGTGTGCACCCTTGGGCTACAAGTCTAGCCTTGTTTCTGATTACAATGCCCCTTTAATCCCTTTTGTTCCTGAAGAACCATTTAGTTCCAATTACCCTTACACCCTTGGGTAAATCAACTAGCACCCAAACCTTCTGAATTTTAAATTGGAGAAGCTCCTCTTGCATAGCTTCTACCCAGCTTGAATCATCTAAGGCTTTGAGAACATTTTTGGGTTCTGCTTGTGAGAGAAAACATACAAATAAGCAAGAGTGTGCATCTTCATGCTGCTTTGATGCATAAAGAGCATCAAGTAACCCTTGTTGGTCTAGAGACATAAGTTGCTTCCTTGTCTTCACTCCGGATTGTTCATCACCAATCACATTATCCAGGGAGTGGACTTTGTGAATCCTTGTGTGTGGTGTAGGAGGAAAATGATAGTTAGATGGGAGATTGTTGAAGTCCACCTCATCTTCTGAGAAATCTGCTTCATGTAAGTTTGATGATCCAGCAGTAGGATCAATTGGCTCAGCAGTAGAAACTTGTGGCTCAGCAGTACTAATGATGATTGTACTGCTGACTTGATCCTTTGGTTCCTCAGACTCATCTACCTTGTTTTCACCTTCAATGGCTTCCTTAGCTTCATCAGAAGAAGGTTCACCATTCATTGAAGTTGACTCCACACATGACCATATGGGCATCAACACATAATCTTGATCTTTCTCTTTTCCCAACTCTGCCTCATTTGTTGCATCATCAGCTTTTGAACCTAAAAAATCATTAGTTCCTGCAACAACTGGTACATAGTTCATTGATTGGGTTAGAGCTTCAAGATCAATTAGCCATTTTGGTCCTTCACCTGTAATATTGGTTTTGTTCTCTAGAAATTCAACATGTAGGTTTTCCTCAACCTTCCTAGTTCTTGAGTTGTATACTCAAAATGCTTTGCTATTGAGAGAACATCCAACTAAGAATCCTTCATCTGCTTTACCATCCAATTTTCCTAGATGGTCTAAGGTATTCAGAATTGTCACATGACACCCAAAAGGTCTTAGAAATCCTAATGCAGGAGTTCTACCTCTAAAAAGCTCATAAGGTGTCTTATTGAGAGACTTAACTACTAAAGCTCTGTTCTAGACATAACAAGCAGTATTAACTGCTTCAGCCCAAAAAGTGATAGGCAACTTAGAGTCAGCTAACATGGTTCTAGCAGCTTCTATGAGTGTCCTATTTCTCCTCTCAGTAACTCCATTCTGCTGAGGAGTTCTAGCAACACTAAATTCTCTTCTAATACCCTTTTCTTTGCAGAATTCATCCATAACTCTATTCTTAAACTCTGTCCCATTATCACATCTAATAACTTTTACTTTCTTGTCTACTAAGTTTTCTATCTCTTTAATGAATGTCTTAAGAATGCTAGGTGTCTCATCCTTAGAACTTAAAAAGAAAACCCATGTAAACCTGCTATAGTCATCAGTAACAACAAGACAATATCTCTTATGCTTAATACTACTCACAGAAGTAGGTCCAAATAAGTCCATATGAAGCATAAACAATGGTTGATCAATAGAGTTAAAAATATTGGGCTTACAAGTAGCTTTATGTTGTTTGCCTTTGAGACAAGCAACGCAAGTTTGGTCATTTTCAAATCTTTTCTGAGGCAAGCCTCTTACCAAACCATCTTTTACAATTTTATTTATGGTTTTGAAATTAATGTGATTAAGCCTCCTATGCCATTTCATAGATTCATCCAATGTGGCCTTTGCAACAAGACAAGTAAGAGCCTCTTTAGGAACAATTTTCTTCATATCAACACTGTACATGTTGCCCTTTCTTGGAATTTTGAGCAATATCTTACTTTCATCAGGTAGCTTAAAATTAGAAGAAAGCATAAGACATTCAGTGTCAGTAAAAAGAACTTTGTTCTTTTTTTCACACATTTGTAAGACACTAAACAGGTTATACTTAAGCTCTTGCACATAGTACACATCTTCAAATCCTATTTACTGGTTTTAAGAGTACCTTTTCCAGTAGTTCTTCCTCCTATTCCTCCCCCAAAGGTAACATATCCTCCATCCAATGATTGAAAGTCTGAAAGATAAGACATGTTGCCTGTCATGTGTCTAGAACACCCACTATCTGAATATCCTTGATCTTCATCATCTGCTTGTGAATGTCCCTGCACATAAATAAGGAAATTAGTTTCCTTGGGGAACCTAAACCATTACTGACTTGAGTTTGCCTCGTGCATCAATGTAATTAAATCTTTTGAGAATAGTTGATGCATCATTGGATTTAAGAGGTCTCCAAATCCAAAATGCTGAGGCCTTAACAGCATTAGCCCTCTTTTCCCTAGCAGTATATTTAATGTTGCCAGTACCCTTTGACATCCAAATTTGTTTTTGTATTACTTCTTTTGTTGGAAAAGGCCTTTTAGCAGTTGTTGGTGCATGTTTGAGAGTCGTTTTTGCACTTTGTACTGTTGATTTTGGGTAAACAGAGTTAAATGGTCTGGCAGTAGTAACTGCTTGTCTAGCAGTAGAAACTTGTTTTAGGCCAGAATTTAAGAAACTTGCTCTGGGTGGCATTCTAGCAAAATTAGAGTGAGATTTAGGCCTTTTTAAGTTCACCCTATGGTTCGAATACCCAGTTACCCATTTGTTGCAAAAGGCTGCAAGGTGGTCAAAACTTCCACAAGTGTAACAAGCTTTGTTATAGAAGACAAAGTCATCACCTAGTTGGTGAGACTTGAGGTCATTCCAATTCCTTTGGTTACCTCTGGCCTTGTTTGTGGTTCTGTATTGTTTACAATATCTTACTGGTTGCCTAACTTGTTTAATATTTGTTTTAGGCCTAACAGTATTATTCTTGACCATTTTAGGAACACTTGTTCCTTTTACCTTAACAGCATCAGGTTTAACAATAACCTGATCTTCCTCTAAATCATCAGATGTCCAGTCCTCAATGATTGGACCATCTGATTTCCTACCAGAGGACACCTTGTCCTCAGGAAGTGAAGTATCACTTGAACTCTCAATTACTTTTATAGGTTTATCAACAACTATATCTTCTTTTGGCTTAACACCATATTCTAAGTTAGGTTGTTGAAATTCATACAAGCCTGTATGCTCTAGGTCTATCCCTGGGGGTGCAGGGATTCCTCTGTAAGGAGGTGGGACAATCTTATATCCTAATCCAGACTTGGCTTTGTTGATCACTTGACATTCAATTATTTTGTTCACACCATTAGAGGCATAGTCTAATGTTTCTACACTTAATTGAATGTTTTCATTTTTCTTTTTAAGCCTATCATACTCAGTTCTTAAAAAGCTAATTTCTTCATCTTTAAAAAATAAGTCTCTGTTAAGAAGACCTTTATCATCAGAAAAAGTAGATTCATTGGTCTTATAGTGTATGATCTGCTCCTCTAGGATAGCTAAACCTATCTTATGATTTGTTAAGTTTTGATGAGTTTTGTTTATTTCTATCCCTTGATCATCATAATGTTTTCTTAAAGTTTCTAGTTCTTTAAGAGCAGTGCAAGTATTAGAACAAACTTTATCAGATTGTACCTCAGTAGCAGAGAAGGCCATGAGAGCCATCTGTGTAGAAGCTTCCTCTTCATCTGCCATAAAACTCCAATCAAATCCTAACCCATCAATAGCTACCATAGCTTTTGAGGTTGGCTCATAAACCTCCACAGCCTTGGTCTTGCTTCCAAAACCTTTGCTTTTGCCATCCTTCTGCCTAGGTCTTCTGCATTCCCTTGAGATGTGCCCCATCATGTGGCAATTGTAGCATTCTATCTTTGATTTGTCAAAACTAGCAGTATCATTGCTGCTGATAGTGATTTTCTTCCCTGTTCTTTGATAGAATTTCTTAGCCCTCATGCTAAGAAGAGAAATTTGCCATTTGAGGTCCATCTCCTCCAAATTATCAACTGTTGTTGTAGAAGTTGTAGGCTTGAAGGAGTTTCCTTCTTCAATTATTTCCCAAAGTGTATAGTCTTGCACTTGGAAATACTGCTCTATCCTTAACCTCCACATATCAAACTCATTCTGTTTGAGCATTGACAACTTAGCAGCCACATTAGTTTGAGATGTCTCCATGTCCATTTCTTCTTCTAAATCAAAGATATCAACCTGGCTCTGATACCACTTGAGAGGATTGTAATACACTATGAGGATGTTAGTCCTTTATAACGTGTGTATGGGATACTTTGAGTTAATATGATTAAGTATGCGGAATCTACTTAACCACACTTAGAAGAGTGTTGGGTTTGGTTAATGGAACAGTAATGCTTTTGTGATGAACAATGAACACAGAAAGTATAACACCAAACGATTCAATATTATTGAGAATAATACGAGTGATCTTCACTATCACTAGGGTTACAAAACCTTGAATATCTATGTTTCTAGGACTTATGACTGATTGCTATATGTGTTCAACTTGTTCAACTCTCTATTCTAGCACATATATATATTTTCTAAGCACACTTAATATCTATGCTAAGATCTCCATTTTATAGTCCAAAGGAGATCTTTACAATATTTGTCAAGTCTTGTCAACTACTTGCTTGTTGAGTGTGTCAGTAACTAAGATACAACATGTTATGTGTTTACAACTTGTTGACTGAACACTTATCTAAGATATTATCTACCGTATATATTTGACTTTTATACACAAAATATCTTTTTCATACTTATCCATTCAGCAGTAGTATACGCGACTGTTATCCATTAAGCAGTAGTATGCGCCACTCAAACAGCAGTATCTTTTACTCTAGCAGTAGTATTCTTGCAGCAGTAGAATCTTTAACACTAGCAGTAGAATATTGAATACTTAGAGTATTTTCCTTTATGCACCAGCAGTACCTTCTTTTGAACTAGCAGTACTAACTTAGCAGTTAGTACTGTTAGTGTATTTCCTTAAGCAGTACTAACCTTGTGAACATTTAATTCCCAATACTAATCTTCAGAACATTTAAATCCCAACAGATGATGTTACTTACTTGTTTTGGAGCCATGGATGATCTCTAAACGCTCCTGCAACTTCTAATTAACTTCTTATGGTCAAATTTATGGACCCAAATTTGGTGGATTGTGTGTGGGTGAGTTTCTTGTGATTTTTGAAATTGTGGGCTTATATATTCAACTCCATCCGATTAGCTTCATGATCCAACTGATTCGGATTAAGTTTTTGTAAAAATTCACTTTTCCTTGTAAATACAATTTGGTAAACTTGTAAAACTAAACTCAAATGTATTTTTCCTTCTAAAATCCCTTTTTGTATGTAAATGTTCCACCGCACTTGGTCTACCAAAATTTGTCCAAGTCTATGACTACTAACTCTAAACAAAACTAACACTAAAAATCTCAACTAAAAACATAAACTCCATAATTATAAAAACTTAATAAAAAGAAGTCTTAACATAAACTTTAAAATTTAAAACTTAAAATAACTTAAATGCAAGTATTAAAATACTAAAATGCATAAAAATTAAAAGAAACAAACAACTAGCACAAGTTTTGTGCTTTATTCTTCAACTTGTTACACTTGATCTCCTTCATCCTTGAAAGTACTCATGCCTTAGAATATCTTCACTTTGAAATTTTTCGGACAACTTCCGGTTTGTCTTTTGTGCCTTAAACCTTCTTGCAAAATTCCTTCCACTTGGGCAAACAATATCGAATTTCACATGCCATTCCCCATCTCCATCTTCTTTCTTGTAAAAACTCAGACCGTCGGGTCCCCACTCCAAATTTTTGAGTTGGACCGGTAATGATCCAAGAAAATCTATAAGTTTATTAAACACAAAAATATTTTTTAATGGGTTAAAGAAAGCCTCCATTGCTAGAGCTCTCTCTATTTCATCTTCGATATCAAAGAAACTAGGAGTAATCGGCCCATATTTAGGCCTACCATCCTCATCTCTTCCTATTTCAAAATATCCCAAGTATTCTTCCTCATTATCTTTCTCATGCACTTCCTTTACCATTTTCCCTCTAGGTTTTGGGTAGTAAGTGTGTTTCAAAATCCCATCATCAATAGTCATCGTACCACGGCTCATGTCTATTATAGCCCCACATGTTCTTAAAAATGGTCTACCTAACAAAAGTGGTAATTCTTTATCTACCGGTATGTTAAGTACTAAAAAGTCGGCCAAAAAGGCTTGGTACCCTATTTGCACTCGAACATTTTTCACCTCACCCATTGCTTTTGCTTGAGAATTATCGGCCATAGTGAGATTAGATTGATTAGGTTGGGGGTTACTAAGTCCTAAACATTTGTATAACGGATATGGCATAACACTCACACTTGACCCGGTATCGGCCAATGCATACATAGGAGTTGTTCCATTTACCTTGATTGTTAAAACAAAATTCCCCGGATCACTCATCTTCTTAGGTAATCCGTTCTCCACAATTCTTTCTCTTTCTACCTCATCAAAAGTTTTGTCTTCTAGCCTAGATCTAGCCATCATAACCACATCCAATTTCTTACGGTAGGTCATATAGTTATTCAACACTTCTATCACGGGCTTCTTTTCCATAAGTTCATGAAATTTCATCTCCAAATTCTCCAAGATAGCCTCCTTTTGTTCTTGAGTCAAAGGTTTAACGGTTTGTGGTGAGTTAGGTGGTGAATTAGATGATGACAATGATGAATTATCATTCTTTGGGGTGGAGGGTTGGGTTAATTTGTTAAGAGGTGCTTTCTTCCTACTAGTCTTTCCCATTTTAACAACTTCTTCCTTCCCTTCCTTGACTTCTTCCAACATGTTCTCCAAATGTTCCAAGGAATCTCCAGAATCCCTTAACATTTCCTCTAAATTCCTCAAATACTCCGAAACTTCGCTCAAACTTTCCATCTTACTAAACAAATAATAACTATAACATAACCACAAACACAAAAATCCAAATCATTAGCATTAGGGTTAGTCATAATCGAAACATACTCAAAATGAAATCATATCAAGTAACCAACAAGTTCAAACACTCAAAACACTAAAACAACTAAAAATTGAAAAATTTTGAAAATTTTACCGACGCATCCATCCGATCGGTATCCATATCCATCCGATCGGATGGTTAATTCTTAAAAACCCAAAATGGCCCAGCCGAATCGGATGCGGGCAATATCCGATCGGTTGGGTCGAACAATTTTTTATTTTATTTTTTATTTTTTTTAACTCTATTTAACTTTAATATAATAACTAAGAAATAAAATTAATTATCTAGAAAAAGTTAACCCTTAATTAATAACTTTAAATAAAACAAATTAACTCTACTAATAACTAACATTAACTAACAATATAAATGTAAAACTCTTAAGCTACTTTAAAACATAAAATTAAAACTACTTACTAACATTAAATAATTTAATAAAACATTAAAACATATATTAAATACTAATCCTATGATTATCATTAACTTCTACTTAAACATATAATTAAAATTATCTATTATTAAACTTAAACAATCATTAAACTATCATTTAAGACTAAAGAAAACAGAAAAATAACAAAAACAAAAAACTTTTCCGAGAACTCCAACCGATCGGATGCTAATCCATCCGATTCGGTTGGAACTAAAACCATTTTTTTTTTAACACGAATTTTCTAAATCAAAACTTATAAAATTACAAACAAAAATCAAAACAAATCAATTCAAATCTCCGGCAGCGGCGCCAAAAACTTGATGTGCTCTACTGTGTACAAGTTTTAAAATTTATAAACACGATTTATCCGGTTCTCTATTTAACACATACGAGCAAGTATACTCATCCGTGATAGTAAAGGTGGGTAAGTCGAGATCGTCCCAAGGGATTTGGTATTTGTATTAAATTATAACTAGCTTTGTAAAAAGGGTTGTCAATCCAATTTTTGCGAAAATTCAAAAACGTAAATAGAATCCAATCAAACAAAACATATACTTGTGTGTAATTCCTTAACCAATTGCATAGAGTATTCTACAAAGTTTGGTGTAACTTGTAATGATGCACAATTTTATATGAATGATTAACAATCAATGGTTATATCACAAAGAATCATTACTAAGAATTCAATCTCCTAGTTAACTCCTTTCGGCCTTATTAACTATTATGACAATTCTATTAAAGACTAGTTGTTTGAAAAGCAATTCTTATCTCATAAATTCCTACGAATCCTTTTGGCCTTTTCTCGTGATGAAATCGTTTCAAATCCACTTTAATGAGTAAATATGATGCTTGCCACACACCATATCCCATACTAATTCGTGCACTAACGTTTTGGAATAAAAACATAAAGAAAATCCTTTCGGCCTTTTTATTCTTTAAAATGTTTTTACCAACAAATTAAGCAAGATTAGATATTATTCCAACAAACTCATAAAATAAGAAATGTTTTCATGCATCACTTTTTAAGATAAGAATACTCCACAATTAGTTACATCATACACACAAGTATACCACAAATTACTCAATACCAATCAACATAACAACACGCAAGTAACAAACGAAACTTTCATTAAACTCAAAGTAAAAATAGTTCATTGTAAGTAAACAAGATATACCTAGCTTAGGATTACAAAAACTAGAATCGTGGAACTATAACAACCACACTCCTCCAATCGCCTACTATGATAAGTAAACAACTCCAAACTCAAACCAAACTATTGAGACTCAAACTCAATATCTCCTGGACGTTTCTACAACAATACTAGACTTTCGGGAAATAATAATAAGATAGTAAGTACTTTGGTGTAAGCCTTTTACTAATTTGGGATGTCACACTAAGCATACATGCATAGGGTCCAATATATAGTGTAAGAACACTTATTCTTCAAGCCAAAACGTCCCTCCAGAGTTAATATCAAGAAATGATCAGACTCCAATGATTAATGGGAAGTAAAACCTTCATTTAATGCAAAATGGTAACTGCAGATCTGTCCAACCGATCAGTTTTTGGACCAACCGATCGGTTCCTCACCTCGGTAAATTCCAACCGAATCGGATTCTGGTTGCATCCGATCGGTTGGATGCTTCATGCACTCACAACTTTAACTTTTTCTTGCCATTTCTTGTCGCATGCTTTATCCTTCATTTAGGTGCTGATTTCTTCCATAGAACTTGATATTTCCTTGATATAAGAACATGGAAATCTTAACACTATTAAATCCTTGAGTCCTTGTGTGGTTTCTCTCTTGTCTCCATCTCGAGAATCTTTCAAATGTGCATAATCACTCCAATTCTTCGTCTTTTCATCATCTTTTCCTGTACTTGGCTACATTTACTTGCATATACACTTTTTCATGATTAAGTAACAAATGCATACAAATATAACCAAATATGATGCACAAAACTAATAATAACGCAACTAAAAACATGCTCATTCTGAGCGTTATCAATCGGGTTGAGCCATTTCTACAGAAAAAGTTCAAATATTAGTATTTTTGATATTACAACTATTCAAGAAAATAAAATACTCAAGGAAATATTCATATAACGATAAAATTTGCTTGAAAACTAGGATCTAAATTTACATAATTTCACTACATCAGTTGATCTGCTAGTAATGAAAGTATAAAATATGGTAATTTATCAAACAATAATTGGCAAACAATTTCCAATTCCTAGATCATTATGGGATTTACATTTGCCAAATTCAATTTGTAAAGTAAGCATGTTTCATCCCATCTCTTGCCTTAAGTTTCTAGGTCTCACTAACAACTTAATTAAATTGTCTAATTTAGAAACTGCAAATTCTCCATTTATGGTCTCATACATTAACAGAAATTTACCTTGTCATTAAAATCTAGGTAAGGTCTCACTTAGGCTAAATAATAACTTCAAGTGTTTCTTATAATTAGATGGCATGAACTTAAATTTTAGGGTACTAATTTTGATGTGTCAATCAAAATATGTACGAAGAAGCATGCACACATCTTCGTATCATAAAAGAAATGATACTGCCTGAGCCTTGGAATGTAGATCGAGCTCCAAATGAGATATTGAGATCGAACGATTCCACAACTTCGAGATCAAGCATCATAACCTGTAGTAATCTTCATATAAAAAACAAACAAACACACAAAATGCAAAATATTTTTGGATTTTTTTTTATTATTATGACGCCCCCACACTTATGGTGAAACCATCGGGGCATAAAAATAAACAAACAATTAAAAACACACGGGTTGCCTCCCGAGAAGCGCTTAATTTATTAATGAGTCATCAGCCTGACTCGATCTTCCTCACTTTCGTGGTTTATGTTTGGGATTCTTTCCCGACTTCTTGGGAATATAAACCACATTTCCTTTCACTATTCCTTTTTCGGTTTTATCAATATCATGTAGCTTTGCGGTATCGCAAGTTCTAGGAAGAACGTCCCAGATGAATCCGGTTTCCGCAGCCCATGGTATTGCTTTTTTATAATCTGCGGGAAAAGGTGCCATGAATGGAATAGTAGTGTATTTCTTTTTATCAAGCAGTTCAAGTGGAATTTCCTCACTTGACATTTCATTCAGTTGCTCCTCATCATGATAGAGTTTGATACGATGTCCATTAACAATGAAACTTCCACTGTGCTTGTCATATAACTCGACATATCTAGATGGAAAACCATGTTTTACCACAAATGGACCAAACCATTTGGTTCTTAGCTTAGGAGCTGTGAATTTGTACTTAGAATTGAACAAAAGCACTTTGTCTCCGGCTTTGAATTCTTTCCGGATTCTGAGTTTCTTATCATGGTACGCTTTTGTTCGAACTTTGTATAACTTGGAATTCTCATACGCTTGGAGTCTTAACTCATCGAGTTCATGCAATTGCAAGAATCTTTTTTCTCCAACGATTTTGAGATCGGGGTTACATTGCCTCAACGCCCAGTATGCATAGTGTTCAATTTCAAACAGCAAATGACAAGTTTTTCCATGTATGAGTCTATACGGAGTTGTGCCAATTGGAGTTTTATATGCCGTTCTAAACGCCCATAGAGCATCATCGAGTTTCATTGACCAAATGAAAGGATTGTCCTTAACCGTTTTTTCAAGTATTCTTTTCAAAGCTCTATTGGTGTTTTCAACTTGACCACTGGTTTGAGGGTGGTATGCTGTTGCGAAATGATGATGAACTCCATATCGTTTCATAGCTTTCTCCATTTGATGGTTACAGAAGTGAGTTCCTCTGTCGCTTATCAAAGCTTTTGGAATTCCGAATCGAGAGAAAAGCTTTTCCAGAAAATTTACAACCACTCGTGCATCATTTGTTGGTAAGGCTTCCGCTTCGGCCCACTTAGAAACATAATCAATTGCAACGAGGATGTATTCGAACTTATGAGATTTAGGAAAGGGACCCATGAAGTCAATTCCCCATATATCAAAGATTTTAGAAACTTGTATGCTCTTTTGTGGCATCTCGTCTCTATGAGAAAGATTACCAGACTTTTGGCAAGCATCACAGTTCTGAACAAGCGTATGGGCTTCTTTAAAAATTGTCGGCCAATAAAATCCCGCATCAAAAACTTTTTTAGCGGTTGTAGATGGACCGTAATGTCCTCCAGTTGGATCGTGATGACATTCATCGAGAATTTTCCGGGTCTCTGAACCGTACACCCATCTTCTAATTATCCCATCGGGACACATTTTAAATAGATACGGTTCATCCCAAAAATAGTGTTTTAGGTCTGCAAAAAACTTACTACGCTGAGTATGAGTTAGACCTTTTTGTAACACTCCTCCGACTAAATAATTTTCAAAGTCTGCAAACCATGGAATTTCTTCGTTTTCAATTCCCATAAGAGTTTCATCGGGAAAATTATCATCAACCTCATCTTCACTGAATTCCTCTAAATTATGATTTTCTAATTGAGACAAATGGTCTGCGGCAACATTTTCCGCTGCTTTCTTATTTTGGATTTCTATGTCAAATTCTTGAAGCAATAAAATCCATTGGATAAGACGTGGTTTGGCATCTTGTTTGGAAAACATGTATTTAAGTGCTGAATGATCGGTGAATACAATTGTTTTTGACAAAACGAGATAAGAATGAAAATTTTCAAACGCAAAAACTACAGCCAAAAGTTCTTTTTCAGTGACCGTGTAGTTTTGTTGAGCACTATTCAAGGTTTTGCTAGCAAAGTAAATAGGAAGAAAATGTTTTCCATCACGTTGTTCTAATACTGCTCCAACGGCAAAATCACTTGCGTCACACATAAGTTCAAATGGCAGCGATCAATTTGGTCAAACCATAATTGGTGCATTTGTTAACTTATCTTTGAGCGTTTCGAATACTTTGATGCATTCTTCATTGAAATCAAAAACTGAATCTTTCTCGAGAAGTTTCATCATAGGACGAGATATTTTTGAAAAATCTTTGATGAATCTGCGGTAGAATCCCGCATGCCCTAAGAAACTCCTAATGCCTTTGATGTTAGTCGGGGGTGGTAACATAGTAATAGCATATATTTTTGCTTTTTCAACTTTGATTCCCTTGCTAGAAATCTTGTGACCAAGCACAATGCCTTCTGTCACCATAAAGTGACATTTTTCCCTGTTTAGCACGAGATGAGCAGTTTTGCATCTTTCAAGCATTTTATCAAGATTGGAAAGGCATGACTCGAATAAGTCTCCAAATACCGAGAAATCATCCATGAAATCTTCCATGGAGGTTTCAAGCATATCTTGAAATATAGCAATCATACATCGTTGAAATGTTGCTGGTGCGTTACAAAGACCAAAAGGCATACGCCTATACGCCTATGTGCCAAAAGGACACATGAATGTGGTCTTTTCTTGATCAGCTGGATCAATTGGAATTTGGAAATAACCGGAAAATTCATCGAGAAAACAAAAAAATTTGTTCCCCGCAAGTCTTTCCAATATTTGATCCATGAACGGTAAAGGAAAATGATCCTTCCTGGTGGCGTCATTTAATTTGCGATAATCAATGCATACTCGCCAACCACTTATGGTTCTGGTAGGAACAAGTTCCTTATGTTCATTAGTTACAACGGTTGTTCCTCCTTTCTTAGGAACATAGTGAACAGGACTCACCCATGAACTATCCTCAATGGGGTAAATAATACCAGCATCAAGAAGTTTGATTATTTCCTTCTTAACAACTTCCTTCATGTTTGGGTTGAGTCTTCGTTGTCTTTGAACAACGGGTTTGGAATCGTTTTCAAAATTGATTTTGTGTTTGCAAAAGTTTGGACTTATTCCACGAATGTCAGAAGTTTTCCAAGCGAAAGCTTCTTTATGATTTTTGAGCACAGAAACAAGACATTCTTTTTCATAGGGTTTAAGTGCTGAAGATATAACAACCGGAAGAAGAGATTTTTCTTCCAAGAATGCATATTCCAGATGATCGGGAAGAGGTTTCAAGACGAGATCCATCGGCAGATCTTCAATTGAGGTTTTGATTCTCATTTCATCATTGAATTCCAACTCCTCAAAGTTGGTTATTTCTTCCTCAGGAATTTCTTTGGTGTCTATCTGCATAAATTCAGCGAATTCTCTGTCGAGATCTTCATCACTTATTTGTCCAGATGTTTTATGAGTCTTAATTCTTTCATCAAGCAACTCATCAAATGTTTCCTATGTAATTTCATCGATAACATCAATGCTATAACAAGTGTCATCATTCACATGAGAATATTTCATGGCTTGATTAATTTGAAAATAGATTCTTTCATCTCCATCTCCAAGATTGAGTTCTTTGTTTTTGACTCGAATGATAGCATCGGCGGTGTTTAGAAAAGGTCTTCCTAAGATCAATGGAACTTTGCTATCTTCCTCCATCTCGAGGATCACAAAATCAACGGGAAAAATGAATTGCCCAACTTGAACAAGCATGTTTTCAGCTACTCCAATAGGATATTGGATAGTATGATTTGCTAAACGTATACTCATTCTTGTGGGTTTCAAGGTATCGATCGAAAGCTTCGCATACAATGAGTATGGCATAAGATTGATACTCGCACCGAGATCGGCTAAAGCATCACAAGTGATTGAATTTCCCAAAGTACACGGGATGAGAAAACTTTCAGGATCACCGAGTTTTTTTGGTAGTTTGTTTTCAACAATGGCTGAGCAATCTTCATTTAAGAAAGTAGCGGAAATATTTTCCATTTTGCTTTTGTTGCTCACAATTTCTTTCAAAAACTTCCCATAATTGGGCATACCAGCTAAGACATCAACAAGAGGAACGTTGATTCTAACTTCTTTAATTAAGTCAATGAACTTGCCATATTGTTCTTCCATCTTTTCTTTCCTCAAACGTTAAGGATATGGAATTCTTGGTTTATATGCTTTGAGCTAAGAAGTGGGTTTAACGACTGGTGTAGGAATTGGTTTGTCATCTTTTGGTTCTTCCTCTGCTTCATCTTCACTATCATCATGAACGATAGTGGTTGTTTGATTTGGGTTTGGTGGTGGATCATAAGATAGACCACTACGAGTGTATACAGCATTTACATGCTCATTTCTCGTTTGAGGTGGACGATAAGATCCAGATGATGAGGGTTTCGGGTTCAATTGAGTATTTCTTGGTAAAGTACCCGATGGTCTTGCAGCAAATTGATCAGAAAGACGACCAAATTTGGTTTCAAGGTCATGGATAGAAGCTTGATGGTTCTTTTGACCTTGTTCGACTTTGCTTTTAAGCATGAAGAAATGATTTTTCATAAATTCATTCGTTAGCTTTTGAGCATGCACGAATTCACGCATGGTTTTTTCGAATTCAGATTCTTCATTTTTCGTTTCAGGTATTGTAATGACTAGAAATCGACTACTTTATCACTACAACTAACTACTATTAAACGTGACACTCAACAATACTAGAGAAGTAAAGATGAAAGAGAGGTGGATTGTATGTATTAATATTATGTCGACTGTTTATTAAACTTGGAAGAAAAGATAACAAACAACCATAAGTGCACACACACACTCTCACCTTTACTACACTTTGAGGCACACTAAATTTGTGGTGAGAGTATGGTATTTAAAGGCTACAATCCAACGCCCTAAGTGGCTTCTACTTGGGCTTGGTGGGCTTTGTGTTGGACTTGGGCTCATACACTTTACTTGGACATTTCTATTACATGTTAACAAAGTCCAACACAAAGCCTTCTTGATCTATTCTCTTTTACACAAACGACACACATGCTACAAAGTTAATAAAATACAAATGACCATCACTTCAATATGATTTCAATGCTAACAATCTCCCCCTAAGGGATGGTCATTTCAATGATGCTCCTGGTGATAGGTCTTTTGTCAATGTCTTTAACTTTGTGTTTCGATGTAGAATAGTCTTCATTCATCGTTCCTTCATGCTATGTGATCTTCAATGTAATCGTCTTTAGGTAGTTCTTACCTTGATCAACATCTTCGAGTGGTAATGCGTTGTGTCCTCCAACATACTCATACATCTTGGACTTTATACTTATGCTAGCAATCTCCCCTTATTCTTTCCTCAATTGATATATGAACTTGTTCTTGACATTTTGATTAGCTTTTTGACTTTGTCGTTACACTTTGTCTTTAACTAGATCCTTTTATCTTGAACTTTTATACTTGAGCTTTGTTGAGGAAGATCTTCATAAGTATGAGTATGTGGAGGTGAAGATGTTTGATATTTCTGATGATGGTTGATGGACTTTTGTAGTACCTGCATAAAACAGTTAGCAATAAATCATCCAGTGCTTACAGGTTCGGACTTCGAGATTGTCAACAGCATATTGTGTAGACTTTCTCTAATCCTCGCCCAGGCCGTTCTGAATCGGATACCCCCGAGAGGGCTTACACAGACACACCGAAGTGCACCCACGATTCAGTGAGTCGCTGGAGATCACCCCATGACTATAGACCGTTTGAAGCAGAGTAACCATCATAATATAAATGGCAAGATCCGAAGATCTCATTAAGACTCTTGTACACCTTGTGTCCTTTTTGGTGAAAACAAGGGTAATCGTATGGAAGTGTTCCTAAGAGATTTTTAATGAATCTCATGGCTCTAGACTTGATAATGTGCGTTTTGGTTTTAGTAGTCAGAGGCATGGAGCAGAGTGCCACCTTTTTAATATCAACACATCTCGGAGTGAGAGACCGATAGATTATGCAGTGTTCTCCATGAGAAATGAAACAAATATCTTTTAAGAGATATCTGAGTGGCTAAGAGGGGTTTTTGCAGCGCGTCATTGGGTCCATGACGTCTTGTCTTCAATATCAGCATCACCTTAGTGAATACCGATAGCAGATGTATTGTAACACCCCAACCCGACAAGGGCAAAGATGTCACAAATATATGGCTTCATATCAGAACAAACATAACATTCAATAATAAAACAACGGAAGTCTTAACATTAAATCCAAAATAAGTCAACATGACTTATACCAAATGCAAGACAGAAACAACTGAAGTACAAAAATCCAATATTCAAATGCCTAAACAATGGCATATCAAAATAAATAGAAATCCAGATGGTAAAGCTAAAAACACTAAGGTCAAAACTCCAAATCAGATTGCTCTCATCCCAAAGCTAAAACCCAGCTTCCTAGCTTAAGTACCTGCCGCAGGAAAAGAAATGCGGCTGAGCTACGAGAGCTCAGTGAACAGATATATAGATAAGCAGAAACAATAACAGATAGCAGTACAGAACGAATCAGGAAAAACAGATCATACAGATACAGAATCAAAATGAAAGGATAGGAAAGGTAATAAGGAACATGAAAAGCATGAAAAAGAGATAATGAAACAAATCAGGTTTAAGGAAAACAGAAATCCATCACGAGCCCAGATAACAGATAATATCATATAATATAAAAAACCTGTGTAGAGTGGCCAACTCCCAGATAATGTGAGTGACGTGTATCGCACACACCATCAGTCACCAGATATAATAATAACATATACATAAACATAAACATAAACATAAATAGATATCAGATAACAGATAACAGAATCAGAACTAGGATGCATCCATGCGCCCCCGGTGGCCAGAAACTCCTTAACACACCAGATAAATAAATCAGGGACGGAACAGGTCATCACTCTCCTGCCCTAGAGTCATGTCAAAGGTGCATCAATGACATGGACATGAAACCCTCATGCCTAGTGATTGGCTCGGATATCAAACTGTAGGTCAGAGGTCAGAGGTCAAATGAACTATCAAAATCAGAAAGTCATATCTTAAGGGTACATGGCAAAAAGGTTCATGTTAAAGTCCAGAAATATCAAAGGTTCAAATCAGAGTTTAAATGGAAAATCATAGCAGAAGGTTCAAACAAAGATTCAAGATAACAGATTACAACAGAGATACACAAACAGAGGGAACATAGCAGTGGTATAGGGAATCCTAATAAGAAAAAAGAAATACTGAGAGAAAAGGGAAAGAAACACCCTTACTGAAATAGGGCAGAATATCTGTACCTTATTAGCACAGCAGAAATCAAACAGACAAACACAGAAATCAGATGATCAAGACTTCTCCTTCTTCACACCTAAGGAAGAGGAAGACAGAATTACTAAAGTTCCTTATTCAGATTATTACTCTTTGTTTATCTCATCATTTTATGTACTTTCTATTTTTAGTAACCTTCCAGATTTAGTAAGTTTCCATAATTAGCAGGTTTTCCAGAATTAACATATATTATCATTTCAGATTAGGTTGAACCTTATTCAGAGATTATTTTGGAATATAGTACATTTTATCAAGTTACAGAAGTTTAGGGTTTTTAACTGACAATTATACAAAGTTTAGGGTTTTAAATGTAACTTCATAAATTTCCAAGGTCATTAGTGAAAATACCTTAAGTTACAGAATTATACACTTATTTAATTCAGAATTACATTCCATACCCTTAAGTCTCACAATTTACCGATTACACCCCTTTGGTTACATAATTTACAAAACTAACCTTATAATTACATATTTTACAAATTAAACCCTACAATATCCATAATTACCAACCAAGCATATTATATTTCATATTTACAGAATATATCCTCAGAATTTAGTACTTTACATATTTAACCCCTCAGAATTCAGAATTTACATATTTAGCCCTTTAAGTTTACAAAACATATATATTAAATCATAATTTCATAACAATTACATAATTAGCCCAAAAATCCTCAAAATTACACAACAACCTTTTTATATCATTATTAACACAAAACAACTTCAGAATTTCAGATTTACACTTTTGGTCCCTCATTTTTAATTACTTCCAATTCGAAACCCTAATTTCCCATTAATTCATTATTATACAATATTTACACTTAGGACCCCAAAGTTATATTTTTCCCCACATTCTTACAGATGTATATGATCTTACAAAAATATCCAAGAAGTTTCAAGGTTGGCAAAACAGGTCCTTATGCATTTATCTTTAAATCGGCTAGACTTTTTAACAACAAATACAAACCCTACTTTTCACCAATCATTGAACCATCATCAAATCATCCTTAAAACACATTAAATGATCAGATATTCATCCAAGAAACCAAACCCTAGAGGCCACGATTTTTATTTTATTTGATTTCTTTATTTTTCTAAAATCCGGTTTTATCAATAATTAACCACGTTAATTTTAAGCTTCTAAAAATCAAAACCATATTTTTCCCAGATCATATTACTTATAAGGAACCCACGAAAAATAGTGAACATGCCCAGAAAATTCGTTTATACATATATTGCATATTTACGTATGTTTTAGATACTAAAATTACAACGACTTGATTTAGGCCACCATAATTCGATCTATCATTTTTCCCAGGTCTAATATATCATAAGAGGTCTAAATAAAATAGCCATCATGCCCAGAAATTCGGATTTCATATATTTGCAATTTACGTGTTCTATAGCCATTATATTATCATACGCATAGAATTAGCATGCATGGATCGATTTGCATATTTTATATGAGTTATATAACATCTAAATATCACTGTAAAAATGCCATATTAATTTTATCACGTTTGGTTAAGTCGCAAGAATTATTACCTTGATTTAGAGCAAATCGACAAGAAAACAAGAACAAGAACAAACCAAGGAGAAAACGCAGCAACTATTAATTTTCCTAGCTTCCTTGCACCTCCAATAATCCCAAAAAATACTTGTTCAATCCCAGAAGTCGCACAGAAGCTTTGGTCGAATTATTTTGGATCGCTAGGGTTCTTTGTGGTTTAGTCGGTATTGTTTTTGGAGAAAAGAATAAAAGAGATTTGTTTTAACTTATGAGAACCGACTTTAGGGGGGGGGGGGGGGAATCCAATATATTTCGGCCCATGATATCCAGAAAATATTTGGTTGATTTTCTATAATCTTTTTCCTTAATTTATTTAACATATTTTCTAATTATAAGAATTAAACATTATATTTATTAAATTTGTATAATTTCGGAATTATGTATATAAATGTGTAAGATTATTTCTGAACATGTAAAATGATGTAACATTGTCCCAGAAATTATTTTGTCTCAGATATAGTTCGATTTCAGATGTTTTGGAATTATTTCGGAATTTTATAAGTTATTTTATAAAGTTTTATATTATCAGGGGTAATTTGGTAATTTTACGGGTTATTTGAATTTCAGGTATTACAACTTCTTCCCCACTAACAAAAAAATTTCGTCCTCGAAATTTGCAGAAAGCAGAAGGAAAAGAGAAAGCAGAAAACAAAATAAGACATACCAGATTAAAACGAGAAGTGCGGATAACTAGCTCGTATCGATTCCTCGGTTTCCCAGGTAGCCTCACGCTCCGGGTGGTTCTTCCAAAGAATCTTTACGAACGGAATAACCTTATTCCTCATGACTCGTTCCTGACAATCAAGAACCGCTTCCGGCTCTTCAGACAAGGACATATCAGGTTGGATCTGATCAAGCGGATAAGATACTACATGCAACGGATGATAGTTGTATCCCCTCAGAAGAGATACATGAAAAACGTTATGCACATGAGATAGTTGAGGAGGTAAAGCCAGACGATAAGAAACCTCCCCAATACGATCCAGAATTTCAAACGGTCCAATAAATCGAGGACTCAACTTGCCCTTGATTCCAAAATGCTTAACACCACGGAAAGGAGATACTTTCAGAAATACCCGATCACCTACATTGAATTGCAGATCCCGACGGTGCTTATCAGCATAACTCTTCTGACGAGCACGCGCCTCCTTCAATTTCTCCCTAGCCACGGCTACCTTTTCATTAGTGATCTCGACCATTTCAGGTCCCTCAATCAGACGTTCACCTACTTCATTCCAACAAACAGGAGCCCTACATTTCCTACCATATAACATCTCGAAGGGAGCCATACGGATACTCGCATGCCAACTGTTATTATATGCAAACTCTACTAAACACAAATACTCATCCCAACTACCGGTCCATTTCAAAGCACAAGCCCGTAACATATCTTCCAAAGTCTGAATGGTCCTCTCAGACTGACCATCAGTTTGGGGATGAAATGCAGTACTGAACTTAATACGAGCGCCCCAAACTTTATGAAGTCCTTTCCAGAAACGCGAAGTGAAACGAGGATCACGATCAAAAACAATAGACGAAGGCATACCATGCAATCTAACGATTTCCTGCTGAAAAATCTCCGCCAACTGACTGACACTATAGGTCATACGGATAGGTAAGAAATGAGCGGATTTAGTTAGCCGATCAACGACCACCCAAATCGCATCATGTCTTTTACGAGTAACAGGCAGACCAGAAACAAAGTCCATGGAAATCTCATCCCCCTTCCATGCCGGAATCTCCAAAGGCTGTAACAAACCACTAGCCCGCTGATGTTCAATCTTAACTTGCTGACAAGTCATGCATCTAGCAATAAATAACGCCACATCTTGCTTCATACCGTTCCACCAGAAATGCTGCTTAAGGTTCCGATACATCTTGGTAGAACCAGGATGAATAGAGAAAGGAGAACTGTGAGCCTCAGTCAACACAGCCTCACGCAGATCAGAATCATTAGGCACACATAACCGATCCTCATACCAGACAACTCCATCATCATCAACTCTGAATTCAGTTTGCTTACCCTCTTCAATATTTTGAACAATAGCCCAGAGTTCACCATCATCTTTCTGAGCCTCTTTAATACGCAACATCAGATTTGACTCAATCTTTAAGCTTGCCCAGTAACCAACATCACGACGAACGCACAACTCAACATCCAGACGCTCCAAATCCTTGAGAACATGCGGATCAATTTCCAAACTAGCAACCATTCCAGATTTCCGACTAAGTGCATCAGCAACCACATTAGCCTTACCTAGATGATACTGGATGTTAGTGTCATAATCCTTCAGAAGTTCTAACCATCTCCTCTGCCTCATATTAAGCTCCTTCTGAGTAAAGATGTATTTGAGACTCTTGTGATCGGTGAAGATATCACACGATTCTCCATACAAGTAATGTCTCCAGATTTTCAATGCAAAAACAACAGCCGCTAATTCCAGATCATGAGTCGGATAATTTTCTTCATAGGGTTTCAATTGCCTCGAAGCATAGGCAATCACCTTGCCGTGTTGCATAAGCACACAGCCCAAACCCTTCTTAGAAGCATCACTATAGATTTGGAAACCTCCAGATCCCGATGGTAAGGTCAGAATAGGTGCAGACACCAAACGCCGTTTCAACTCCTCAAAACTCTGCTCACGCTCATCAGTCCATACAAACTTTTCACCTTTCCGCATCAACTGAGTCAAAGGCAAAGCTAACTTAGAAAATCCTTCAACAAAACGCCGATAATAGCCAGCTAATCCCAGAAAACTCCTGACTTCAGTCACAGTGGTAGGTCTCGGCCACTTGGTGATAGCCTCAACCTTAGATGGATCCATGGTGATACCATCTGCAGACACAACGTGACCAAGGAAAGCTACTTGGTTCAGCCAGAATTCACATTTAGAAAATTTCGCGAATAACTTCTGCTGCCTCAGAATACCCAGAACAATACGCAAATGCTGCTCGTGCTCCTCAGACGATTTAGAATACACCAGAATATCATCAATGAAAACGATGACGAACTTATCCAGAAATTCATGAAAAACCCGATTCATTAAATCCATAAACACAGCAGGAGCATTTGTTAAGCCAAAAGGCATAACCAGAAACTCATAATGCCCATAACGGGTACGGAAAGCAGTCTTAGATACATCCTGCTCTTTAACTCGCAATTGGTGATAACCAGATCGCAAGTCGATTTTGGAGAATACTTTAGCTCCCTGCAGCTGATCAAACAAGTCATCGATGCGAGGAAGCGGATAACGGTTTCGGATGGTAATACGATTCAACTCCCTATAATCAATGCACAACCGCATACTACCGTCCTTCTTCTTCACAAACAGCACCGGAGCACCCCATGGCGAGACACTAGGGCGAATGAAACCACAATCCAACAACTCTTCCAGTTGCTCCTTTAATTCCTTCAGTTCGATAGGTGCCATCCGGTACGGAGCCTTAGAGATAGGTTCGGCACCGGGAATCAGATCAATAACGAATTCAACTTCTCTAGCCAGAGGAAGACCAGGAAGTTTCTCAGGAAAAACATCGGCAAAATCCCGAACAATGGGAACATCAGAAATATCAGAAGTCTCAACAGATGAATCCTTAACAGAAGACAAATAGCCTTGGCAACCATGAGATATCAGAGTCCGTGCTTTCATAGCAGAGATGATTCTAACAGATTTCAGAGGGCGGAATCCATGGTAAACGAATTCAGGGTGGTTCAGATCTCCAAAGATCACATTCCTAGCATGACAGTCTATGGTAGCTCTATGGGAAGCCAACCAATCCATGCCCAGGATGACATCGAAATCGATCATATCCAGAGGAAGTAAGTTAGCCGGACGAATCCGGTCATCAAAGCGCAAAGGACAGTTAACATATACATGATCGAGGAGGACGTTGTGTTTCATTAGGGTGGAAATAGATAGTTGGTTTATTAATGGTGTTGGAGTAGTTTTTAGTTTCTGAGCTAGTTTTACAGATATAAAAGAGTGTGTTGCGCCGGTATCAAATAATATGAATACAGTATAATCACCAATATGCAGAATGCCAGTAATGGTACCTGATGATTTAGCTGCCTGATCCCGAGTAGTCGAAAACACACGGCCTGTATTCGGAGGAGGAGGAGGAGGAAGATACTGCATAGCTGGGGTCGGATTATGCTTAGGGCAATCTTTCACCCGATGCTCAGAAGACCCACATCGGAAACATGCCCCAGAAGCCCTACGACACGGTCCGGGATGACTCTTCCCACAAGTAGTACAGATAGGAGGAGGAGGTAAAGCCTGAGAACCCGATCCAGAACCTCGAGACTGCTGCTGATAACCCTTGGAAGGCTGATCCTTCCACTGCTTCTGACTGTCACTGCGTCCATGACGTTCATTCCCCTGCCTAGAAACCGACCTCGAATCCTGACCCTTCGAGTCGTTCCTCTTCTGATCATAACTCCTACCTGACTGACCCTGATAGTCACGTCCACGATCTGACTGACCTCGCTGCTCAAAGTTCCTACCAGAATACCCCTTGTTGTCCCGATTCTGACTCTGATTCTGATTCTGAACCCTGTCGCCATCACGGTTTCGCTTGAAACCAACTCCCTCATGAAAAATCTCAATGTTGCGAGCTGCATCGCAACATGCTGACGGATCTTCAAACTGATCATTGAGTATACAATCGAGCACCCACCTAATTCAGAATAAATTGAAAAGAGCATTAGGATCTATTGGAAACAAACATCAACTTTATACAGGTTACAAACCTTTTTAGTCCCTATTTGAATTGCTTGGCTCGACGCCTTGAATCTCCAGCAGTGGGGCCTACAAAGCTGACCAATCTCTGAAACCGCTCCAGATATTCCCCTGCGGTCTCAATATCTAGCTGGGAAATGGTGTTGTACTCCCGAATAAACCTCTGTTGCTCAGAGTCAGGGAAGTACCGATTATAGAATGTAGTGCGGAAATCAGCCCAAGAACAACCAAGAACATACGGATCGCCTCCTTTAGCTGCCTTGTGTGCCTTCCACCAGTTAAGTGCATCACCTTCAAGCTTAAACACAGCCAAACGAGTCTTAAACTCGTCCTCACAACCTAGCACCTCAAATAGCTTCTCCATGTGGGTAATCCAGTCCTCTGCAGCATGAGGAGTAGCAGCAGAACTGAAAGACAACGGCTTGAGTTTGTTGAAACTCTCAAGCCACCCATTAATAGTAGTGGGTCGGCCCCCACCACCAGAAGAACTACCAGCACCTCCAGATGAACTAGCTCCACCACTGATAAGCCGGTTGATCACCGCATCAGTGTTAAGGCCGGGTAACAGATTGGCTATAGCATTGGCCACCAAAGCCTCCAGATTAGGGATTTCAGGATCCCCTCCAACATTATACTCCTGATGACGAGTGTTAACCATCTATAGAATTAAGAAGACGATTAGTAAGATCAAACAGAATATGACAGAGCAGAATAAGGAAAAAGAGTACGCGAAAGGAAACCTAACGTCTACCAAATCCTCACAGGTCAATGGCCTAAGCCTACGGGTTTCGGATGCCTGCCTCTCTGATACCACAAATTGTAACACCCCAACCCGACAAGGGCAAAGATGTCACAAATATATGGCTTCATATCAGAACAAACATAACATTCAATAATAAAACAACGGAAGTCTTAACATTAAATCCAAAATAAGTCAACATGACTTATACCAAATGCAAGACAGAAACAACTGAAGTACAAAAATCCAATATTCAAATGCCTAAACAATGGCATATCAAAATAAATAGAAATCCAGATGGTAAAGCTAAAAACACTAAGGTCAAAACTCCAAATCAGATTGCTCTCATCCCAAAGCTAAAACCCAGCTTCCTAGCTTAAGTACCTGCCGCAGGAAAAGAAATGCGGCTGAGCTACGAGAGCTCAGTGAACAGATATATAGATAAGCAGAAACAATAACAGATAGCAGTACAGAACGAATCAGGAAAAACAGATCATACAGATACAGAATCAAAATGAAAGGATATGAAAGGTAATAAGGAACATGAAAAGAATGAAAAAGAGATAATGAAACAAATCAGGTTTAAGGAAAACAGAAATCCATCACGAGCCCAGATAACAGATAATATCATATAATATAAAAAACCTGTGTAGAGTGGCCAACTCCCAGATAATGTGAGTGACGTGTATCGCACACACCATCAGTCACCAGATATAATAATAACATATACATAAACATAAACATAAACATAAATAGATATCAGATAACAGATAACAGAATCAGAACTAGGATGCATCCATGCGCCCCCGGTGGCCAGAAACTCCTTAACACACCAGATAAATAAATCAGGGACGGAATAGGTCATCACTCTCCTGCCCTAGAGTCATGTCAAAGGTGCATCAATGACATGGACATGAAACCCTCATGCCTAGTGATTGGCTCGGATATCAAACTGTAGGTCAGAGGTCAGAGGTCAAATGAACTATCAAAATCAGAAAGTCATATCTTAAGGGTACATGGCAAAAAGGTTCATGTTAAAGTCCAGAAATATCAAAGGTTCAAATCAGAGTTTAAATGGAAAATCATAGCAGAAGGTTCAAACAAAGATTCAAGATAACAGATTACAACAGAGATACACAAACAGAGGGAACATAGCAGTGGTATAGGGAATCCTAATAAGAAAAAAGAAATACTGAGAGAAAAGGGAAAGAAACACCCTTACTGAAATAGGGCAGAATATCTGTACCTTATTAGCACAGCAGAAATCAAACAGACAAACACAGAAATCAGATGATCAAGACTTCTCCTTCTTCACACCTAAGGAAGAGGAAGACAGAATTACTAAAGTTCCTTATTCAGATTATTACTCTTTGTTTATCTCATCATTTTATGTACTTTCTATTTTTAGTAACCTTCCAGATTTAGTAAGTTTCCATAATTAGCAGGTTTTCCAGAATTAACATATATTATCATTTCAGATTAGGTTGAACCTTATTCAGAGATTATTTTGGAATATAGTACATTTTATCAAGTTACAGAAGTTTAGGGTTTTTAACTGACAATTATACAAAGTTTAGGGTTTTAAATGTAACTTCATAAATTTCCAAGGTCATTAGTGAAAATACCTTAAGTTACAGAATTATACACTTATTTAATTCAGAATTACATTCCATACCCTTAAGTCTCACAATTTACCGATTACACCCCTTTGGTTACATAATTTACAAAACTAACCTTATAATTACATATTTTACAAATTAAACCCTACAATATCCATAATTACCAACCAAGCATATTATATTTCATATTTACAGAATATATCCTCAGAATTTAGTACTTTACATATTTAACCCCTCAGAATTCAGAATTTACATATTTAGCCCTTTAAGTTTACAAAACATATATATTAAATCATAATTTCATAACAATTACATAATTAGCCCAAAAATCCTCAAAATTACACAACAACCTTTTTATATCATTATTAACACAAAACAACTTCAGAATTTCAGATTTACACTTTTGGTCCCTCATTTTTAATTACTTCCAATTCGAAACCCTAATTTCCCATTAATTCATTATTATACAATATTTACACTTAGGACCCCAAAGTTATATTTTTCCCCACATTCTTACAGATGTATATGATCTTACAAAAATATCCAAGAAGTTTCAAGGTTGGCAAAACAGGTCCTTATGCATTTATCTTTAAATCGGCTAGACTTTTTAACAACAAATACAAACCCTACTTTTCACCAATCATTGAACCATCATCAAATCATCCTTAAAACACATTAAATGATCAGATATTCATCCAAGAAACCAAACCCTAGAGGCCACGATTTTTATTTTATTTGATTTCTTTATTTTTCTAAAATCCGGTTTTATCAATAATTAACCACGTTAATTTTAAGCTTCTAAAAATCAAAACCATATTTTTCCCAGATCATATTACTTATAAGGAACCCACGAAAAATAGTGAACATGCCCAGAAAATTCATTTAACATATATTGCATATTTACGTATGTTTTAGACACTAAAATTACAACGACTTGATTTAGGCCACCATAATTCGATCTATCATTTTTCCCAGGTCTAATATATCATAAGAGGTCGAAATAAAATAGCCATCATGCCCAGAAATTCGGATTTCATATATTTGCAATTTACGTGTTCTATAGCCATTATATTATCATACGCATAGAATTAGCATGCATGGATCGATTTGCATATTTTATATGAGTTATATAACATCTAAATATCACTGGAAAAATGCCATATTAATTTTATCACGTTTTGTTAAGTCGCAAGAATTATTACCTTGATTTAGAGCAAATCGACAAGAAAACAAGAACAAGAACAAACCAAGGAGAAAACGCAGCAACTATTAATTTTCCTAGCTTCCTTGCACCTCCAATAATCCCAGAAAATACTTGTTCAATCCCAGAAGTCGCACAGAAGCTTTGGTCGAATTATTTTGGATCGCTAGGGTTCTTTGTGGTTTAGTCGGTATTGTTTTTGGAGAAAAGAATAAAAGAGATTTGTTTTAACTTATGAGAACCGACTTTAGGGGGGGGGGGGAAATCCAGTATATTTCGGCCCATGATATCCAGAAAATATTTGGTTAATTTTCTATAATCTTTTTCCTTAATTTATTTAACATATTTTCTAATTATAAGAATTAAACATTATATTTATTAAATTTGTATAATTTCGGAATTATGTATATAAATGTGTAAGATTATTTTTGAACATGTAAAATGATGTAACATTGTCTCAGAAATTATTTTGTCTCAGATATAGTTCGATTTTAGATGTTTTGGAATTATTTCGAAATTTTATAAGTTATTTTATAAAGTTTTATATTATCAGGGGTAATTTGGTAATTTTACGGGTTATTTGAATTTCAGGTATTACATGTATTGACCCGGTTTCTGCCTTAAGTTTTCATGGAAGGCTATTTCTTTTCACCCTTTCATTCAACTTTTCTTTTTAATTCTTCAACCCCTTCTTTCCCTTTCTCATTAACTCCTTTTTTTCAATCTTTCCTTAGGACTTCTAATTCTAATCTATTGGAATTGTCCTTGGGTAGATCCCTCCGGCTCTGGCAGATCATAGGACATAAACCTAACCATAATCACCTTATAACTCCATGATTATCCTAGATTTATAGATCACTTGCCATAAAACCTTTTTGTGAAAATCTCTCAAAGTATTTATGAATAAAACCCATTTGGTTAACACTTCGAGAGTTTTGCATTTTCAGAAATACTCCCCCTTCACATGTGCTCTTGCATTTTTCAGATAAATTTGCACATGTTGGGTAGATTTCGCACAAATTTTAAATGATTGACTTTCAATGAACATGACCATCGCGAGACACGTTTACATCACTAGTTGAACTAGCTTGAAATTACTACTCGTCCCGGTCATATTCAATGATTATCTCTCGAATTGGTACATTCTACTCAGACAAGTCCTTTGCGAGACACGTTTACATCACTGGATAACCAGCTTGAAATTATTACCCGCCCCGGACAAGTCTTTTCGATTACTGACATTTAATTTTTGTCAATTCGAGGGTTCATGCTGAGTCTTTTTGTAGAGCTCTTTTGAGATTCAATCCACAATTTTTAAACTTTTGATCACATTTTAATCACGTCTTCTCCCCCTCAAAAATAGCATGCAGTGATATTTTTGATATCAACTGATTAAAATGAGAGCTTTTTGGAGAGATAGACGGATCATTTTAGCATGATTTGGAACATTTTGTTTTTATTTTTATACTCCCCTTAAATAAAGCATATTGTTTAAACATTTGAGTTTAAAGTCATTTAAGGGTATAGAGGGAGTGTTCTTTTTGAAGGATCTTGAGCACAGAATTTGGAGAAAGATTTTGAAAAATCTTTTTTAAAAAATCTTGATCATGTGCTCAAGGATTCTTTGTTTTCTTTTGCCATTAACAATGCGAGTCCTGATCTGAAATAACCAGAAGTCATCATTGTAGCTCGGGTTTCGTACTAAAATATATGAAAGCCGTCATTTAAGTGCGAGTTTCGTATTGAATTATACGAAAGCCATTGTGAAGAAATTATAAGAAACGACATGTTTTAGAAAACATTTAAATGAACTCTCGCTCAAGCATCTGTACATGTCCGTATCATTGTTGAATGATATTTCTTGATACGTACAAAATATCGATTATATGAGAGACATTTCATGAGAAGAATATTTTTTGTTTTTATATTTTTTACTGTTTTTGTATTTTTGAAAATTTTCTATTTTTATGTGTTTTTTGTTGGTTTTTCAAATTTTGTATTTCGTTTTTTCAAAAATATTTATAGCGAAGCTTTTTGAGATAAGATTCAAGAAGTTTCGAGAAGACTTTCTAACTCTTCGGGAGTTAGGCTTCGCATGCCAATTCGTCGAACTAAGTTATCAAACCTCTCTTTTGGAAGGGCTTTAGTAAATAGATCGGCGAGTTGGTATTCAGTCTTCACGAAAAATAATTCGACAGTACCCTCTTCTACGTGTTCCTTTATGAAGTGATAGCGGACTCTAATATGCTTGGTCTTGGAGTGTTGAACTGGATTGCACGAGATGGCTATGGCACTTTTCGAGTCACAATAGATAGGTATGCAGTTGAAAGAGAAACCATAATCTGTGAGCTGTGTCCGCATCCATAGAACTTGGGCACAACACGTAGATAGAGACACATACTCGGCTTCTGCGGTTGAAAGAGTTGTACAATCTTGTTTCCTTGATGACCAACCTACTAGTTTTTCTCCCAAGAATTGTGCTCCCCCGGATGTACTTTTTGTGGTAACTTGGCAACCAGCTTGGTCGGCATCTGAAAAGGCTGTTAGTGTAAACTCCAAATCCTTTGGATACCAAAGTCCCATATTAGTGGTTCTTCGTAGGTACCGAAAGATCCGTTTAACCTCTTGGAGGTGCAGTTCGGTAGGCCTTGCCTGAAACCATGCTAATAAACAGACAGCAAAATGTATATCGGGTCGACTAGTAGTTAAGTACATGAGAGACCCAATCATGCTCTGATATTTCTTCGGATCGATGGGTTTCCCATATAAGTCTGCGCCTATTTTGGGTAAAGTGACCATTGGTGTACCAACAGAGTCACAATTTTCCATTCCATGTTTCTTTAAAATCTCAATCATATATTTAGCCTGATTAATAAAAATACCACGTGGGGTTTGATGAATTTGTAAACCAAGAAAGAATTTTAAGTCCCCCATCATGGACATTTCAAATTTTCTTTTCTTGAGATTTTCAAAATGTTTTGAATGTTTCGGATTAGTGGACCCAAATATAATGTCGTCCACGTAAATCTAAACAATCAAAATATCATCTTTGAATTTTTTAGTAAACAAGGTCGGGTCAATTGTTCCTTTGGTGAAATTATTTTGAAGTAGGAAAGATGATAACTTGTCATACCACGCCCTTAGGGCTTGTTTCAAACCATAGATAGCTTTCTTAAGCTTGTAGACGTAGTCGGGTTGATCTTTGTCAACGAATCCATCTGGCTGACTCACGTACACCTCTTCTTTCAGAGTTCCATTCAAGAATGCTGTCTTGATATCCATCTGATAGACCGTGATGTTTTTATGAGCTGCGTATGCTAAGAAAATCCTGACTGCCTCAAGCCTTGCTACTGGCGCGAATGACTCATCAAAATCTATTCCTTCTTCTTGTCTAAATCCCTTGGCCACGAGACGAGCTTTGTTGCGAATTACAGTCATCTCTTCATTCTTTTTGTTCTTCCATAACCACTTAAGATCAATGACAAGTTTATTGATTGGTCTTGGCACTAAATCCCAAGTGTCATGTAATTGATATTGAAGAAGTTCTTCCAGCATTGCTTCAATCCATGCATTATCCGCCATCGCCTCCCAAATGTTCTTTGTCTCTTTTAGAATGACTGAGCAGACATAGATGCACATATCGGAATCGGTGGAGAGCTGTTTCCTCGTCTGAACTGGCCGTGAGGGTTCACCAATAACTTGTTCTATTGGATGGTCTTTAGTCCACTGTAACGTAGAAGGGTACCTTGGATTTGACGAATGCGTGTTAGATGGTTCTTGTAACCTAGAAGAAGATTCAGCGGATTCTGTTGCAAATGGGTTTTCAAATGGTTCTTCTTCTAACACAGCATCGTTTTGTTGTGGTTCTTCTTGAATTTGTGTGGTCGTTTGGGTTTGCTCATCAACTCTTGGTAAGACAATCTCAATTACTGGAGTTGCTGGATTAGATGTTGATGATGTTGAGGGAGTTGGTGCGTCAGCTTCGATTGTTGTTGATGCATCTTGTGGCGGTGGTGGTGGTGGTGGTTGATGGTTTTGAGTGGGTGCAGCGGAACGTTGTTGTGATGCATTTGTCGAAGCTCCACCATAGTACTCATCATACATATACTCGAAGAAATTGTTCAGTTCTTGATTTGTTGGTTTGTCAGTAGTAGTTGACTAAGCTCCTTAGGGTACGAGTCCTGAACTTATATGTCCAGAAGTTTGGCTGTTTGGTGCTGGTCCTAATCCGGTATGATTAGAAGCCATCATGTTGATATATAATGCCTAAACACTTTATTAATATTTTTCGATATCTCTACGTTTTGATAATCACAAAATGTAAAATCATTAATCGGAAATTATGACGTAAACAAGTATTTAGTTGTAAATATCTCTTTCTACAACTCAAATCACTTAAGGTATGAATGAACTAATGCTTAATGCATTATATGATCAAAGGAACATTTTCTTAAACACTAGATTTTTTATAAAATGTCAAAAACATTTTATATCTTTTAGAAAAATATTTTTTGTAATAAATAAAAATGTTTAATTCATTATAAATTTATGAATTCAAATTTTCAACCAAAATCAGTAAAAATGTTCCAGAAAAACCTTCCCCACAAAAAGACAAAACTGGTCAACGGATAGGGAGGGCGGCCCCCTTAATTATGCTAGGCGGCCCCCTTAAAATTAAGGTGGTCGGCCACGCTCCAGTAGCTTCCAGCTGTCCAGTTTTTCTGCCTATAAATACCAGCCTTCCCCTGGATTTTTACTCACCTTTTGCACCCCAAACCTTCTGTTTTAAATCTTGTAAATCCTTTCTAAAAACCCTTTGATCATATTCTCTTAAGCATTGGTTTCCAAGTGATCCAAGCTTCCACCATCAAAGTGCAAAAGAAGAATACTCCTTCAACTAGAGAAGAAGTATTATAGCTTAACTCATATCATCATTGTAGTTGTGTAAAGTGTTGTATAGTTGAGATAAGTAGATCTAAGTGTAAGTAACTAGTTGTGTTGTAAAGAAGTAGTGTAGAAGTAGTTGTGAAGTAGTCGTGAAGTAGTCGTGAAGAAGAAGTCGTGAAGAAGTCGTGAAGCCGTCGTGAAGCAGTCGTGATTAATTTGTGTAGAAGTCGCATACAAGTCGTGAGATTGGTTCTAGCTACGATTAGAACTCGACATCTAGCTTTGTGTCGTTAAACCGGTGTAAGCTAAAGTTGTGTAAGGTTTCTACGCCATAAGGGAGTTTGTTGACATAGTGAAGAAAACTCTCGAGTAGGTGACTCGAGGAGTGGAGTAGGGCAAGGAAGGTGTCCTTGTAGCCGAACCACTTTAAATCTCCGTGTTGTGGTTTGATCTTTCCATCTCTATCTTTCATTTCATTATATTTACTTTACTTGCATTGCTTATCTATATTTGTTTATATTTGTTCATATTGATCAAGAGTTAAATTCACATAAGATAGAATCGAAGTTCTAAAAAGTAAACAAAAGTTTTCATAAATTAAAAAGACGTAAAACTATTCAACCCCCCTTCTAGTTTTCCACAATTGGTATCAAGAGTCACGTCAAACAAGATTTTTAAAATAAACTGTATTTTAAAACTTGAAACGATCTATGGAATCTGAAAAATATTTAGAAGGGCAATCTATGCAAAGACCACCACTATTTGAAAGTGATGGATTTCTTTATTGGAAAAATCGATTCGAAACTTATGTGAAATCAAAAGATCTAGATCTTTGGCATGTTATTACTAATGGTGATTTTTTACCTATTCAACATAATCATGAAACTAAAAAGGATGAAATAGTACCTTTTGAAAAACAAAGTGATGATTTAAAAAGAAAGCTTTCTAAAAATAATGAGGCAAAAATGGTTATTTATAATGCGTTACCACGTAAAGAATACGAAAGGATCTTTATGTGTGAAACCGCAAAAGAAATTTGGAACTCTTTACTAATAACTCACCAAGGTAATAGTCAAGTCAAAGACAATAAAATAGATCTTCTTGTTCAACAATATGAACAATTTACGATTTCGGAAGAGGAATCAATTAATAATGCTTTTGCTAGGTTTAACACAATCATCACAAGTTTAAAGGCACTTGGTGAGAGTTTTTCTAGTAAGAATTTTGTTAGAAAATTTCTTTGGGCACTTCATCCAAAATGGCGAGCTAAAGTTACGGCGATTGAAGAATCAAAGAACTTGTCAACTCTTCAACTTGACGAGTTGATTGGCAACTTGAAGGTCTACGAAGCAATAATCAAGAAAGACTCCGAGATGGACAAAGGAAAGAAAGAGCAAAGCAAGTCAATCGCGTTGAAAGCTAGGAAAGCATCAAGTGACGAGGATAGCTCAACCTCCGATAGTGATGACGAAGAATATGCCATGGCCATAAGAGACTTCAAGAAGTTTTTTAAAAGACGAGGAAGATTCGTTAGACAACCACATGACGAAAGAAAGACACTCCAAAGAAACAAAGACGACAAAGGTAGCAAGAGCGAAAGGAAGTGCTTCAAATGCGGTGATCCAAATCATCTCATCGGAAGATGTACTATGATGTCAAAGGAGCAAAACCAAAAGGCGTTCGTTGGAGGAGCATGGAGTGATAGTGACGAAGACGAGAAAGAAACCACAAAGGAGGAGAAATGTCTTATGGCTAAGACATCAAGTGAGGTACATTCCGAAACTGAATACTTTAGTGATGAATATTTATCATTAGATGAAAAAGACTTAGATAGCGAATATAATAAATTATGCAAACTAGGTCAAAAAGTAAACAGTAAAAATAAATCACTAAAACATAAAAATAACCAATTAGAAAAGGAAATACTATAATTAAAAATTAAACTACATAACTTAGAAAAAGGGAAAGAAGTTTTTGAATGTAGAACATGTCAAGAAACTAAAAATGAAAATGAAATACTTAAGAAAGAAATTTGTAAACTTAACAAATTCGAAAATAGTAGTAATTCACTTAGGGAAATAATAAGTATTCAAAGGATATCAGGAGATAAAACCGGATTAGGATTTAATTCAACTAAGGATTCAAATAGTGAAACTAAAAATGTAAATTTTGAATGTGAAACTAGTGAGCAAAAACCTTTAGAGTCAAAACCTAAGTATATACTTATGAAAGATAGAAAAATACCCATAGCTAGTAATGAGGATGTAAAAACCTTTTATAAACCATCTTTAAAAAATGAAGTAGAACACTCTAAACCAAAGTTAAGGTCAAAAACACCTCCTCCTAGAAGACCACCTAGTCCTCATCCTCGGCCTAAAACTCCTCAACCTAGAAGAAATCAAAATAGACCAAACCGTCAAAATAATAGTCACTCAATGTGGAATTATTCAAATCCACCAAGTTTTAATCCTTGGGGAATACTTCCACCATATATGCATCCGAGTCAATTGCAAACCATGTTTGGTTCAAACAACTATGGACCAATTAGACCATGGGGACCAAGTGGCTAGAATTTCAACTCATCGGGAAAGTCGGAATCTCTTTCGTAATTGGCTTTTATAAGTCAATACTCTTTGAAGTTTTTGAAGACCACATGTTGAAGACAAAAAGGTACGCCTCTCATTCATGCTCACCACTATATGCATAGATTAATAAACTAGCCTATTGCATGCCCCCCCCCTTTAGTCTTAAATGCTTAGTTTAATAAATACTTATGTGTTTGTTAGTAAGTTCTCTTCTTATATACATATATTACTATAATATAATATATATATATATATATATATATATATATATATATATATATATATATATATATATATATATATATATATATACATATCCTCTCATAACCTAGATATGTCATTTGTTGACTATCTAGAACTAAAAGAAATTGTTCGTCCTCGAACATTTTCTTTCCCCTTTGCCTCTTTTGGACTATAACGATCAACATGAAAATCTTCTATGTCCACTCTTGCAAAACTCATGGTGATGAAGAGAAGTGAGTTGAGTGGATCAACATAGAAGTCGGAGCCGAACCTTCGAACAAGAAAACTATGTAACAAACTCCCATCGTCGTCAGCACCCATCTTCGTCCTTTCCTCATTATCCCTCAACATCATTCAACATCCCACCTTAACATATATATATATATATATATAATATATATATATATATATTATATATATTATATATATATACATACATACTCTCTTTTCATCCACCTTTGTCAGCTTGACGTCTTGATTATTTTATCCAAAATTCTCAAGATGTATTTTGTTAACGTAATGTTAATAAAATGTGTCAAGTATTCCCTTCTCGTGCCAATATAACCCAACGTACTTTTGATATATAATAAATCTATATATACATATAAATATTTTGCCGCCAGAAACAAAACACATTTTTTTTAAGGGCGGTCCCCTTAAAATTAAGGGGACCGGCTTGTAAACGGGGGCGGTCCCCTTAATGTTTAAGGGGTCCGGCCATCTGCTGCTGCCAAAACTAATTTTCCTTCAAAAATCTTTGCCAAACACCCCATTTTTCAAACACACCTTTCACTCCCTCTGCTGAGAACGAGCTGCAGCCCAAACCCACTAACCAAATCACCATTTCCGGCTAATTTCGCAAGGGGCAAACACATATATTTCGATTAGCAACACATTTTGTAAGTTTTCAAATACACATTTCATCTAATTTCATCCAATTTTGAGTCTTATCATAATTAGGTCTTTTACTTGATTTTTCAAAATCCGAATTTTTGTTGAAATTGAGTCTAGGAATGTTATAATCAAATGCTCCCCATAGGATTAGAATGCTTAATCAACCTAGAAACTAAGTAATTAGATACCTTCATGTCAAAACTTTGAAAAACCAAACACTCATATTCAAAACTTGTTTTACATTGTTGAATTATGCCATAAACACTTGTTAAAACTAATCACATTGCTACATCATAACTTCTTAATTCTAAAAATATATTTTTCGAATCATAAAAATGTTTTTGTTAAATATAAGAGAGTGTTTGGATTAGGAGCTAGAGTCATCAAAATTTAATCAAAATTAAGTTCACAACTACTTGCCAAGTTTATAAACACGCAATTAGTTGTTTTGAGTCATCAAGATACATAATTCATATGTATATTGAAATTTTAGTAGTTATTTTTATAATTAAGGGAGCGTTTGGCATAACATTTTGAAAGAAATTTTTGAGTCAAAATCTAAGTTTTCACCTTTTTCAATAAGTTATTTAACATAAACACTCGTAAGAAATAGCTAGATATACAATCTAATGTTTGTCTAGCCACATTTCAAAGTAGCTTATGACGTATAAAGGAGCTTTTGGATATTTTTGATTTCTTATCATAATATCCATGTAACTATTCTTTAACATCATAAAATACATTTTAAGCGAGTTAAAAATTAAAACTAAGGAACATTGTAAACTACTTCTTAGGATTAAAGTTTTTAGAGTCGAAGTATGTTTACGACCCACATAAGTAGCATATATAATATATGCATGTCATTTTCTTATTTTTTTTTGTGTGTTGCTTTCTTGTATATGTGAAAATGCCTAAAGCTACAGTCGGTGATCTCTCCAAAACCAAGGCCTACATTTCAAAAGTCTCCGAAACTCTCGGCATATCTCCTTCTATTGCATGTTTCTATCGGCCCATCGAAAATAGAAACATTCACGAAGGTAGAGTTGTCGAACCATCTTTCTATCAATCCGATCAAATCGAGCGAATGTTCTCAAATGTTCGTCTCGATTGTCTCTTCAAAATTAATGAGCTAATCATTCCTCACTTTGTTCTAGACTTCTATAGCCAAGTGACGGTGCAAACTGATCCATATGGCTATATTCTTATTTCCTTTGTGATCCAAAACGAATTTATCACTCTTAATCTAGGTCAGTTTGGTCAAATTCTCCAAATTCCTTACAACGGTCAAGCCGTTTTCTTAAATGAGTGGGATCTCTCATCTCTTGAGAAAAATCGGCCTCAGAATGGTCCGTACTATTCTGATATTCCTTCTCCTGACGAGATTCGTGGACTTCTCGAGCTAGAACGTGGTACGACTAGCCGAAGGATCAAGTCAAAAAATGTCGAAATTCATGCAAACCAAATCATCCTTAAAGAGCTAATCCCCGACATGAAGCGTTGGGAAGAACTCATTCGCAAGAATGCGTTCGGTACCGGTGGTCACCGTGATCATCTCACGGCGAGCATTGCTCACATGTCGTATTGTATTGTTGCAGAAGAACAATACAATTTGGCTTACCTCTTTGTCTATCGCGTCATGTCAGCCAAAAACACTCCCAACGCCAACCTTCCTTATGGCATGTTCCTCACCCGTCTCTATCGTTATGTCATGGAAAATTTCCCTCATCTCGAAAGTGATGTTACCTATTCGTTCATCCCGTCCTACGCCCTCTCTCTCGTAGTGAACTTCGTCGATCTCGTAGTGACAAGGGCAAATCTAGACGCCCTAATCTCTACGCACCTCGTAGTTCCACATGTCATCGAGGAGATGATGATGAGGAGGAGGAAGGCACCTCACGTGTCAGTACTCCATCTCCTACGAGGTTCGTGGATAATCTCCCGGAACTTAATTATTCCGATTATCAAGTTCCTCGTCCTTCCGAACAAACCGAACAAATCCTATTTGAACGACAAACCGCATTACTTAACACAACTCAACATATGCATGAAGAAGTTAGAGGTGGTTTCAAGTCGATAGGGAAAGCTTTCAAGAATATTTTCGGAATGAATAAGAGATGAGATGTGGAAGTTGGCTTATTAGAACAATATTGTGCTTAGACATTTTATTTTGTTTTGTATTTGAGAATTATTTATTTCTTGCATCTTATAGTATGTTAGTATCTATTTTCTTGATTAGTTCTTGAATGCTATGCTTAAATTAATATGCTTGCAAATGATTAAATAACATGCTTATTCTATAATATGATTATTTTTAGCCTAAATGTATACATGCTTATTTAAACATGTTTATGCCACTATTTAATCATTCTTCATGTACATGATCCAAATGAAGCTTGCTGCAAATACACCCTAACAATGACCCTTTTATGGAAATTTTTCAAATTTGGTCGCCTGGGAAAACATCAGATGGGCGGCCCCCTTAATTCCCTAGGCGGTCCCCTTAATTTTAAGGGGGCCGGCCAGCAATTAAGGGGACCGGCCATCTGGGAAGTGAAATTCACTGTTTTCTTTTGCATCATGTGACCCCTTTTATCTAGCCCCAGCTACCATTTCTCTTTATGGACGAACTGGTATTGGAATCTTACAACAAAACCTCAAAAATTAACCTAAACCAACCACATTTTCATATTATAAATTCCCTCCATATAATCACCTCTCATTCCATCATCCTTCACCATCCAAAACCACCATGTTATCACCAAAATCCTCCATCTCGAAGACTCCAAAGAAGCAAAGACTTGTCATCATACCACCAAAACAACTCTTTATTGACTTAACCCAAGATGACACCAAAACTCCATCACCACCACCTCAAAGTTCATCCCCAAGTGCACCAAATGCACCATCAAAACACCCTCTACCCATGGAGCATCATCTTCCTCCATACCATCCACTTCATCCATCAATGACTACATCAACACTCACCTAACATCATCACCAAGAGCATCATCACCACCATCCACTCAAGAACCTCCATCAACCCAACTTGCCATTTCCTTATCACCCATCACACCTCTTGATGCTCACTTCTCACCATCACCAATCCCACAACCATTATTTCCCATACCTTGGGCATTGCTTGAAGCCCATGGTGACAATTGTCTTTGTTGCATCCATAACCGGACCATAATCTTTGGTCTTAGAGATGAGATACACTACATGTTTTCATCACTTGAACACATGATTACCAACCACCACACCACCACCTCCACCACCTTCACCCACTACACCACCACCACCTCCATTTTCACCCAATTAAGCATATTCAATGCTTAATTAAAAATAATTTTCAAAACCATTTTGTTTGCAAAGCCCCATGGAAGATCATGTACTCCTAGAGTGATTATGTAGATTGCATTACTCACTAGTTTATGTAGGATTGAATGTAATCTTATATGTTTGTGTATTTATGCACAACATTTCTTTTATGAATGAATGTCTTTATTTTATATGCATGTTTATTTTTGCTATATATATGCTTGTGCTTCTAATATTTTTCTTGCAAGAATCCCATATATCGTTTCATTTATGCACACGAACGAGGGGGAGTACACACCAAGGGGGAGTTATCGTCCCGACAAATTTTATTTCTAAAACTTGTCGGATTAACCTTTTTGATTCTACAAAAAGGGGGAGAAATAGATATAAACTCACTAAATACTTAATTAAAAATTAACTTTTCAATTTAATGAGTTTAGATTTTGTAATCATCAAAAAGGGGGAGATTGTTGATATAAATAATGCCTAAACACGTTATTAATATTTTTCGATATCTCTACGTTTTGATAATCACAAAATGTAAAATCATTAATCGAAAAATTATGACGTAAACAAGTATTTAGTTGTAAATATCTATTTATACAACTCAAATCACTTAAGGTATGAATGAACTAATGCTTAATGCATTATATGATCAAAGGAACATTTTCTTAAACACTAGATTTTTTATAAAATGTCAAAAACATTTTATATCTTTTAGAAAAACATTTTTGGTAATAAATAAAAAGGTTTTATTCATTATAAATTTATGAATTCAAATTTTCAACCAAAATCAGTAAAAATGTTTCAGAAAAACCTTCCCCACAAAAAGACAAAACTGGGCAACGGATAGGGAGGGCGGCCCCCTTAATTATGCTAGGCGGCCCCCTTAAAATTAAGGGGACCGCCCCCCTATTTAAGGGGGCCGGCCACGCTCCAGTAGCTTCCAGCTGTCCAGTTTTTCTGCCTATAAATACTAGCCTTCCCCTGGATTTTTACTCACCTTTTGCACCCCAAACCTTCTGTTTTAAATCTTGTAAATCCTTTCTAAAAACCCTTTGATCATATTCTCTTAAGCATTGGTTTCCAAGTGATCCAAGCTTCCACCATCAAAGTGCAAAAGAAGAATACTCCTTCAACTAGAGAAGAAGTATTATAGCTTAACTCATATCATCATTGTAGTTGTGTAAAGTGTTGTATAGTTGAGATAAGTAGATCTGAGTGTAAGTAACTAGTTGTGTTGTAAAGAAGTAGTGTAGAAGTAGTTGTGAAGTAGTCGTGAAGAAGAAGTCGTGAAGAAGTCGTGAAGCAGTCGTGATTAAGTTGTGTAGAAGTCGTGTACAAGTCGTGAGATTGGTTCTAGCTACGATTAGAACTCGACATCTAGCTTTGTGTCGTTAAACCGGTGTAAGCTAAAGTTGTGTAAGGTTTCTCCGCCATAAGGGAGTTTGTTGACATAGTGCAGAAAACTCTCGAGTAGGTGACTCGAGGAGTAGAGTAGGGCAAGGAAGGTGTCCTTATCGCCGAACCACTATAAATCTCCGTGTTGTGGTTTGATCTTTCCATCTCTATCTTTCATTTCATTATATTTACTTTACTTGCATTGCTTATCTATATTTGTTTATATTTGTTCATATTGATCAAGAGTTAAATTCACATAAGATAGAATCGAAGTTTTAAAAAGTAAACAAAAGTTTTCATAAATTAAAAAGACGTAAAACTATTCAACCCCCCTTCTAGTTTTCCACACATCGGGTTAAGCGCGGGTTCTAGAGCGAGTCTCTCAGAAGCCATCTGTGTAATCTCGTCAAATTTCACATTCATCGTCTCCATTATCCGTTTAGTCCTTCTATTATACACCCTGAATGTCGTCGAGTTATCTGAATAACCAATGAAGATTCCAATATCACCCTTGGCTTTCAGCTTCCCCAGATCTTCTCTGTCGTTCGTAGGATAGCACAAAGCGCCAAATACATGAAGGTAAGAGATGTCGGGTTTTCTATTGTTCACTAGCTCATATGGGGTTTTATTGAATCTTGGATGGATTAGGGATCGGTTCTGAGTAAAACATGCAGTGGCAACAGCATCAGCCCATAAGAATAGCGGTGCACTAGAATAAATCAGCATTGTACGAGCAGCTTCCACAAGAGTTCTATTTCTTCTTTCAACTACCCCGTTCTGCTATGGAGTTCTAACAACTGATGTATGGTGAGTGACTCCAGTCTCTTCAAAATATGTTCTTAACTCCTGATTTGTGAATTCCCTGCCATTATCTGTTCTTACAATCCTAACTGGAGCTTGAAGTAAGACTTGAATTCGCTTCAGAAAGGTGATGATGATGCCTGGTGCTTCGTCTTTTGATCTCAGAAATTTTATCCATGTATATCTTGAATAGTCATCGACGATTACAAGAATATACTTCTTCCCATTGATACTTTCGACTCTCATTGGGCCACATAAATCCATATGCAACAAATGTAACTTATCGACCGAACTGGGTACGGTTTTAGGTTTGTAAGTTGCCCGTTTGCTTTTTCCTTGCTCACAGGATGGACATAGGTGCTCTTTAGTGTATTTGAACTTAGGGAGACCGGTGACGATGTTGTATTTGGCAAGTTTTGTTAAGGTGTCGAAGTTGAGATGGGATAAACGTCTGTGCCACAACCAGGACTTAGTTTCGTCAGCTCTTGTCATGAGACAAATTGGTGATGAAAACGCCATTTGGTTTATGTCGATAGCATAGAGATTGGTGCCACGATTTCTGGTTAAGAGATCATCTCCAATCAAGTTCCTAACGAAGCAAGTGTTTCTCCTAAATGCAACCTCTAAATCTACATCGCAAAACTGTCTGACTGAAAACAGATTGTATCCCAACCCTTCGACATAGTAAACCCGAGTGATTAAGAACTTTCCAAACTGAAGATCTCCATAACCCAGAATAGCTGCTACATGATCATTTCCAAAACGAACAGTTCCCATGAACTTCCATACAAAGTTGATCAGCAGCTTAAGATTCTCGGTCATGTGCTTGGAGCAACCCGAGTCGACGATCCAAAGACATATTTTGATAGCCTGCCAATAACAGAAGATTGTGCATTTGGAAATCGTTTATCATTTGGTTCCATGGGGTTAGGGGTAACAAACGAATCACATTCATAGACGGTTTTTAGTGGTTCTTTTGGAGCCTTTAATTTACCATTTACTAAAGTGAATTCTTTACCCGTTGGTATACACATGCACAACTTAAGATAGTTCCTAGGCAATATTCTACTAGTGGTTTTCCTAGATTTTGCAATAAGTCATTGAATATATCTAGTCTTAGCACTAGTTCCTGAAGGAACATCTTTCTATTCAGGCTTATCATTCACATGCACATTAGTAGAAACAATATCATCACAAACATTTTCAGGCAAAGATTTCTTGTACATTAAACAAACAGAGTCATTACATGCACTCGAAACAGTACTATTAACATTACATCCAGATAACATATGTTTCTTATTCGAAAGTGATAAATTCCTAGGGTGTTCTTCTACATCTTCCGTTTTATTCTTGCTTTCACTCTTAGAGGCAGGCGAGACTCTATTGTTCTTTGTATTGCTCCTAGGCTGTGGTCTGCTGCTCCTAGAGGTACTTTCTACTCCTGTAGAAGGTAAGGCACACACATTAGGATTTATCTTGTTGTTCTTGGAATCAGTTTTAGCATTCCTAGTCTCTTTTGGATTATGTTTCACACTCTTGTCTATCACCCTATATGTTTTAGATGTAGAGGTAGATGCAGTAGTGGGACTAATCCTATAAAGGCCAGGTGCTATCACATTTGATGTTTCGACAACTGCTTTCTCTTTTCCTTTTTCACTTTGCTTAGGTAAGGGTGTTGGAACACATTGAGAAATTGACTTTTTTGGTTTTGCAACCTTAATTTCCTCACCCTTCCCTTTTTGACTTTCGAGCTGAGACTTCAATTGATCATTTTTCTCTTTCATGTTTTTGTAAGCATGCTCATACGACAATTTGTCATACTTGTATTCCTCCTTTTTCCGATCAAGTTGTTTAAAATATGTGACATTTTCTTTTTTAATCTTAGCAAGTGCATTTTCATATTTTTCAACAATTTTAGAAGTCTCAGCTCTCAGTCTTTCATCGTCTTCCACAGAATATGTTTGGTATATTATGGACATAATATCAGTCGACAGAGCTACTTCGAAGAGAGTGTCATTATGTTTTTCCAAAACTTTGATGTGTTCAATGTTTTCATTAGCTTCCTTTACCAGGGATTTGTGGCCCTTGACAAAGTCGGCTGTTTCTTTTAAAATTTCATTTTCAACATGGATTACTCTTGCATGAATTGCAGTTAATGTAGGATTAATTTCTGTTTCAAACATCTTTTTCTGTTATGTATGAAAACTTGAATACCAGTCGTTGAATTTAAGATTTGTTTTGGATGCCACAATCATTTAAAGCGTTTCAACTCTCTTTTTAAGATCATCCAAATATCGTCTAGCGTCACTTGTGTTAAAAGTGTTATTAGAGGACATTTGTTAGATGTTAGAAAGATGTTTTGAAACAACTTTTCGTTTTGAAACAACAACTGGTTTTTTGAAAAACATTGGTGACTCTTTTTGAACAAGATGTACTCCAGAAATTGTGTTAAGCTTGGTATAATCAATTGGTTTAATTTTTGGGTTCATTTGTCTCATTTTGATTCTACTCTCTTTGGAAAGCTCAATCGTTTCAAAAGAATCCTGAACTTCGGGAGGATCATGTTTATCATTTAGCACACAACCATTATATAACACATTCTGTTCTTGCTGAGCTTTCTTGAGAATATAAGGGTTTTCACAGACGATAGCCATTTTCTTCATTATATGTAAAAGCGGGTTTGGATCGTTAATTAGCATGTTAATTTTTTGTCTAGAATAACCTGTTTTTACAAGCTGATTTTCCTACATTTTAATGGTTTCTTGTTTATCAATGATTTCATCAAGAAGATCATTTTCTCGTTTTGAAAACCTTGCATTCAACTCTTTCTTTTCTTTTTCAAGATCCGAACAAGTTGATTTTTATTTAGAAAGTTGGTTGGTTAATTCAGAAATTTCTGTTGTTAAGGATTTAATTTTCATGTTCAAATTAACATCAAGTGTGTCATATTTGATTTTCAAATGTTTTTCTCTTAAAACAGAATCTCTATAACCAATTTCTAATTTTGACTATCGTTTGTTATTAAATTCAAAAGCTTGTTCATTCACCTTATATCTCTCAAGCTCAGCGGTAAATTTTTCATTCGCGGCCTTAACATTGCGATTGATCTGTTTGACCTTTTCAATTTCAATACAACAATTTTGCAATAATGATTCAAATAAAGCACGTGTTTCCTCTTCATTCTCAGTATGCTGTGACTCAACGCCTCCATTAGGATACATATCTGAAGTTGCCAAATTAATATTGCTACAACTTGGCGTGTCCATATATGTATCGTAAGTCATTGCAGGAGTCGCAGGATGATGTTCATTCTGAGGTGACATATCAAATATTCCATTATTGTGACATGTAGCATATGGTGGTACCTCAGAGATTCCATTGACATCATAAGCAGGAGGTGCTTCAGAATCTGTCTCATACTTAGCCTCCTGAAGATTTGCCATGAAAATGCAGTTGGCATCGATGTCTTCAAGGTCTTCCATATCATCCATAAGAGCAATGAAGTCATGTTCTTCTGCATTCAATTGTAATCCTGCCTTTTCCTTCTGAGCCAACAGCACTGCTTTCTGTAGATACTCAAGATCTTTCTTTTTCGGCCTGCTGGGATAGTTCCTTGCCATATGACCGACTCCCTGACAGTTGAAACACTTTAACAAATTTCCTTGATTCACATTTCCAACATTCCCAGCAACTGGAGCTACATTCCCAAACTGATTACCAACATTCTAATTTCCAACATTCTGACCCCTTTGATTTCCAACAACTTAACCCATTTGATTCCCTACATACTGCCCTTGATTACCCGTCTGATATCTAGGAGCCTATCCCTGCTGATTCCCATAACCTCCAATCATTTGTCCTTGTTGACCCATATTGAAACTCGGCTGTGCAATCTGCCTGTTGCGAGTGTTCGATGAGATTCTTTGATTGTTGTTGGTAGGTGTTGAATAGCGTCCTTGGAATGCTTTTGACATTAAGGCAAATGCGTGTGTCATAGCAGCAATAGCTTCATCCTGGTCATTGACTTCTGTTTCTTGGAAAGGTGGATACTGTTGTTGTGGAATGACTTCTTGTTGTGGGTAGAACTGTTGTTGTGGTATGACAGCAGTTTGTGGAGTGAATTGTTGTTGCATGTAGTTCTGAGTGGAAGATGATGATGATGGTTGTGTATTCACTGTTACAGGTGTTGGTGTCTGAGTAATGAGTGCAAGAGGATCATGTTGTTTGGCTAACTTTTCTTTCCTTACTTCATCTGCCTCTTTCTGGTTTTGCTTTAGGAAATCATAGAGCTGATCATAGTTTACCTCATGAAGGTTCTTTGTTTGGTTAACAATTGTGACATACCGTTCCCATTCTTCTGGTAAATTGTTGATGAACTTGATGTTTTGAGCAATTGGTTTTGGTGTCAACTTGTTCCTAATCAGCTCATTCATTAGAGTGCAAAACCTTGTGTAGTAAGATTCAATTGGTTCAGCTGGAGTGGATGTGAATTTCTCTCATTCAGTTAGAAGCTTGTTTTCAATATCTTGTTGTCCAATTTATGTGCCATGACAAAGCCTGCGAACTCGTTCCCACATATCATAAGCAGTTTCACAACTGTCAACAGCAGCAGAGATCTCTCGTGGTAAACCAAGTTGAATCAAGTGCATTTCTAAGTCATCAGCTTCAATTTGTTTCCAATCCTCTGCTGTGTATTCCTCTTCTTTTTGATCACGAAAGGACGGTGGAATGGGAGGTGTTGCATTTGGATCACCAGCTACTTGAATCTGACGAGGCTTGAATGGTCCTTTCTGGATGGAGTTGAGCAGAAGTCTACCTTGACCATTAGGTTTGGTTTTGATATATTGAATCATACGACTCGTCCATGGAAGATAACCACCTTTTTCAAGCATTGGAGGACGGTTCTCAGCACCAGCTGTATGGATGTCTTGTTGAGTTGCCGTGGATGATGTTGTATGATAAAGTTGATTCAGGATCGTTGCAATGAAATAGGAGTTGTGGTTGTTGAAGGTTAAACTTAGTTGTTGTTGAGAAGTTTTGGTCCTTTGATGAAGATCGTTTGAAGTCACTTGCAATTTAGATAAACTATAACAATTTAGATAAACGTAGCAAATTAAATAAAGTTACAAAATTTGACTAGACTATAATTTAGACAAGATCAAATGTAAATTCGATAAAGTTATGTAAATTACAATTTAGATAAAACCACAATTTCTATAGAAATCTTAATATAGACAAAATTTATACAAATTTTGGCAAAATTTCAATTTGCATAGAAATATGTAATTTATATAAATTTGCAATTTATATAAACGATCTAACTAATTTATACAAATTAGTAGATATTCCCTTGTCGAAGTATTTGTCACACTTATACAAGTGAGAAAATACCGAGTTCACGTTCGATGTTGTAGAAATTAAGCGTAAATCAAATTTATAAAAGTTATTGAAGTTGTGACGCTTTATATTAATTGCGATAGACTTGTCCGAGAAACAATTGCGATAGCCTTGTTCGAGAAACAATTGCGATAGCCTTGTCCGAGAAACAATTGCGATAAGACTGGGACAATTGCGATAAAGCTGGGACAATTGCGATAAAAGGTGTTGACCAACAATTGCGATAAGTTTGACCTTGGCTTGGACAATTGCAATAAAATACTTTCTTCCCAGAATTGCAATAAAATGCTGAGGTCAGAATTGCGATAAAGAGGCTTTTGTACAATTTCGATAACCACCACAATTTCTATAGAAATTTACAATTTCTAGAAAAAAATCACAATTCCTATAAACCCTCTTTTATAGAAATTCTCAAACACAAGAATTCCTATAAACCCCTTTTTATCTAAATTCTTATACAAGAAGATAGATATTATCAATTCGATGTAGCCCCTTTTTTATCAAACTTCTTATACAAGAAATTGATAAAATCGCAAAACAATGAAGATTCAAGTCGCAACTTTTTGTAGCCTCCTTTTTTCTATAAAAAACAACTTCAATCACTCGTATAACTTATAAGTCTTAATCCTTTTGACGCCAATATTACTTATAACCACTTTTTCGACACAAAAGTTAAAACTTTTTCACGAAAACACACAAAACTCACGTAAAAACTTACTAAATAACGACTAACAACTAAAAAGCTACAACCTTTTTCTTTTTAACTCACGTAAAAACAAAAATACAAACCAAAAGTACACGCTATACTAGAGAAGAACGCAACTTTTAATCTTAGATTGATTCCAATGAACACAACTTAATCCTATTTTCTTGTTTGGCGTATTGATACCACTTGTAATGACTAGAAATCGACTACTTTATAACTATAACTAACTACTATTAAACGTGACACTCAACAATACTAGAGAAATAAAGATGAAAGAGAGGTGGATCGTATGTATTAATATTATGTCGACTATTTATTAAACTTGGAAGAAAAGATAACAAACAACCATAAGTGCACACACACACTCTCACCTTTACTACACTTTGAGGCACACTAAATTTGTGGTGAGAGTGTGATATTTAAAGGCTACAATCCAACGCCCTAAGTGGCTTCTACTTGGGCTTGGTGGGCTTTGTGTTGGACTTGGGCTCATACACTTTACTTGGACATTTCTATTACACGTTAACAAAGTCCAACACAAAGCCTTCTTGATCTATTCTCTTTTACACAAACGACACAAATGCTACAAAGTTAATAAAATACAAATGACCATAACTTCAATATAATTTCAATGCTAACAGGTATTTTTGATGATGAATGGTTATCATCACGAGACGATGTCGGATGGTTGTTGTCACGAGGTTGGGAACTACGATTATCATCCCTCGGTGGACGATCTTGCCAATCTCTAGAATTTCTACCATAGTAATTTCCACGATATCCTCCTCCTCGATATCCTCCATAAACATAATTGGCTTCGGCTTCGGGACCTCCCATGGGTTTGTCATCACATTCGGATGATGAATGGTTTCCACCACAATAGTTGCAACCATCGCGCATTTCTTTGATCTCTTTTTGGATACTTTGGAATTTAGAATTGATTTTGGTGGTGAGATCTTTCATCATGTCCATGATTTTGGAATTTTCATTCGTTCCTTCGGCGAATGCAACGGTTTTTCATTGAGGTTTGGTTTTGGAATCCTTAGACCAATCGAGCTTAAGAAGTACACGGTCTTCTAGTAAAGTGTAAGCTTCGTTAGGGGTCTTATAAAGGAAAATTCCTTCGGCATCAAGGATGCCTTAAGTTGCGTCATCGAGACCATGGTAAAAGATTTGAATGATATTACCACAAGATAAACCATGCCCATGACAACTTCGGAGCATGTTTTTCATTCGAAGCCAAGCTTCGACAAGATTTTCTCCTTTCTTTTGAGTGAAACTACGAATTTCACCTAAGAGACGATCAAACATGGCCAGTGGAAAGAAACGTCCAACAAATGCCTCTTTCATTTGGTTCCAAGTTGTGATCACTCCGGGGCTTAATTCATTATACCAAATTTTCGCTTCTCCGGTGAGAGACGATGGAAAGAGTTTGAGGCGGATTGCATTAGCATCGGTATTTCCATAACGAAACATGTCACAAATTTCAAGAAAATCGGTGATATGTTTGTATGGATCGGATCTAACTCGACCATCAAATTGATTGTCTTTAATCATTGAAAGATGATGACCTTTGATAGTGAAGTTTTCTCCAAGATTAACGGGAACAATGGCGGCCTCGGGTGTAGGAGCTACAACCCTATTGATATCCCACATAGGTCGATCGTCGGCCATTGGAAATGGTAATTCAAGAAAAAGATTAACGATTGGGTGAACTTCGGAAAGATTATCAAACGGTGGGTTAACAGTTTTTGGTACTCTTTGATTGGGTGGGACAAATGGTGTTTTCTTTTTGCGAAATAATCTTTCGGGGTTAGAAAATGGGGAACTTAATTCTTCGTTAGAAGAACGAGTGGTCATGCACGAGAAAAACGAGCCAATCGAGAAAAGATTAAAAACTAAAAGTAAATTAAAATAAAATTTTTTTGAACAGTTTTTGGCGGTTCAAGGGCGAACCGGGTGGCTAGGATGGATCTGGTTCACAGAAGACAATGAACCGGATCGGCCGGGATGTGAACCGGTCTGTTGAGTTGAACTAGGTCGACAGAAGCAAATGAACCGGGGCGGTTCAATTTTGGACTGGGCGGTTTGTTTTGGTCTGGGTCTCAGAAAATCTGAACCGCGGCGGTTCGGATTTGACCGGGTTTGGTGTAAAAGTTTACGAGACTGACCAGATTAGTTGAGTCTGAACGGCGGTTGGCTTTTCGAGTCACAGAAGCAATGAACCGGGGCGGTTCAAGTTGAACGGCGTTCAAGTTCCAACCGGCAATTTCTGGCCGAATTTTTTAAGTGAAAATCTTTTTTTTTTTTAATTTTTTTTTAAGCTTAAAGTGCACGAAATAAACAAGAAAATTATAAACAAAAACGTGATCAAATCCCCGGCAGTGGCGCCAAAAACTTGATGTGCCCGTTTTGAGTGCAAGTTTAAAATTTTTAACACGATCTACCAATGATTCAAATGAAACACATACGAGCAAGTATACTCGTCCGTGTGTAGTAAGAGATGAAATGGTAAGCCGAAGTCGTTCACAAGGATTTGTTTAGTTTTTATGTAACGTGAGTTGAATATAAAATCGAGCTTTGTTAATGATTCTAATAGCAAGCAAATAATGATGATGATGTAAATTCAATATATTAAAACTACACTTGCCTAGACTAGTTTGCACAATTCCCTTGATATGATAATGACAATGGTTCAAATCGATTATGATCAATAAATTAGATGGTGTTCTAATTTGATTAGTTGATGTACTAATCTACTTGTTTTCAACACTTTCAATCCTCGTCAAGATTTTAAGATGATAAAAACAATATTAAGTTTTCATCAAACAAGACTAACACAATTTAATCACTTGATTCGCTATCGTTTCACAAGTAATTGACAACCACACTTTTAGTTTTCTAAGTTTAGCCAAGTTTCCTATGAAATGGTCAATACATAAGGTAACACCCTCATAGACAAAGGTTTACAATTGATTGAATAACAATGACTCTTCCGACCTATTACACCATTAACAATCAACCAAACTTGATAACTCTTTTGTTTATGAAAACTTCAAAGTACAATTCGATCTTAGTATTAGCTTTTTATTGAACTAGAACCATAGAGTCATAATCAATCAATATTCATGTAACAAACATCATCTAGGCAAGTGCACAAGGCACTTAGCCACTCATGGCAAACAAATAAATAACCACAAAAAATTTATCACTTGAAAACATGATTAAGAAGTCTTACAAAAGTTGTAATGATGATTACAAAAGTTAGGAACAATTATGATATGATCAACAATGATTCCTTTGATGATTATGATGATGAATGATGGATGTAAGCTAACTTTTTCCTGCGTTTTCTTCCCTTGTAGCCTTCTTGAGGGAGTATGAGATATTTGTTAATAGATTGTAAGTAGATTTCTCTTGTGTAGTATGATAGATGTCTTCTCTCTAACCAAGCATACTTATTAATAGAATGACTCCCCTTGGCCACCAAGAAAATTTCTTATGCACAAAGTGTCATTAAAATCTGGACTTGGAGTAATTATGGTGTAATGACAACCCATATGAAGAGTTAGTTCATTAAAGATAGTCATTAAGAGTGTCAGGAGTTGCACCAACCCAAGGTTGAAGTCTCAACCTGAGGTTTAGTCCCAGCCCAAGGTTTGGAGTAAGTTTGGCATGGCATTGTTGAACCTTGGGTTGAACTTGAGCCTTAGATATATTTCTTGAACCTTTGGTTGAGGAAGCAAGCCTTAATTCATTGCATGTAACTTCTCATTCATTTCATCAAGACTTGATCTTTTCTTGAGCTCGGAAATCTTTGTAACTTGATTCTTTATCTTCGATGATCTTCCCAAGGTCTTTATTATGGGTAGAATCTTTGGTTGTGCATAAGCTCTTGATTTAGCGACTTTTCCACATCTTTCTAGCTATTCCCTTGGTCTTGATTGTACCTAAACCTGAATACATCTTTTGTACCTTTTAAGCGTAAAATGTTCACAAATACAACCAAATACAATGCACAAACATATAAATAACGCGACTAAAACATGTACAAAATAAGCATTATCAGTGTACCGGTAGCAAACTTTACTTTGCAATCCTCAGTACAGTTACTACGAGAGAATACTGATTCGCTTTGTTCGAACCAGCGGATTAGTCCAACAGCGCCTTCTGTACCTTTGAAATTGAAAGGTTGGCAGCTCATGAACTCTTTGTAGCTACTCTTCTTCGCTACAGGAATTTCCCTCGACTCAGGGTTTCTATTGGTGTTATTAGTATTAGTCATGTTAGCAGCTCGGGATTCTAGGGCCGCAGTCACACTGTCAGCAACTAGTTGCTGGATGGCATCCTGAGTCATGGCTGGAGCAGCAGACGTTGACGATCTCGTGGGTGCCATTCTATCAACATTTGACAGATAGCACGGGATAAGAAAGATATCACAAGTCGATCATAATGAAAATTATGAAAATTCCGACATAGATATTTTATTCAATACAAGTTCTAACATTTAGAACATTGTAGAATACAACGGAAGAGTTTGATACAAGTTCTAACATTTAGAACATTGTAGGATACGACGGAAGAGTTCAATACAAGTTCTAACATTTAGAACATTGTAGGATACAACGGAACAGTTTGAAACCTAAAACTTATGGAGATTCTAACGAGCATGGGATTCATTTCTCGGGAGTTGGTTCACCTCCTAAAGGTCTCGGTATAATCCATAGTGAATTATCTAGTTCTGCAAACATAGATTCATCTAAGGAATAGCTTGGTGGTGGTGTAGTTGGTCTAATCAGGGAAGAAGATCCTACGGATGAGGATGGACTAAACGGTGGAGAAGATCCTATGAAGGATGATAGAGATTCAGCAGAAGTTTCAGTGTCTCTATGTAAAGTCACTTGCTTAATTTCTTGGTTATGAATTGAAACCATGAGACCTAGGTATAAAGGCTCGGGATAACCGGGTGGTGTAAAATCCATAGAATTTCCTGAGTTTACGAAGATATGTGAGAAATCTTAAGACGGGATAGACAACTTAGGAAACTAGGTATAGGAAAACTATAACTTCATTAGATCATAAACGACTTTCCCATTTATCTTACAAGGTGAAAATTTGACAAGTACCATTATTTATGTTACACATCCCATAACTAGGTTTGGTACAAAAGTTGTAAATACTTAAGGATTCTAGGCTAGTAAGTCCGGTAGTCTGCTAGTCTGGGGTTGTTCATTTGTTATTCTAAAGTTCATGGATTGCGTCTAGAAGATTCCTTATATCTGATTGATGACTAACTTGGATGTCCTCAATGATCATTTCAAGAGTAGAAACCCTAACACGAGCTAGAACAACTTCATCAGCATGTCCTTCTTGTTTCTTTTGTAAGTTTGAAATCTAGGTACGAGCTTCTTCTAGTTCTATTTCTAACCTATCAAAATCTCCTTGGATGATGACTCGACCTTTTCCAAGATCATAAATCTCATCTTCTATATCCTCGATACCCTCTAGAGATAGCTTATCTAAGTGATTCAAAATGTCTTCTATTTGTTCCTCATGCCTTTCTAAAGGTGTCTTATAAGAACTATTTCTGGTCTCGAATACGGGAGGAGTGGAAGGTGATAGAAAACGAATTTTCTTACGAGGTGGGGAAACTACTTCCAGAACATAGAAATCTCGGGGATCAAAGAGTGGTGACGGAGGAATTGGAGATGAAGAGGGAACGATAGGAATTTCACAATTATATGCTTGCATATAACCATTATATGTTTGCATACAAGGATCACTTGGGAACGGTTCAATAGCTAGTGAAGCTAAAAGATTCTGAGTTAATTCTCTGGAAGAATTAGAATTAGAATAGGGGAATAGATTTGTGAATCCGAGACAGAGTCGGAACTATATGATGTAGAAGAGGAATTCTCATCATCGGTATCATATAATACGATAGGGTGAGTGGAAGACATGACTGTAATAACCCGGGAGAAAATAGTATAAGTACATACGTACTTATTATAATAATAACCTATGTTATTATTCTATATATACTATTCGGGGAACGCAGTAGCACGAAGGACTTTTTAGAAAAGTAGTTATAGTTTAGGTAAAAACCTTTTTCTCAATAGCCGTGGCTCTGGTACCTATCTGTAACACCCCCATTTTTACAGATAGCAGCGGAAGCTAAATCTTGGGGTATTACCACATTGATACACAGTCACAATAATAGAAAATGACTCAAAAAGAGACGTTTTTAAAAATAAGTTATCATTCATTTATTCATCAGAGTTTTTACAGCAAAAGAGAGACTTTTGCAAAAAGAGATCCCAAAGATACGTTTTCGAAATACAAAGATGAATGATAATAGGTTTGGACATCCTCATGTCCAATGTCACTCCGTGCAGTAAGGCCATAAGTGCTCAATTATCTAGGATAACATGCTTAAAGGTCAACACAAAGGTTGAGTGAAATTCGTAGGTTTAGTTGGAAATAGTTTGAATACAAGTTCGTGTGGGCATCGTAGCACCCAAAGATAAAGTTATATATTATTGCATCTAAGCTCATGACACCCCACGTTAACATCTCCAAGTCCAATGATGGCACTGCAGACCAATCAGTGATTAGACGTAAGGTTAACTTGCCAAGGTTAACCTCTTTGTTCTCAAATATAGTGCTAATTGGTACCCGGTAGGGGCACACCAACGAGAGTTGTCAAACTCCAGATAGATCTATCCATCATATTCGTTTCACTCGCAAGTGATTATGGATCATGAAATTTAAGTTATAGTGGCAAAAGGTGGTACTCGTGCAATAATCAATCAGGAGAAAAATACTTGTATTCGGGTTTAAAGCATGTATCCCCCTCACAGGTTTATAAAGCATTTAAAAGTGAGCTATGAACTCACGGGATTTAAAAAAGTGAGGCTACGAACTCACCTTAATTCAGGGAAATCTGATTGATGTCAAAAGTGACTCAGATATTAGACAGCCTACTCACGCAACCTGAGGTAGTGTATGTCAAGTCTTAGTTGGTTTGTTTATGTTTCTAAACATTTTTTTAAAGTAAATGTTTCTTTAATTCACTAGATTTATATATAACGTAACACTGTTTGGGCTATCATAATTCAGAGGTCATGTAGTAAACGTTTGAGGAGCCAGGGCACTTTTACACGTAAACCCAGCAAACTCGTCGAAACGTATACCCAAATGAAACCCCTCACATGAAATTCCCTAGTAACGTGATACGTTGTTAAGTTAAAAAGATAGGTTTTCAATTTATAAAAACATTTCATTTATATCCTTAAGTTTGTAAATTGGCAATATATACCCTTGATTTATAAACTTTTATAAAATTAGTCCTTTATATAATAAATATATATATATACTAATCCTTTAACTTTAAAACTTTACATAATAGGTCCTTATACTTATAACTTTATAAAAATGGCAGAAATAACCCTTAAACTTAATAGTTTCCAAAAGTTACAATATATACCCCTATGCATGAAATACGTTACAAAACTAGTCCAAAAACTATGCAAAGTGTGTTTTTAGATAACAAAAGGGTTTTACAGCTTATGGCTTATTAGAATAAGCCTAGATAAGTAGCTTTTATGAGCTTATAGCTTATGGAAAGGTTTTTTGATCAAAAATATTAATTCGATAGGTTTTAGGGTTTTAAAATGAAAACGCCTAGGTTTTTATGATCAAGGCTTAACAAGGGGCTTATATGGGATCTAATAAAGCTTATAAACATTCTAAAACCATAAGAGAGCTTATTGAACAAGTGGTATGACTTACACGACTAGAAATAGGTCGAATAGGGGTTTAGGGTTTTCTCGGCTAGAACGATTTGAAGAGGGCTTCCAAGGCTTGAGTGAGAGCCAAGATTGAAGGTGGTAAGGTTGTTTGGGATGGGTTCGAATGGTATGGTTCTTGTGGTATTTATAGGGGTCGAGAATGGATTGGTGGCCAAGTTGCTTGGAGTGGTGGCCAAGGGTGGAGGGGGTGACTCATGACAGCTAGGTGGTAACTAGGAGGGGCTATGGTAGTAGCTAGGGGTGCTGTGGAGTGGTGTGTGGCTATGGTGGTGTCGCGGTGACACTTTGGCCACAAGGTTGTGACGAGGAGGTGATGAAGGTGGTAGGGTGGTAGCTTGGTGATGAAAAGCTAGTAATGAAGGTGCTAGGCTGCTAGGATAGGTCATGGTGGTGTCATGGTTGTGCTAGGGTGCTAGTTTAACTAGTTTTTAGGATTTAGGGTTTAATTTAGGATTAGGGTTTGATTAGGGTTCGATTAGGGTTTAGTACTAGGATTAGGGTTTAGAAAATAATTAGGGACTAGGTTTAAGGTTTAAGAATCATGTATTAAGGTTTTGTAACTTGTGCTAAAGAAATGGTAAGGTTTAAACATGGTTTACGCACTTAAATACCCTAATTTGGATTCTAAGCTTAAAAGACTTGTACATTGGGCTTTAAATAGTTGTACTAAATTTTAGGAAGGAAAATGTAGCTAAGGTAACTTATACCTAAGCCTAAAACTCTTTCAAACTAGTTTCAACTTGAAAATAGGGTTTTTGAAATAACCGTAAATGTATAGGGCTTATTTTGGTAAAATGTTAGAAATAGTAAGTTAGATTGATAGTATACTTGATAAAATGATCTTTGAAACATAGACTTGACATATTAGGAGGTTTACATGATGTAAACATTGAGATATTTGGCATTTGTAGTTGCGTGAGCACGTCAGTGAGCTATGTAAGTTACTTTACATAGTTGGAATGAAATGAAGCAAAAAATTTACCCGTGAAAATGATATTTATATATATCATGAGTGCAGATGACATAGAGGAAATTTGTGAGTTATTACATGTTGTGCGATCTGTTTTGGATCGTTATGATATGTGTGAGTGTGTAACGTGTGTATAAATATTGAGGGTTGTAAAGCATGGGTTGTATGTAAGTTAAACCCATAAATTATGTGTGTAAATCAGTAAGGTGTCAAGGTTGTTTTGGTCTCGTTGTACATGATTGTGTCTCGTTAGTTTTGATGTCGAGTGGGATATTGTGTGTGTCGTGTGTGGATCACGTAGGGCTGGGAACATGCATGAGTTTTATGTGAATTAAATCTACAAAGGTATGTGTGTGAATCGGGTCTAAAGGTGTTAGGATATTAGGGGTGGTTACCTCGTTAACCATATGTTGTGCCTCGTTATTATGCATTTCGAGTCGTGTGCTTGTGTGTATGATATTGGGTGGTCAAGATTGGTCTAAGTCATGCTTAAAAACTGATTGAAAAGGGGCTAGAGTAATGGTCTTGGGTTTGGTTAAACGTGGTCACTTTTGGAGGTGTTTTGATCTCGTTAAGGGCTTATCAAGAATGGTTTAGGTAACATTGATTCTCATTAGAGTTATGTCAAAAGGGAGTGTCTCGGTTTTGTTTTGGGTTGAGAGGGTTAAGACTATAGTGTGTCTAGTAGGGTTGGGTTAGTGTGAGTCTCGGTTTTTCTTGAAATCGAATGGGGGTTGCATGTGTATGTATCGAGAATATATGAGTGTGTGTGTGCTTTACCGAGGGTGTGTTAATATGTGTGTGTCTTGTCCGAGTTCTTTATAATCCAAGACATACTTATATTAGTTTCTAAATTTGTCTAAACCCTAAGAACATATTAAGTAATCCGAAATACAAACCCTAAATCTAAATGAATGCACTCAAACCCTAATTTGGTCATTTATTTGTTATTAAACGTTTTTAAAACCTATGTTTAGCTATCTATCATGATTAACCCTAAACTTAACTTTTATTCATTTGAAACCCTAATTTAACTAATTATGAGTTTTACCCAGAAGTTACAAAATATGGAAAGTTATCAATTATGGAAAGTTGCTATAAATAGCAGGAAAACCCTAATATGTCTATCTAAATAACAATAAGTACTCAATCAGTTATAACTTATGAAATGGTTCTTAAATAATAAGACGATCATTAATTCGTGTAGATTTGCTGAAGAAGGAGTAACTTCTGATCCTTATGTTTTCTGGTGTGATTTGCATTTGCTGTTTGAGGTACAGATTTCTACCCTTTCTCAGTAAGGGTTTTGTTCTCATGACTTCTCGATCCTTGACTTTGATTCATTTGCTATGATATGATCCGTTTGATATGATTCCCTATGATATGATTCAGTTTGCTATCCATTTTGTTATGATATTTTTTATGCTATCTCATTTGATATGAAATTCTGTTCAGTTTGATATGCCTTTGTTGATTACGCTATGATTGCTTTGTTATGATTATTGATAGCTTTGTTCTGTTTTGTTCTGTTGCCCGAGCTAACTAGTCATGGAGGTACCAAGACCATGTCATTGAGGAACTAATGGCATGACACTTTATGTAGAGGTGTGATTGATCCACGGCGTTCCCTTCTGTTCTGTTATGATATATGTGATCACTTCGCCATTATGTATATGTATGCTCAGTCTCGTACTGGCATATGTATTTTGTTTTGCAGAGAGTGTACAGATGCATCCTAGGTTTGTTCTGTTTTGTTCTGGATATGATTTAGTGATTGGTTTGTGCGTGCCATGCACCCCATTTCACTTCTGGGAGCTAGCTACTCCATTTGGTATTCTGGAGGTCTCCCCTCTAGGTACACTTATGATTTGACGGATATATGGATATGATTATAATTATATGACTAAGCATGTGGCATGCTTTTTGAGCTCGTTGGGCATTTCTGTATGATGATTTGATTCCGTTTGATTCTGGATTTCCTTATGATACTTATTACTTGCTTCTGTTTTAATTCTTATGATATATGACATTTTCTTCAGTTGATCCTTGATCTCTTATTCGTTTGACATATGATATTCGTTCCTGCAGGAGCTTATGTTTCCCTTTCCCTATACTTATATATGTTTGATTATTCATTTTGGTTATATCTGTTCACTGGGCTTTTTAAGCTCAGCCGGATTTCTTTTCCTGCAGCAGGTTTTAGATTGGAAGCTGGGATTGAGTGAAGAGAGCATAGGAGCTCTTAGTGGACTACCCTGATGATAGATGCCTTTTGCTCCTGGATTTGACTTTGGATTTATCTTCAGTTAGATTTAGTTTGGATTTGTATTTTAGTTTTGAGAACTCATTATGATTTAGAATTATATTTCCCTTAGTTTCTTTTTGAAATTATGTAACCTTATTACTAATAAATGTCTTCCGCTTGCGTTTGTTCTGTTGACACCATAATGTGGCATTTTGACCCTTTTCGGGTAGGGGTGTTACATAGATATTAGACACTTATCTTGGAAGAAGTTAGAGAATGGTGTGTCACTATAGAATCAATAATTGTATACGTCTAGTTTCAATTTCTCTTGTGTCATATTTAGATCTAAGTCATGCATGTATTGCTCTCCGATAGTATATTGCCATATGATTGTACAATAAATTGCACGACCAGGCCTTCAATGATGATCAAATGATATATGGGGTGTTGAGGTTGCGCCAAGCTTTTTCTTAACCTGAAATAAGAAATACTAAGACACTACGTTAAGTGATTGCGCAAGGGTTGGACCCTGCGAACCACTTCTGACGTGCGAATAAATATGTGATATGATAAGTTGGTAGTGAAATGAGAGAGTCTAGTTTGCATACCATTGTTCTTGCACGTCTAAGATATTTATAGAGGAGGAAATAGGCTTTAGAGAGCTCTTGCACATAATTCGGAGATCATGGGGGCGTCCCATGATTTGTGGTAACCACTAGGGCTTTATGACCCACGATCTCATCCTTGGCGGGAATGCCTAAGGAAAGAGGGGACGTGGGTATGGCCAAGTTAATGTGGTTCTCCCTTCTAGCATCCTCACAGGAGGTACCCCGAAGGGCTTAGGGATTCGATTGGCGGCTTCCCAACTGGTAACCACTTCATAGATGAATGGTTTTATGCCAATGAAACATTTTAGGAGATTGACCTAGGCCTTCGAAGAGAAGGCTTCGTACAGGCTCGAAGAGGTGTCCTTCGACCCGTTCGGAGGGTACATCATCAAGCCCCCCAGTCGAAAGTGATATATACGAACGAGTGTGTGGAAAACTAGAAGGGGGGTTGAATAGTTTTCCCCGTTTTTCGAGTTTAATTTGTTTTGTTATTTGTTAGTTCAAAGGAAACAATCACAAATTAAGTTATCACACAATATAAACGAAAGGTAAAGAGATGAAAGATCAAACCACATAACACAAGTGTTTATAGTGGTTCGGCTTGCAAGAGATCCTTATCCTTGCCCTACTCCACTTCCTCGAGTTACTTACTCGAGAGATATCTTTCACTAAGAAACAAACTCCCTTCTAGGTGGAGAAAACCTTTACACGTCGCTTACTTCCTTTTCCGGTACTAAGCTAAACACCGGGTTCTTTCACTAGGCAGAACCAACCTGACGTCGCCTATTTACTTTACCGACACTAAGCTAGATGTCGAGTTCTTTACAAGGGTACAACCACTCCCTACTCTCTTTGTGCTTTAAGGACTAAAGCACTAACCACACTCACTGATCTAACTGATACAAATGATAAGAAACACTTAAAGTGTTTACACAGAACCTATACTACAACTTGCAAACAGTCTGCTTGTTTGAAGCTTGTTAACTTGATCTTCTTTGCTACAAAAGAAACATCAATGATATAGATATAACTACTGTGGTTAGTAACTAAAGTGAATGTATGTGTTTTTTTTTTCTAAGTTGATGATTAGTTCAAATGCCAAGTCTGCTATTTATAGGCAAACCTGGTAGACAACCCACGGATCCGGCGGATCCCTCAGAAGGGATCCGTCTTTGTATAGAATTGGATCCGTGTTTTTGACAGCTAATGTATCTCATGAAATCTCTTCAAATCTTTCCATATCTTTGTGTTGTCAAATCAATATCTTCCAATGTCAACTATATAACTTGAGTATCTAATCAAGATATCACACAATCTTACCAAGATTGTATTTGTGATGTATACCATGATGTCACTTTATATTTTCAATTTAAAGTTTCCATTTAAGGAAATACTTATGTATATGCATACAATATAATATTAGTGATCATGTTAAATGAAAGATGTGTTTTGAAAAAGACTTTAACTAGTATTTATAATTTGCTTAGGGGATATACTTTGTGTTTGTCATGAACAAAACTTAAGTAAAGATCGTAAAATATAAATAACGTTTTTAGTACGATATTTGTATTAACAATCTCCCCCTTTTTGTTGATGACAAAACCTAAAGTATATTTTTAAGCAAACAAGTAAATATAGTTTAAGTCCTTTTTAAAAATATAGATTAAGTTTTGAGTTATTCAAATTTTGATTACTATTATGAATAACTTAGTATAAATCTAATTATGCAAACTTAATCCTTTTCCTTTCTCCCCTTTTTGTCGAAACAAAAAGAAGAGGTGCGTAGCGGAATGCGATTTTGAGAACTTTAATAGCTCCCCCTTGTTTTATACTCCCCCTAAATGGAGTAACAAGTAAATGATGCATGAACCTACAAAACAAATGTTTAGAATATGAAATTTTCATGAAATGCTCCCCCTCGATGTATTCTCCCCATTATTCGAGTACCAACGTATACTTATGAAGGGTATGATATGCTGCAAATGAGGTGTTAGTAATGAATAACTTCAATGAAGAAGTAAAATGCATTTGAAATGTTCTTCCAAACAAGCCTTTCTAAATGTTTTGACTTTAAAAAGTCAAAGTAAGTGTCTGATCATTATTTGTACCTAAAGCAATGATATAAAGTACAACAAGCTATATAAGGATAATGATAATATGCAATATGTTGATCACTCATAACCAAAGGTTTTCAATATATTCATATATATTGAAAATTTTTTGACAAAAGTCACAATGATGTTACAAGTACCGAAAGACATCCTAAAAAGTCCTAAACCAACAATGTAAAAGGTCCTAAATAACTAATCTAGAAAGCTTATATTTAGGAGGATGATATATGATGTTTAGATGCTCAAGAATGTGATTCAAAATGAACCTCATTTTATTTTGGAGCTTGTGCACCAAAAATGTTTGTCCTTTGAGCTATGTGGATGGTTCTTTCACACATGCTAAAATCATGGAAGAGATTACCGAGCGGAGGAGTAGTGGTGGTGATAGAAGTGATTCTTGATTTAAAAGTATTGTGCACGAGTATTTATGATGAAAGTATTGACTAATCTTAAGGAAACCAAAGGTGTTCATCTTGTATGCCTAAAAAGTGTAAGCAAGCTTGAGTCATGATTAATCAATTTTAGTGTCAAGATACTATTAGATAACTATTAATTATATTAAAGCATAATCATTCATTAAAAATTTGTTTGTGACAAAAGTCTCAAACATAAGATTACACATGAAGGTTCCTAGAGACGATAAAATCTTAAGAGTAATTATTGCGATGATACTACAAACTTCTATGGAGTGGAATTTGCTTGTTTTGATGATGACATGATAGAGGCAAGCCATTTAGTTTCTAAATCACTAGTGTCGTAGAGGTTAGAGTCAAGATTGTTGTCATCTTGAGTGTTTGTTTCATTAATCCACATTGATTCATCCAAGTGTTGAAGTGTGGTAAGTATGTTATGTGATGGAACATTTAGTAAGCTTGAAAATGGGGATGAGATTCTTTCTTTAGGTGATGATGATTGTGGTGAGGAGACAATTGTTGTGGAGACATTCGGTGAAGAGACAATTGGTGTGGTGGTAATTGGTGTGGTGATAATAGATGTGATTCTAGAAGATGAAGTGTTGTGTATGGGTGATGTTGTACTAGATGAATTAGTAGCGGATGAAGTTGATCTTGAAGAAGAGGATATGTTGACTATGGGAGTCATAATAGGAGTTGTTGTGGTGTCTATGGATATGACAGGAAAGATTACATTACGAAGTGGGTTTGCATACCAATAAGGTCTGACGCTAATTCTAGCCGTTCGTCTGTACGGTCTAGACATGTGAGGTTGTTTGGAGACTTCATGGAGATGATATGTGAATTTTGTGGAGGTTTAGTGTGCTATGATCATCTCTAAGGTTCTAATTTATACTTCCTAATTGTATGAAAATTGGTTTTTGGATTAAATGAGTGTGAATATCCAGGACTTGAAACAAGATAAAGTAGTTTGTCCTATTGACAAAGTCAAACCATAGAAATGGAGTTGACATAAGAGTGTGCAGAAAAATAACTCAAAAGGGTTAAATTTGATTGATTCACAGATTTCAATAGGAGTAAGTGCAGTCTGTGTGTGATGGGACAGAACAGATAAATCAAATTTTGCAGGAAAATATTCTTTGAATTTTATAATGGTTTCTAATAGTTTGGAACAAAGGGTTGTGCAGGTCATATCAAGGAAGTCAATCCATTGAGCTTGGGTTGAGTAATGTGTTGTGGATTTGTAGTAAATACAAGGAGATATTGGAAAATCTTATGATTTGATATTTCCACGGATTTGACGGATCCCTAAAAAGGGTTCCTTGTTTGTATCAGTTTGGTAACTTACACCTAAAATTCAAAGATTAGATTTTTGTGGGAAATTTTGTCCTTAATTTTCTAAGAGTTCCTAAATCCTTCTAAGATGATTTATGATCAGTTGATGAATTCTAAATGGTACTAGAAATTAAAATCTAAGAATCGGGATTAGTCGAAAGGGTTTTAGAATTTTACTGAGTAACCAGCGGATCCAATTTGTATAAAATGCGGAGCCATATTTTGGGATCCGCCTAATTCGCAGGTTGGCGGATGGCGGAACCAACGATAACACCTGGCGGAACCATATCTAGGGATCCGCCAGATCCGTCTCCCAAATACTTAAACTAAACAGAAGACTTATCATATTTCTTGTTTTTCGATGAAAACCCAAAAATTCTTCTAGAACTTATTTAACAACTAATATGTATAGCAAAATAGCTAAATGTGATAATATTAACACATGATTGATCATAGATTAATCTGTTCTTAGAAACTTACCTTAGTAGGACTTAAGCCAAACATAGGCTTAGTCTTGGAAAATTGATAACCCCGAGTGTTATCAATCTGCAATATTCAGTTAGTTCATATACACAAAATAAGACACAATCATGTATGAAAATAAACCTGATCATTAAACTTCATCATGAACGATGTTATGCCAAACAGTGGCATAAGTCTGGAAAATTGATAACCATGCGTGTTATCATCAGTTTAAGTAAAGCTAAAACACATAAGTATAAAGTACTAAAGACATGTCTTAACAAACATAGAAATGTGACCAAATAGGATCTAAAGGACAACTGTTCCAAACACTCATTTATTCTCGCTTATCTTTTAATAGTTTGAGTATTTTCTTTTGATCTTTTCAGAGTTTCATCATCCATCGTCCTGCACACTTTAGAACTCCCTTTGTTTGTCGGCTTTCTGCAGATTCATTATTTAGAGATGGAAGTTGACTCAAGTAGTCTAGTAGCGGGAGCTTTGAGTTAGGTAGTCCATCTTCGTCACTAGCTGATGAAGATGATGAAGATGAAGATGAGAGGTAAGCTCGTTTCCCTTTTCCTACTGCCACTCTATGGTCACTAAGAGCGACAAAGGTGTGTTTGATTTTGGGGTAATCTGGGACAAAACCAACAGAATTTGGAAGGATAGGAGTGGAAGCTTTGAACAAATGAGTGAGTAGCATTCCATATGGCAATGTGGTTTTCCCTAGGACACGTATATCAACCATCCTTTTGGCGATATAGTAAGTAAGATTGAATCTTTGACGAGTTGAAATACAATAGAGCATATAGCACAGTCCAGCATTCACGTGATCTTTGTTACCAATAGTGCTAATGACATTTGATCTTAGAATTTCTTCAAGTCTCTTGAACTCAGGTTTGAGTTCATTGAGTTCCATGGCAAATGGATCTCGATTGACATCTTTGCCCCGAAGTTTCTTAATTGGATTAGTTCTAGTTTTGAAGAGATGATCTCGGATAATTTCTTTAGGAGTTAGGGGAGTGTCATATGGATGTTCCCGTCCTAGGTTTGAATTAAGAATGGTTAGGGACCATTTGTCAGAGTAGAAGCATGTTCCTTCACTTGGGATGCGTAACACTTTCCCGAAATGGTCTAAAGGAAAATTGTAGGAGTTTTGGTTCACATTGAAGTTGATGCTAAATGATCCATTGTCATCAAAAACAAGTTTTACTGGGGCATAAAATTCGAGAATGAATCGAGGAATGATAGGTTCATCTATATCGAGAAGTGAGTCAAATTGAATGGTGGCCATTTGTTCACGAATGTTTGTTTCTTCTAAAAATGAAGAGTCTACGGTTCTACCCTCATGAACATACCGACTTTATAAAGCTTTGAAAAGTTGGACTTGCGCTTCTGTGAGTCCTTTTGTTTGATGATGTTTGGGTAGGTACTTCTTAGTTTTCTTGTGATCGTAATTAGTGGCAGGAGGCATGATTTTCCTAGTCATAGACAATTTTATAATTTTAGTTACAATAATCTAAGATACATGAAATGTGGACTAATATGGAGGTGTGTTTATCTTTGACCTATTATGATGTTTGAAAATACACGTTTTGTGACAAAACACTTTATACCCCAAACATTCCTGTTTAACATTTGATTTTGTATTAGCAATGTTTGAAATTCATTTTACCTAGTCATGAAAAGATTTCTCATGGGTTTTTGTTAAATTATTACAATGTGCAAGAAAACTTATTTTAATTGTTTAGAAAATTAGGTTGTATTGAATTGTTAAAAAGTTTAACAAGATGGAATTCCTATTAACTTTTATCAAGAAGAAAGGTATCTGTAGTGTCTAATTAATAATAATGTATTATTGAAATGCATGAACCCTAATTAGAATGAATTAGTGAACTTACAGTGAGTGATCAAGTACGATTTAATATGAGATGAAGGACCTAATTTTTGAGTTAGGGATGGTGAGAGTCGACTATGAGTTGATATTGAAGGTTTAATTGAGTGTGTAGTGCAATAAGGAGTGTTTGGTAATTCATGGTCTGATTTTACAACTCACGGATCCGGCGGATCCTTCAAAAGGGTTCCGCCCTTGTTATTAATTGGATCCGCAGGATCAGAACAAGGTTATGATATTTTTGTTTTTGGTTAAACTAAGATTTGGACGAATGTTTTGAGTACTTCTAAATTTTGGTATGTTTTATAAGGAACGGAGATTTCTTTCATGAGGTGTTTGTACGAGGATTTAGCACCGTAATCCTTTTTGAGAGACTTTCTCAATACAACATATTGTATCCACTGTTCACATCGGGAATAAAGATAAAACAGTCGAGCTAAGTATTAGCTGAGATGAATGGTTGCAAGGTTGATGAAACAGAAGAAGATTGGTAATAGAGGCTAAAGTTATAAACTACAGGTATTTTCTCCACATTTTGCCTCAACCACTTAAGTATCAAGGAACGTTAGTTTCTTAGTGACTTGTGGTACAATGTCTCACATTGGTACACAACATGTTTAGGGATTCACCTAATTGTTATGATTTTATGATCTAAGAAGGATAGTCATACACAAGGTTTGGTGTTCTAGTTATATAACAGCATATTCTACTTAATGTATCACTACTTTTAAGGTTATCTAATGAATTTACTATTTTGATCCTTAATATGAGTATTTTTCATGTGAATGATTTGAGATGAGTGAAAACATCTTTATTCCTAGTTGTTTGGCACTTAGAGATCTAGAATGAAGTTTTACTTATCATGCATGATTTTTGATCATAGCATATCTTGATAAGGAGATGAAATTTTTCTTAACGAAGAGTGGGTTCTTACTAAGTTTGTTTTATGTTTTCATAACTTTAAGATGTTTTGCTCAAGCTAGTGTGTATGGGAATAGGAGAATATGCTTTTCCTATATGTTCGTAAATTAATTTTTCAAATTTAATTAGATAGCTTTGATTAATGCTCTTATTTCTAGAATTTTATATTATCAAGCTTACTTAGATTCTAGAGAAAAACTAAATTATTTTAATCTCAATGTTTTCTAATGGATGGGATTTGAACATTATTACAAACAACATTGTTTAGACCTATGTATTACCTTTATGAGTTTTGGAGAGATAAACCTTTATAATATGGTGAGATTTTCCTAAAATTAATTTTCTTCGTAAGTACTTTCAAAATATCTCAAGGTTATGAATAATTAAGTTAGAACTTACTTAGGAACTTTCATGGATGTGATAATCACAAGTGTGTTGGTTAAATTTTATCTTGGTTAGAGTCCTTGCATGTTCTTTGAACTTATCCATGTATGGGTATTACCTAAGTGTTGAGATATAGCACAAGAATATGAGACAACATTTGTCTTGAGGTAATATATCCGGTTTTAGCAAAGGCTTAAAAACATTTTCCTAGTAATCATACTATCTTATACACATAGAATTTCTATTATCACATAGTTAGTAATATTTAATCATACCACAAAGAGATAGTTATGAAATCATGAATTATCTATGAGAATAATCATCATGAGTAGAGTTGTGAGAGTTCATACCTTTTTGATGATTAATATCAAGAGTGCTATTGATCGAGATGAGCACTTTTGTGATTTGAGAAGATACCTTTGTATTCATCAATGTATCTTGGGATTAAGTAAGATTAAAAAGGCCAAATCCTTTCAAGCATACCTAAAGAAAACTTGAGTGTTTGGTCCCCAATATCTCATGGGTCCGTTTTGGGTTAAACAACATATTACCATGGTTCACTAATATCTCCAAGACAGTCAAATGGTATTTGTTTACTAAACTCATTTCCTATGTATGAAGATGATTCTACTGTTGTTTTAACTACATCCCTATCTTTGATCATTTTAGAATTAGTCTTTCTTGAATGTTGATTTTTCTGTTTTTCAACTGTACTCACGGATCCTTTGTTAATACTACGCGGATCCAAAGTTTTGGATCCGTGGGATCCGTGGGTTACCAACTCAGTTGGTGTGATTTTATTTTCTTTTATCGTGTGACTCTCAAATCACTTAAATGACCATCTTTCATGAAATCAGGCTTGAAGCTACCATGAGATGAATTAAGAATTCTCATAGTGTCATCTGCACAGTTTATGTGTTTATTGAATCTTTGAAACTTGAGATTTTGTTTTATGTATTTGCTTAGTGTGAGTTTATGCAATTCTAATTTAAGTTTTATTTCTTGACATGATACACAACATTTAGTTTCCATATTGTCTTCCAAACTTTTAACTTTTTCTTTTACCTTATGTATTTTATTTATCAAGTATTCCTCTTTGGTTTTCAAGATCTTATTTTTGTTTATGACGTTTATAATGAGCTTACTCAATCTATTGTATTCTAATGTGTCATAGTTATTAAACATGTATGAAGAGTCAGAGGGTACCTTTTCTGTTTTGTTAGCCATAAGATCCACTTTGTTGTCTTTTAGCATATCTTTGTTACCTTCACTAGATCTGGCTATAGTGCTAGAGGCTATTATCTCCTTTTTGCCTTTAGGTATCTCCGAATCTTTTTCCATTGTTGCAAGATGAACTTTGAGGTATCCTATGAGCTCGTCCAGTGTCATCCTTGAATGATCCGTAGAATCTTCAATATTAGTTGCTTTAGCTTTCCATTTTGGGTTAAGATCTTTTATACATTTCCTGTCAAAATACTTACTAGAAATGGATTCATCAAGAGATTTAGGTGAAATATTGTGTCTAGCTAAAGTACTATCAAAAGTTTCATTTTCTAGATCTGAGTGTTTTGACATTTCAAAAATGTATTTTCCGGAAAGCTATTTGTTTTAAAGATTGGTGATCTTTGCAAGGATTTCCCTTCTTTAAAGTTTTCAAAATCGATTTGATCGTTTCAAGTTTTAAAATACAATTCATTTTAAAAATCTTGAGTAACCCACTTTGATACCAATTGTGGAAAACTAGAAAGGGGGTTGAATAGTTTTCCCCGTTTTTCGAGTTTAATTTGTTTTGTTATTTGTTAGTTCAAAGGAAACAATCACAAATTAAGTTATCACACAATATAAACAAAAGGTAAAGAGATGAAAGATCAAACCACATAACACAAGTGTTTATAGTGGTTCGGCTTGCAAGAGATCCTTATCCTTGCCCTACTCCACTTCCTCGAGTTACTTACTCGAGAGATATCTTTCACTAAGAAACAAACTCCCTTCTAGGTGGAGAAAACCTTTACACGTCGCTTACTTCCTTTTCCGGTACTAAGCTAAACACCGGGTTCTTTCACTAGGCAGAACCAACCTGACGTCGCCTATTTACTTTACCGACACTAAGCTAGATGTCGAGTTCTTTACAAGGGTACAACCACTCCCTACTCTCTTTTTGCTTTGAGGACTAAAACACTAACCACACTCACTGATCTAACTGATACAAATGATAAGAAACACTTAAAGTGTTCACACAGAACCTATACTACAACTTGCAAACAGTCTGCTTGTTTGAAGCTTGTTAACTTGATCTTCTTTGCTACAAAAGAAACATCAATGATATAGATATAACTACTGTGGTTAGTAACTAAAGTGAATGTATGTGTTTTTCTTTTTCTAAGTTGATGATTAGTTCAAATGCCAAGTCTGCTATTTATAGGCAAACCTGGTAGACAACCCACGGATCCGGCGGATCCCTCAGAAGGGATCCGTCTTTGTATAGAATTGGATCCGTGTTTTTGACAGCTAATGTATCTCATGAAATCTCTTCAAATCTTTCCATATCTTTGTGTTGTCAAATCAATATCTTTCAATGTCAACTATATAACTTGAGTATCTAATCAAGATATCACACAATCTTACCAAGATTGTATTTGTGATGTATACCATGATGTCACTTTGTATTTTCAATTTAAAGTTTCCATTTAAGGAAATACTTATGTATATGCATACAATATAATATTAGTGATCATGTTAAATGAAAGATGTGTTTTGAAAAAGACTTTAACTAGTATTTATAATTTGCTTAGGGGATATACTTTGTGTTTGTCATGAACAAAACTTAAGTAAAGATCGTAAAATATAAATAACGTTTTTAGTACGATATTTGTATTAACAGAGTGTATATTGCATACAACTTCAAAAACGGCCTACACTCTATCCCCTTCGTCACAAAATCAGACGAAAAAGAGATAAGTGCTTAACTAACTACGCATTAAATGCGCCTAATGATCATTCGCCCACTTGCGTCCTAGGCCATAACGGCTAGGATTTCGGTAAATGTAAACGTCCATTCAAAAATTTAAAATCCATTTGAAGTCCGCATATGTGTCAAAGTTGGATAGACACGTGTGCGGCTAAGATTAAAAACACAATGGGTATATAAACCCTTTGGTATGGTAAACCCTAGCTCATTTTTACCTTCCGCCCAAAATACACATACACATTACTGTGCTTTTTGTGCTTCCGTTGATCCGAAAGGTAAAATTCCGTCATCCATCTTTGATTTCTTTCCCTTATTATTTCAATATGAGTATGGCAACGAAAAGAATCATTAGACAACAAAAATGCACATTAACAAAAGAAGCTTTGTCCGATTTTCCTGACCAATATCCCATGCCCAAAGAGTTCAAGGTTATGCTTCCGAGCAAAAACTAGAACATCTTTGATGCACCCGAAGGGTATGTGGGCCTATATGCTCATGCACCCAATCTAACTTTAGGATACCAATCCACCCGTTAATTTTGAAATTTTTAGAATACTACCAAGTACACATCTCTAGGTTGAATCCTTTTGGAGTAGCCAAATTGACTACCTACATTGTGATGTGCAAGGCTTATGGTTACGAGCCTACACTAACTGTGCTCAGGGGCTTTGTTAACCTATATCCTGGTGGTGATTGGATAACCTTTGCAAAGAGAGGTGAGCATGATGTCCCTTATTTGGTAACAAAACCATTTTCAAATATAAGAAATTGGAAAGGTCAGTTTTTCTTTGTACAAAACACAATCATACCTCCGAAATATCCTGCGTTGTTGGATGAAGCATTTATGTTTGATGAAAAACGCTTTATCCCTTGCCATACGACATTAGAAGCAGTCCCCTCTATCAGCGTCTTGCACGCCATCCAGTTGATGTGCAAACATTCCATGAGCCAATCTTGTTTATGGCGGGCATTGTTGACCGTTGGGAAGGGTCTTCGTCAAAGCCTGAGATAGTTTGGGAAGGAAAAAGTATGTACATTCCCATTTAAATAAAACAAATAACTTATTTGCTGATATTTATCTTTTCTTTTTTGTTGTTGCAGGAATGGCGTTCAGAAATTTCGTTGTGTCAGGAGGTGCTAAGGAAGTTAGTTTCATTCCCAAGGATCTGAAGGATGTGAGCTACGGATTAGGGTCTCCGTCTGTATCTGTTAATAACAATGATGTTGATGCCGAAACAGTTCAGCCTATTGCAGTGATCTCACCTTCCAAGCCTGTAAGCACTGAGGAAGCCCCCCAGTTTGTGGAAAACATCACTGATTCTGATGATCCTCCCTCCGAGGGTGGCCAAATGAAAATCATAGGGTCCTCCGGCATCGCAGACAGAGTGCGAAGTAGAAAAGGGAAAAGTGCAAGGCCTTCGAAGGCTACCCCCAAGAGGAAGTTAAACATCCCTACTCCTACATCAAGGACAACAAAGCAAAAGTCTTCTCATGGGAAGGCGATCATGTACTCGACTGAAGAAGTTGCTGATGATGATGACATCCATGGTAAGTAAAAATTTCTTTAATTCCCCTTTCCTTAATGTGCTCCGTATCTGATGGATGTGTTTTATGCAGGATTGCCGAACACCAAAGAGCTACCAAATGCACTCACCTGCCATCTACTGGTTGAGAATGTTGCTCCTGCTAAATGGAGGAGAACTCTGAGTGACATGTCCATTGAGAAGCTTTGTGACTTGCACGACAAAAGCTATACAAGACAAGCCATGCTGGATAATCATCTCAACACCCGAACAAGGGAGTTGATTCGTATGGTGAAGGATGCCAAGGAAGATATAGCTGTGGTTGTTGCTAGAGAGAAGAACAGGGAAAGTCAGTATGCGGAACTAGAAGCCAAATGTGATGCGGCTATGTTGGATTTCGAAAAGAATCCTCGGTATGAAGCCCTTCGAGCCAAGATTGACAACCTTGAAGAACAATTGAAAGAGGCTCAAGCGGAGTGTGGTACACTGAGGATGGAGGAGGCTAAAGTTTCTGGTTATAAGGCACAAGTTTCTAAACTTGAGTCTAAATGTGCCGGTCTTGAATCCGAAAGGGCTAGATTGCTGGAGCAGGAGATCAAGCTACATGAGGAGTTAGATGGACTAAAACTCCAATGCAAGAACTTGAAGAAGGACAGAGCTGAGGTGGTGTCGAAGGTTGTTCCTTATGTTGCAATAGAATTATACCACAGCGATGAGGTGGGGGAGATAGTTGGGAAGCTGATGAACGCGGCCATTTTCTATGGTAAATGCACGACGTTGAAAGAAATCGCAGAGACCAAGAAACCAGTGGTCTTGTCGGAGGTACCTTACTACCGCCCAACGTCTGAGCAAGAGTATAACGATGCCGGCAATGCGTACACTTCAGCAGAGTACCCTTTCCTCACCGAAGCAACCAAGGACCCCTCAGCCTCCATAGAAGATCTCCTGTCAAAGAAACCGAGGAAAATTCAGCCTCCATCTCCAACCAAGAAGACTGCATCTGTGAAGCCTCCATATCCATCACATCAAGAGGATCCAAAGTCCTCGAAAAATGCATGAAGGCTGCCGTGTTGGCAGTAATTTGGCCTCAAGGGTGGCATGTACCCTTTGAACAATGTCCCATGATGCTTAATAGGCATGTGCCTATGTGTTGAACAATTTATCTCTTTTGTTGTCTGGTCTTCGGCCCATATTTCAGACAATTGATTTGATATGTACTGTTGGCTATGACTATATTTAGCCTTATGAATGCCAATCAGGGGATAATGTCCCGCTTTTGATATCATGCTTATCTTCTCTTACGCTTATGCATAAACGTAAAGATACAACCTAAGTTTATAACCTTATTGTGTGTATTTTGGACCAAGATTTTTAGCAATCGTATAATTTGATTGCGACAGAGGGTCGCGACCCACTCCGTCTTTATCCTTAAGATGCAAAGGGCTTAGAATACCCTAAGTCTTTTAGGAAAGTTAATGTGAATTGTGATGGATGTGATGTGTATACAAGACATGTGTCCTGATTCATCCTTCAAAATTGAAACTTGTAAAGTACTTGGCTGAATAAATCTTTGTTGTATAGAACGAAACAAGAGATTTGAGGGAAATATGTTATATCATTAATTGGGTAGGGAGAATTACATCATTTTAAGAAATGAACACTAGGACACCTACCATTAATGCTTTTTTCCCAAACGAGAAGAATGCAATACATGAATTGAAAAACAAGCTAAGTGTTTTAAAATGGTATGTTTCATATGTAAAACTTACGAAAGTTAGCACCATCCCAAGTCCTATTCGTGACTTATATTCTTTGTTGATGTATGCTTCCGAATGTCGTAGGGTCCTTCTTATGTAGGCCCTAGCATTTCCTCCTTCTCAACTTTGCTTACGTTGTTTAGCCGAAGGATATATTCCTATATGCCCGCAGAACCCGGGGTAGTTCGTCTACCCATCCATGATGGTGTTGTCCTAACCATTTCTCGATTTCGTTCACAATGCCTTTGTCAGTGGCTTCACCTTGTCCGTTACCATGAGGATGGTATATAGAAGTGAACGTCTGTTTGATGTTTAGTCCGTCGCAGAAAGCTAGGAATGCTCCTTCGGCAAATTGTTTCCCGTTGTCGGAGATAATTATATGAGGGACTCCAAATCGACAGATTATGTGTTCCCATACAAACTTTTCCACATGCCTTCCTGCTACTGATGCCAAAGGCTTGGCTTCGACCCATTTGGTGAAGTAGTCTATGGCTACCGCCAAGAACCTTACCCCTCCTTGAGCTACTGGTAAGGGTCGGACTATATTGATTTTCCACTGGCGGAAAGGCCATATAGTCGTTACGGAGGTTATGTCTTGCTCTGGTGGTCTTGGAACTTTGGAGTGAATCTGACATGCCATACACTTTTGTATTATATCTGCTGCATCTTTGTCCATTGACGGCCAATAATATTCAAGTTCCATTATTTTTGAGACAATGGAGCGAGGACCTGCATACAACCCGCATGATCCTTCATGTACCTCATAGATGATCTTCGAGGCTTGCTTTGGCCCCACACAACGAAGCCATGGGGATAAGAAGGATCGTCTGTTGAGATTATCCCCAATGAGCCTATATTGGGGACCTTTGACCCTAACATTTCTTGCAAGCTTATGATCTTCAGGCAGGATACCACTGAACAAATACTCGCATATTAGAGTCATCCAATTGGAGCCTTCTTCAGCTATGATGTCAGATACTTCACTTCGTTTGATTGACATTTCGGCTAATACTTCTACCAAAACCTCATTTGTTAAGTGGGCAAATGCCATCGAAGCCAGTTTGCTTAATGCGTCTGCTTTCTTGTTTAGGTTTCTGCGAACATGTGCTATATCGTAAGACTTGAATCCGTGAAGGAGTTCTTAAGCTTTATCCAAATACTGTTTGATGGTGGGCTGCCTTGCTTCGTAAGAGCCTTTGATTTGGTTGGCGACTAGCTGCGAGTCCACGAAAATGGAGAGGTCACGAACCTCTATGTCCTTTGCAAGTCGGACGCCAGCTAACAAAGCTTCATACTCAGCTTCATTGTTTGTAGCCTCGAACTCAAAACGTAATGCATAAGTGTACTCCTTTTTCTCCGGACTGACCAATATCATACCTGCTCCCAAACCATTGGAGCTTGAGGCTCCATCTGTGTACAATTTCCACCCCTCCTTCGTCTTTGGGGGCTTCTCCTTTGGGATTTCCTTGTCTTGACTAGGTCCGGAAGGTGTTTCAGCAAGAAAGTCTGCATGTATCTGACCTTTGACGGAGTTTCGACCCTTGTACTCTATCTCATGTTCTCCCAGTTCGATAGCCCATTTGGCTACACTACCCAATTTCTCAGGCTTCGACAGTATCTGTTTAACCGGTTTGTCAGTCAATACCGTAATGAGATGAGCTTGAAAGTACCTCGAAGGAGCCTTGCAGCATAAACCAAGGAAAGGATTAGTTTTTCCAACTCCAGATAGTTTAATTCGGCCCCTTGCAGGACCCTACTGACGAAGTAGATTGGGACTTGCTTTTTTTCTCTTTGTGCCAAGAGCACAGCACTGATGCTTTCAAAGGATGCCGCAATGTACATGAATAACACTTCACTTTTGATTGGGGCTGTAAGTGTTGGTAAAATTTCCATGAACTCATTCAGCTTCTGAAAAGCGGCTTCTGGCTCATAACTCCATTGAAAAGTCTTCTTATCTATACACCCCTTGAGTGTTTTGAAAAATGGCAAAGATCGATCTGCGCCTTTCGACAGGAACCTGCTAAGTGCGGCGAGCTTCCCGTTTAAGCTTTGCACCTCTTTCAACGACTTCAGAGCTTGTAGATCAATGATGGCTTTGACCTTTGAAGGGTTAGCTTTAATCCCTTGCTTCGTTATCAGATGTCCCAAGAATTGTCCTTCTTCCATGCCAAAGGAACACTTCTTCGGGTTAAGCTTCATGTTAATTGCCCTCAATTGATCGAAGGTTTCTTGAATGTCGGAGAGTAGGTCTTCCTCAGTCCTACTTTTTATTACCATATCATCAACGTAGGCTTCCAAGTTCCTCCCTATCTGCTTGTGGAAGGCTTTGTCTACCAACCGTTGATAAGTTGCCCCCACGTTCTTCAGACTGAAGGGCATTTTCTTGTAGCAATAGACACCCTTTCCTGTGTAGAAGGTTGTCTTCTCCTCATCTTCCTCCGCCATTTGTATTTGGTGATACCCTTTGTAGGCATCCAAAAAGCATTTCAAATGGAACCCCGAGAGGGATTCGACCTTCTAATCAATTTCTGGCAGAGGGTAGCAGTCCTTTGGGCAAGCTTTGTTGATGTCGGTGAAGTCAACACACATTCGACACCCTCCGTCACTCTTTTTTACCATAACTGGATTAGCTACCCAGGTTTGGTATTTTACTTCTCTAAGTATTCCTACTCGTACAAGTTCGTCCACCTCTTTTCAAGCAGCTGCATTCCTTTCAAGTGCTAGGCTTCGTCGTTCCTGCTTAATTGGTTCGATGTGCTTGAACTCATTAAGTTTGTGCTCTGTGCCGAATGGCTTGCCATCGATCATAAGAGTCCTGGGGACCCCTATCATGTCTGAGTACGTCCATGCGAAGACATCCTTTTTGGCTTTGAGTAGCTTCTCCAGATTTGCCTTGAAGTTTGCAGGGAGTTGCTTTCCGATTACCACCGTTTGCTCTGGATAGAGCTCATTTACCACGATGCTTTCTTCGGCATCTGTACAACTTAGAATGGCCTTCGGAGGATCCTCCTAACTTTCTTTGATCTTTTTGCCAACGTCTCCTGCCTTTCCCTGGTTATAACTAGAAAATATGGTTCCTATCCCATAAGGTGTATGAAATTTTACCGCTGCGAGTATGGTGGAGACTACAATACCCATCTTTTGCATGGCGGTCCTTCCTATCAACAAATTGTAGGGAGAGTCGGACCTTACGATAGCGAATGTGCGAGTTTCTGTCCTTGCAAGCTTGCCTTCTCCAATTGTTATATCCAATGGTACTTCTCCTAGAGGCCACGAATGCTCACCGGAGAATCCTACTAAAGGTATCTTCGAATCAACCCGCTGCGACCTGATCGAAGGCTTGAGCTTAAGGAAACAATACTCGTGTATGATCTCGCAGGAGCTTCCGCAGTCCATGTAGGCTCTGTTTACTTCTTGGTTGGAAATTAAGACTTTGATGACCACTGGGTCGTTCGAAAGGATTTGGCCTATAATAGGGGGAAATGTTACCTCCCCTACTTCGTTTACCTCCTGCTTTGTCACCTTTCTTTTTAAACTGGCTTCGCCCCAACGAACCATGAGTATTGGGGCTTCGGGAGGAGTAGTATCTTTTGCCAATTAAGTGTCGGACATTTTTTCCTTTCCCTTCTTTATACCCTTCACCAAATGTGCCAATTTCCCGGACTTTACAGCTTCTTCTATTTGCTTCTTTAGCTCCCTGCAACTGTTCGTATCATGACCATAGTCTTCATAGAAGTGACAATACTTTCTTGTATCCCTATTTTTACCCTTGCTTGTCATGCGAGGGGGTGCTTTGAAAGCTTTAGCAGCCCTCTCCGTTGCAAGTATTTCCTTTGGAGACTTAGTAAGGCTTCCTAGCAAACCGTGGTTGGGACCTTTGTTGTACAGAGAAAATCTGTCTCTATTTTTGTTCTTGTTCTTAGATCCTTCCCACGTAGAATGCTTCGAAAACTTATTTCTTTTAATCGGAGCACCATTGGTAGATACTTCCTTTGCTTCTATCCAAGTGTATGTCTTTTCCATTAACCCCTTGTAAGTTGTCGGAAGGTCAGTGGACAAGAATTCCACCAAACTACAATTTCGCAAGCCATGTACGAAGCCAGAGATACGCTGATCTTCATGTAGACCCAAAATTTGTAGAGTTTCATCAGTGTACCTAGTGACGAAAGCCCTTGTGCTTTCGTTCTCCTTTGGTTTAATGTTGTGCACCATCAGATGGGTCCTTGTGAACTTCTTTTGCTGACTGAAGTGTGATCGAAACTTAGCCTTGAGATCATCGAGGTTGACAATGCTGTCAGGCTTTTGTCCATTCCACCAAATATGGGCAGAATCTCGTAGGGTGTATGTAAACATGTAACAGGCTACAGGCATGACCCACTTTTGCATCTTAATGGCCCCTTCGAACAAATGTAAGAAATTGTCGGATCCCCCTTCCCATCATAAGTCCCAATATGTGAAGGCATTTTCAACTCATCAGGTAATAGGTAGTCTTCTATCCACCTAACGAAGGGTGTAGCCGAACCCATGGGGTCCGAATATAGGCAATTATAGGGTGGTGCATACATAGGAACATCATTATATGGGTTATGGAGGGTATACCGTAGGATGCCCAAAGGGTATGCTCCCATAAGGTTGAGGGAGACTTGGGTTATTAGGTTGCCCATTTACTGGAGGATATAAACCTTGAGGGTAAGACTGAGTTTGGAACGAGGGGTACATACCATTTGGAGGAAGATTTCCTCCCATATTAATTGTAGGCGGATTGCCTTCTACGCCTGATGCGTGAGAAGGCTGCAACGGAACCCCTGTTTCAGTTTTCCCAAGATGAGCTGCTAATAAAGGAGGTAGATTCACCCCCATCTCTTCCCTTCGTTGGCTCCTCCCATTGGAACCTTTGGCAACCACTCCTTATCTCCTAGTCGGAGCCCTCTCCGGGACTCCTTCAAACCCAACGGACCTTCTACTTGGCCTTCGACCAACTGGTGACCCTATCCTTAGGGCCAAGAGTGTTTCTCCTTGCGTTGAAGGCCTAGGCTCCATTTCCATCTCTTCCTCATAGTCGTCACTTGAGTATTCCAACTCCCTTCGCATCTCAGCATACCGAACCTGCCTTTTGCGAGCCCTTATGAGGGATTCCAATGCTTAGTGGTTGGCTTCGACAAAGGCTGGGCTGATAACAGGCTCCAGATTGGCTGATGTCGAAGCATGATGGTTGGGTGTTACTTTTGGATGAGAACGTGTTGTAAACGTGGAAGCAGTTATTGGGGGGAAGTTGTTGGAGTCGTTAATTGGTATTGGCGTCAAGGTCGAGAAACCCGGAGGGGGGGTATCTTCTCTCCCTTGATCCATGCCGGATATATAGTGATAGTAGTTGGTTGGTTATAAGCTTGGAAATAACGAGACCAATTGTAGCGGTCCCACGGATGGCGCCACTGATTGTACAATAAATTGCACGACCAGGCCTTCGATGATGCTCAAAGGATATATGGGGTGTTGAGGTTGCACCAAGCTTGTTCTTAACCTGAAATAAGAAATACTAAGACACTACGTTAAGTGATTGCGCAGGGGTTGGACCCTGCGAACCACCTCCGGCGTGCGAATAAGTATGTGATATGATAAGTTGGTAGTGAAATGAGAGAGTCTAGTTTGCATACCATTGTTCTTGCCTGTCTAAGCTATTTATAGGGGAGGAAATAGGCCTTAGAGAGCTCTTGCACATAATTCGGAGATCATGGAGGCGTCCCATGATTTGTGGTAACCGCTAGGTCTTTGTGACCCACTATCTCATCCTTGGCGGGAGAGCCTAAGGAAAGAGGGGACGTGGGTATGGCCAAGTCAATGTGGTTCTACCTTCTAGCATCCTCGCAGGAGGTACCCCGAAGGGCTTAGGGCTTCGATTGGCGGCTTCCCAACTGGTAACCACTTCATAGATGAATGGTTTTACGCCAATGAAACGTTTTAGGAGATTGACCTGGGCCTTCGAAGAGAAGGCTTCGTACAAGCTCGAAGGGGTGTCCTTCGACCCGTTCGAAGGGTACATCATCACTATACATATAGCTATTTTCATTATTATATGTTGATGCAAATAATGTCTAAAAACGTTATTTCTATCTTTCGATATCTTTACGTTTTGATGATAACAAAATGTAAAAACACTTTACGTCAAAATTAACATAAACAAGTTTTTAGTCAAAATATCCCGTTTCTACGTAAACCACTCTAGGTAAGAACAAACAAATTTACAACTTTACAAATGATTAAAGAAGTGAATTTGTATTTCAAACTTCATATTTTTAATGTGACAAAACATTTTTTCAAAAATACATTTTACAAATTACTTTTGAATTATAAAGAAATGTTTTAATTAGAAAAATAAGTTTAAAATTTCCAATAGCTGTTTTTCCCCCCGAATCCGCTCCAAACTTCCCCAAATAAACTTTCACCACTAAAAACAAAAATTGGAGCATCCTTGTCTGGGATGGTACCACGGTACCACTAAATTTAGTGGTACCGTCGACTATTTAGTGGTACTGTGCCCTGTAACGGAAAAATTTTCTCAGCCTATAAATACCAGCCCACTTCACAGATTTTAGGCATCCTTTCACACACAAAACTTTATGAGTCTAATTCCCTATTCACACTTACATTTCCTTGATCATTTACATAGTTTTCTTTTGTTAAAAGAGTGACTCTTTCATCCAACCAAAGATCACATTCATTCCTCTATTAGTCCAAGAGAAGAACACAAAGTATCAAGAAGATACAAGATGTTAGAGTCATTGTGTAGTGCACTTGCATTACTTGTAGTTCACTTGTTGTATCTTGACATACATCAAGTTGTCATTGTCTTGTTTAGTCATCTTGTGTGGATCATTGTGATTATGTAGAGATCGTGTGGATCTTGTGTTGATTGTGTAGAGAGTGTTTAGATCAAGTGGATCTAAAGTAGAGTGTGTGGATCGTGCGATTAGTAAAGATCGTGTGGATCGTGAGTGAGATTGGTACTAACTAGATTAGTACTCGACATTTAGCTTAGTGTCGAAAATTGTGATAAGCGACGTTGTATGGTTTTCTCCGCCTGAAGGGAGTTTGTTGACATAGTGCTTAGAACTCTCGAGTTGGGTACTCAGGGAGTGGAGTAGGGCGAAGAAGAGCTTCGTTACTAAACCACTATAAATCTCGTTGTCTCGGTTTGATCTTTTCATCTCTACTCTTTACATTTATTGTTTATACTTGATAGTATAGATAAGTGTTCATATTGTTGTTGGTTGATTTCACAAACAATCGAATCAAAGTTTTTCACAAGTAAACTTTTCTAATTAACTGAAAAACCGGTAAAACTATTCAACCCCCCTTCTAGTTTTCCACAATTGGTACCAGAGCCACGTCAGGCAAGATTTTAAAATAAACACGTTTCATTGGCGTAAAGCCATTCATCTATGAAGTGGTTACCTTGTGGGAATCCGCCAATCGAAGCCTTAAGCCCTTCGGGGTATCTCCTATGAAGGAACTACAACGGAGAGCTACCTTGACCTGGTCATACCCACGTCTCCTCTTCCTTTAGGCTTTCCCGCCAAAACAGAGATCGTGGGCTACAAAGCCCTAGCGGTTACCACAAATCATGGGACGCCCCCATGATCTCCGAATCAAGTGCAACCGCTCTCTAAGGCCTATTTCTCCCCTATAAATAGCTTAGATGGGCCATAACCATGGTAACGTTAACTGAACTCCAACTTAACTCTCTCAACTTACCTCAAACTTACAATTACACATACTTACTCGCACGCCGGTGGTGGTTCGCAGGGTCCATCCCCTGCGCAATCACTTAACGTAGTGTTTTAGTATTTCTTATTTCAGGTTAAAGACAAGCTTGGCGCAACCTCAACACCCCATAATTCCTTTGATCATCATCGAAGGCCTGGTAGTGCATTTATTTGTACAATCAGTGGCGCCATCCGTGGGACCGCTACAATTGGTCTCGTTATTTCCAAGCTTATAACCAACCAACTACTTTCACTATTGTTCCGGCATGGATCAAGGAAGAGAAGATACTCCCCCACCGGGTTTCTCGACCTTGGCACCAATACCAATCAATGACTCTAACAACCTTCCCCCAATAACCGCCTCCACGTTCACAACACGTTCTCACCCAGAAACAACACCTAACCATTATGCTTCAACATCAGCCAATCCGGAGCCTATTATTAGCCGAGCCTTTGTCGAAGCCAACCACGAAGCATTGGAATCTCTCTTATGGGCTCGCAGAAGGCAAGTTAGGAATGCTGAGATGTGAAGGGAGTTGGAATACTCAAGTGAAGAGTATGATGAAGAAATGATTACGGAGCCTAGGCCTCCGGCTCATGGGCCAACACTCTCAGCCCTGAGGATTGGGTCACCAGTTGGTCGAAGGCTAGGCCGACGGTCCATTGGTTTCGAAGGAGTCCCGAAGAGGGTTCCGACAAGAAGAGAAGGGGTGGTTACGGAAGGCTCCAATGGTAGGAGTCAGCAAAGGGAAGAAGGGGGGTTAATCTACCTCCGTTGTTAGCAGCTCATCTTGGAAGGACTGAAGCTGGGGTTCTGTTGCAGCCTTCTCACGCATCAGGCGTAGAAGGCAATCCATCTATAATTAATATGGGAGGAAATCTTCCTCCCAATGGTATGTACCCTCCGTTCCAAACTCAGTCTTATCCTCAAAGTTTATATCCTCCAGTTACTGGACAGCCTAATAACCCAAGTCTCCCTCAACCTTATGGGAGCATACCCTTCGGGCATCCTATGGCATACCCTCCGTATGCCATGGGAAACGGTTATCCGTTCTCCATGAACACACCTTATCAGTCCTAACCAAGCCAAACTCCTATGGGAATGCCCCCAAACAGCAATCCTTACAATATTGTCCCTATGTATGCACCACCTTATAATTGTCTATACTCGGACCCTATGGGTTCGGCTACACCCTTCGTTAGGTGGATAGAAGATTACCCATTGCCTGACGGGTTGAAAATGCCTTCGCATATTGGGACTTATGATGGGAAGGGGGATCCGGACAATTTCTTACATTTGTTCGAAGGGGCTATTAAGATGCAAAAGTGGGTTATGCCTGTGGCCTGTCACATGTTTACTTATACCCTGCGGGATTCTGCCCGTATTTGGTGGAATGGGCAAAAGCCTGGCAGCATTGTCAATCTTGATGATCTCAAGGCTAAGTTCCGATCACACTTCAGTCAGCAAAAGAAGTTTACTAGGACCCATCTAACGGTGCACAACATCAAACAAAAAGAAAACGAAAGCACAAGGGCCTTCGTTACTAGGTACACCGATGAAACTTTACAGATCTTGGGTCTTCATGAAGATCAGCGCATTTCAGGGTTCGTGCATGGATTGAGGCAAAAGAAGTATCCACTAATGGTGCTCCGGTTGACAGAGACAACAACAACAAGTTCTCAAAGCATTCTATGTAGGAAGGGTCAAAGAACAAGAACAAAGGCAGAGACAGGTTTTCTCCGTACAAAGGTCCTAACCACGGTTTGCTGGGAAGTTTAACTAAGTCTCCGAAAGAAATACTTGCTGCAGAGAGGGCTGCTAAGGCCTTCGAAGCACCCCCTCGAATGACAAGCAAGGGTAAGAACAGGGATACAAGCAAGTATTGTCATTTTCATGAAGATTATGGCCATGATACGAACAGTTGCAGAGAGCTAAAGAAACAGATAGAAGAAGCTGTAAAGTCCGGGAAATTGTAACACTTGGTGAAGGGTATAAAGAAGGGAAAGCAAAAAATGTCCGATACTCAACTGGCTAAAGACACTACTCCTCTCGAAGCCCCAATACTCATGGTTCATTGGGGCGAAGCCGGTTTAAAAAGAAAGGTAACGGAGCAGGAAGTAGACAAAGTGGGGGAGGTAACATTTCCTCCTATTACAGGCCAAATCCCTTCGAATGATCCGGTGGTCATCAAAGTTTTAGTCTTCAATCGAGAAGTGAACAGAGCCTACATAGACTGCGGAAGCTCCTGCGAAATCATATACGAGCATTGTTTTCTTAAGCTCAAGCCTTCGATCAAATCACAACGGGTTGATTCGAAGATACCTTTTGTAGGATTCTCCGGTGAGCATTCTTGGCCATTAGGAGAAGTGCCATTGGACATTACAATAGGAGAAGGCAAGCTCGCAAGGACAGAAACCCTCACATTTGCTATCGTAAGGTCCGATTCTCCTTACAATTTGTTGATAGGAAGGATCGCTATGCAAAAGATGGGTATCATAGTCTCCACCATACATGCAGCGGTCAAATTCCATACACCTCATGGGATAGGAACCGTATTCTCCAGTTACAATCAGGGGAAGACCAGAGATGCTGGCAAAAAGATCAAGGAAAGTCCCGAAGAGCCTCCGAAGGCCATTCTAAGTTGTACAGATGCCGAAGAACGTATTGTGGTAAATGAGCTCTATCCAGAGCAAACGGTGGTAATCGGAAAGCAACTCCCTGCTAACTTCAAAGCAGACTTGGAGAAGCTGCTCAAAGCCAACAAAGATATCTTCGCATGGACGTACTCAGATATGACAGGGGTTCCTCAGACTCTTATGATCGATGGCAAGCCCTTCAACACAGAGCACAAGCTTAATGAGTTTAAGCACATTGAACCAATTAAGCAGAAGCGACGAAGCCTGGCACCTGAAAGGAACGCAGCCGCTTGCAAAGAGGTGGATGAACTTGTATGAGCAGGAATTCTCAGGGAAGTGAAATACCAAACCTGGGTAGCTAATCCAGTTATAGTAAAGAAAAGTGACGGAGGGTGGCGAATGTGTGTTGGCTTCACTGACATCAACAAAGCTTGCCCGAAGGACTGCTACCCTCGGCCAGAAATTGATTAGAAGGTCAAATCCCTCTCGGGGTTCCGTTTGAAATGTTTTCTTGATGCCTACAAAGGGTATCACCAAATACAAATGGTGAAGGAAGATGAGGAGAAGACAGTCTTCGACACAGGAAAGGGTGTCTATTACTACAAGAAAATGCCCTTCGGTCTAAAGAACACATGGGCAACTTATCAACGATTGTTGGATAAAGCCTTCCACAAGCAAATAGGAAGGAACTTAGAAGCCTACGTTGATGACATGGTAATAAAAAGTAGGACTGAGGAAGACCTACTCTCCGACATCCAAGAAACCTTCGACCAATTAAGGGCAATCAACATGAAGCTTAACCCAAAGAAGTGTTCCTTCGGCATGGAAGAAGGACAATTCTTGGGGCATCTGATTACAAAGCAAGGAATCAAAGCTAACCGTTCGAAAGTCAAAGCCATCACTGATCTACAAGCTCCAAAGTCATTAAAAGTAGTACAAAGCCTGAATGGGAAGCTCGCTGTAACACCTAAAATCTACAAGCATGTAAAATGACCAAAATGCCCCTGCAAGTTTAAAAATCATTTAAAAGCTTATAAAGTATCAAATAAATTCCAAACTTCTGGCAATGTACAAGTTATGATTCCAAACAATTTTAGCAACTTCATTTAACATTTATACAAGTGGAAAAATTACCAAAATACCCCTAAGAGTGCCGAATGACTTATATTTAGTTTTATGTTGATTTAAAATGATTTAAATTTTGTAAAAGAGGAAATAATCAATCACAATTAATTGACAACTAACCTACCGAAATTTTGGTCTTATCTTTCCCCCCCTATGACTCGGTTTCATCATTAAAATAGTCATTCCATAACTTTGTTCCAAAACCCTAATTGCCGAATAGAAAATAAAACACACAAACAATTTCTTTTGCCTCCATCCGATCCTCTAAAATTCCTAGAGCAATTTTCTGAGCTTGATCATCATCCAAGGAGTCCTAGAAAAAAATCATTGTGAAGGTGTCCTTTGCACGATTCGATCTTGGTGAATTTTCTCTTGTCGCAATAGCAAATACAAGGTATAATTCGAAATAATTCATGCAACCTTCTAAAAATTCGTTTCTTATTTTTCTCATGTTCCTTGTATCATATGTGATCCATGAAAAATAGATTTGAGGCTGTTCTTGGCTGGATTCGTGTTTTGAGAATTTTTGTTCTTGTCGAGCCTATTTTTAAGGTAATCCCTAAATAAATTCAATCGAGCTATATAAAATTCATTCATGATTTTTCTCATAATCCTTATATCGTGTATACTCTGGGAAAAATGTTGGAAAGGTTGTGGAGAAGCTTTTGGAGTCACTTTGGATTTTTGGTTCGTTTTTCATTCACGCGTACAAAAGAATTCGTGCGCCTCTTTTCACACGTTTGAATCTGGTTTTGGTATTTTTCTCAGACCTTATACGCTCTAAGAACATCAAATAAAATGCTTAACTCAACCCATGTACGTTCTATGAATTATACGAAATAATAACCATGAAAACGTATAAAATTTGTGTAAAATGTCATGCGACTGATCTGGGTTGCATGTATAATTTATTTACATGTGTTATAATATTGAAAGACCTGGAAAAATATTGGGAAGAATTAACATGGCCTAGATCTTTGTTTTCGAATTAATTTGGTTTAATCGGATTATGAAGAAAATGTGTAAAATGGAAAAGAAATGCATGCGATCTGGAAAAAGGGAATTAGGGCTTGTTTATGTGATCATAAATAGTGTTTAATAATGAGATAATGATTGGAAATGATTAGGGATCGATTAGGGTTTTGTTTTGTTAAAGAATTGTGGTTAACGATTTGTTTAAAATGTTTTGGGTGAGTTTTGTAACTTTTAAAACTCATGGGTTATTTTTAAAACTTATTTTGGAATGTGTACTGTTCGTATAAAATATAAGTTGAGGGGGCCTAGTGTCATTTTTATATTTTAAAGGATTAAATTGTCTTTATAAATAAATTATAATTCGATTTGCTAATAAATAAAATATAGGGACTAAATATGTAATTTTTGGAAAGTTAAAGTCGAATTGTGTAAGGAATTATATTCAGGGGCTAATGTGTAAATTTGGATATTTATTGGACTAATGTGTAATTATTATTAATTAAAGATTGAAAATGTAAACTTTAAGGATTAATTATGTAAACAAATTAAATGGAGGGACCTATTGTGTAAATATTGAATATTTGAAGGTCAAGTCGTACAACTTACTAAAATAAGTACTTATTGTGTAAATTTGATAAATTAAGGGTTTAATGTGTAACTATGAATATTTAAAGGGTTAAAGTGTAACTTTTATAATACAGGGATGTAAAGTGTAAACTGTGAAACCCTAAGGACCAAATGTGTAAACATGATAAAGATACCTTATTTCCAGCTAATAATGATCTGACTAAGTTATGTACTCAATATTTCTAAAAGTGGAAACCTTCTAATTATGGAAACTTTCTAAAAGTGGAAACTTACTAAAAAGGGAAAGTTACTTAAAATGGAAAGATGTTTAATTAAGAATAATTTGTAATCCCCTTCTACTCCTTTAGGTGTGAAGAAGGAGAGACCTTGAGCTTTCCCTCATTTCTGTGCTTGTTTCTATTTGTGCTTTCGTCATAAGGTACGGATACTCTGCCCTTGTTCAGTAAGGGTTCCTATACACTATACATTGATGTTGACTTATGATTCTGTTAAGGTTTCCCAAGCCATTGCTATGATCCCCATTTGGTTATGATCCTTTGCTTTGTGAACCATGATCTGATGAACATTTGATTTGGACCTTTGATACTAGTTCTGGACCTTTGATATGAACCCTCTGTTATGAACCTATTATGATGAACCTTGTGATATGACACATCTGATTTGACATGACTTATGACTCTTAGTTTGATACCCGAGCCACTTTTCTGTTACCTAGCCAGGAAGGTAACCTGGCCGTGTCTGTGATGCACCACTGGCATGACTCATGTGTGGGTGAGTGATTCCTCACACCGTCCCCATTCTGATTATGATATGCGCATTACTATGATTATGGATTATATATGTTTCTGGGGGGCGTATGGATTGCAATCCTAGATCTGATCTATTTAGTGGATTTAACTGTATATGCTATGATATGATTTGTCTGGTGACTGGTGCTTGTGTGCAATACACGCCTTTCACATTTATCTGGGAGCTGATCACTCCATTTGATACATGAGGACACCCCTCATATTATATGGTTGCCTAAGAGGTATCCCCTCTGCATGTGTATGATTATGAGTATGATATGATATGTTTCTGGGCTCGTGGTAGATAACTATCCTATTCTTTTATTTCTCATTTGTTCTGATTTATACCTTATGATGTTTCCCAGTGCTTCATTATATTTCTGTTTCGTTATCTTTGTTATATTATGTATCTGTTCACTGAGCTTTGTAAGCTCAGCCGCACGTTTTCTTTTCTGTGTGCGGCAGGTATCTAGCTGGGAGGTGGATTTATGCTTGGGATGAGAGTTAGTGGAGCTTTTGCCTTAGATGATGTCCTACCCTAGTCTTACCATTTTGTTTCAGCATTTTGATATTGGATTTATTTCGTTATGTATTTC
>CP139504.1:131639258-131830251 GCA_021014915.2 Artemisia tridentata subsp. tridentata
GATCAATGTCGTTCATGATTTCATCGGAACAAAATAGTAAAAAGTCAGAGTTTTTATTTTCCCAATATAAACTTCAAAATGCCATATTTACCCAATTTACAAGTGAATAATTTATACTATGCAATGATTTTTTATGCATGTTTGAAAATATATGGAATTTTGGTGCTTTTATTAGGGAAATATGGAATTGTCCCTTTTGCATGTAATCCCAAGTCTCGTCAAACATAACTGATAGAACGACTATCTTAACTTTGATCTTTAAAAAATTGAAATGATATTTTAAATTGTCCTCTTATTCGAATTAACCCATGTCACTGTGTTTCTAGAATGAATTACGCATAAGGTACTGTCTTACAAAGGTTTAATGTTGTATCAAGTAAGTAACAATATGTTGGTGCAAATTAAACTCGTATCACCCGTCTTTTGTATTTTTTTATTAACTAATTTAACTTCTAAACAATGAAAATATGTTTCAAAGCAATTTAGATTTCTTTTCATCATGAAGCAGACAACATATAAATAGCTATATGTTAACCATTAACAAGTTGACGTATTAACGAGCACAAACTGTTTGACAAGCTAACAAGTTCCATATATCCAAATAGGGCAACATATTGTATATTTTGTCATGAAAATACGAGTCATTATGATTTTTGATTTAAATCCACGAGTAAGGGGGATATCAAGCCAACCTAGTCACTCGTCCGGCCAACCGATGAGATTAATATTTGAAATTATCATCTCCAATGTATACACTTGATGCGTGGTTTTGCAACCTTACAACAGGTTTTACCTCTCGAGGGATCTCAAGAGGCTTACAACCCCACCAGGCAGTGTACCTGACCGATGTAGTATAGTGTAGTGGTAAGTACGGGGGATTGATCGTTCTCCACAGGGAATAGTGTTCGTTAGGTATGAAAGACTACTCTAATAGGTCTAAGGGTTGAGGAAGATTCTTTTTTATGTTTTTATATTTTTATGAAAGCAAGTAAAATCTCGGGTTTGAAAGAGTGGGCGGAATTAGTTGCTAGTCAACTAACCCAAATAACTACAATTGCAAATAAAATAAATAACTGAAAATAAAAAGTTGGTGAAAACTTAAGTGTAGAGAAATGTGTTTACTTAGATTTCCTTACTCCCTAACTATCTTTTACCGGTTGATTAGTGTGTATTAGTTGCGTGGATGACGGGTGTATTCCTTAATACCAATCGTGGGGTGGCGTACGTACTTCCCCAACTCTACAAGCTCCTACTTCACTCCTATGTCGAGCCGGCTAGGAAGCTCCTAACATGGGATCACTAGAATTCGCTTGTGCATTAAATACAACCATAAAAACCTTTAGTACGCATTTGGTTCATGTTTCTTAAGACGTTCAAGCAAGTTACCGAATAGGAAGTTAGCCAATTTTCTTAAGCCTAACATAGATAAACAATCATCCAATACAACTAATAACACACTAATAACCAATAATCAATAGCTAGGTTTCATTAGATCTAAGCAAACACAAGATAAATCTAGCCTAACATATTAATCAAAAGACAAGAACAAGATAGAATCAAACAACACATAGACATATTGAATGATTAATTGATAACTTATCTTCAATGTAACATGGAAGATCTCAAGGCAAAAAGCCTTGAAAAAGATGCTAAAATCGTCTTAGGGTTTTCTCCCAAAAATTCCACACTAAGTTCCACACTAATGACAAAAAATTAGAAAACTATATATAGACTTTTGGATCTGACGGCGTCACGTTATGGAGTGTGACGCCGTCACCTCGCCGCTCCTAGGGTTCCCGGATGACCTTCTTGACGCCGTCCCTCTTTAGCTCTCCAAAATCCGTTCTGGCTTATCAAGGCTTGACGCCGTCAGACCTTGAATGTGACGCCGTCCCTCTCTAAATTAAGCCGTGACGCCCTTGATCAGGTTAAAGCGTGACGCCGTCAGAATTCACATGTAATTTTCACTGGCTTATCATGAGTAAATTTCACATCCACCTTTTCTTGCCAAGCCATGACGCCGTCTGGAGTAAATCCTGATGCCGTCAAAGGTAACTTTCAGCCGATTTTTGAGACTTTGCCGTTTTCTTCACTTTTATGCTCCAAAAACGTCCAAAATGCCTCCTTTTCCAGATTTCTCCTCAAAAGTACCTAAAATGACAAAAGGAACGATTTAGGGCAATATTTGATCAAATAAATACGATTTAGGGCTTAAATGACCCCTTAAAAGCGGTACACTTTTCGCTTCATCACCAATGTATACACTATCATCTTGAACTATTGTAGTGTAAAATAAGAATCTTTATACAATATGCTCGCACTAAAAAAAGTTTGCTCCAATGTACAGTGTTGAAGTAATTTTCCGTAAACATTTCAGACAAACAAAGGAGACCTTTCGGACGAACTTGATGAAGGTTCTTCCGAAAGATCGGTGAATCAATCCCTTCGGCTTCAGAGGGTCTTTCAGCTAACTGCACACAAAAGCACGCGTTAGGCTCGCCCCGGATGTTATCCCAGGATCAAGCTCCGGCGTGAGAATAAGTATTGGATAATCCGAAAGGCTTAAACAGTGATAGAGAGTAAATGCGGATCGCAAAAAGTTAGTTGAGAGTAGTAAATGAACTGGGTATTTATACTACCCAGCCTTGGTACCTGAAATGGAGGCGCCGGATTTCCTGAGAACATGTCGCAGACAAAATCCCGTAAATCCTGGGGCGGCGGCGGCGGCGGTGTCTGCTGCTGTCATCTGTCATAAAGGTGATGCCACTTGTCCTATTGCTTATAGTAGTATTGGCTGGACGAGTTAGGTGCCTTCCGGTCTCTACCGGATGACTTCATTCCGTCCGGACGGCCGGACAAGTTAGTCCGTTCGGACACATACGCCAACAAGTCCCCCCCAGTATCATAGTATCGGTTTCATCGATACTGTGATACTCTGAAAATTTTGAAATCCCGTTTTATCAATTCCGATGGGCCTAGTCCGTCTGGATCTGATGAGTGTGTTTGATGCACAAATCGCCAAAAATCATTACTGCTTCTTTTTAAGGATAGCCGTTACACTAGCCGGGCGAATCGGGTGCTTGTCGGTTTTCATCCGAAGGGCTCCATGTTCCCCCAGTATTATAGCATCGGTTTTACCAATGGTGTGATACTTTGTGCAAACTGTAGAATTCCGTTTTAGTTTTTTCGGAGGGCCTGATCCGTTAGGTGTGAGTATGTTGGGTGCCATGTATAACCCGCCAAAAGCCATTATGGTTTCGTTTTTGGGAATGCCGCCTTTTTTATTGTAGTCGTAGGATGTTGACACGTGTGCGCGTGTCCATTGCGTGGATGAAATACTGCTACGTCAGCATCTGATTGGGTGCAACGTTTCATGCCCTTTCTTTTTACCTATAAATAGCGTCATTTGTGTCATTTTTTACTACCGTAATTCTACACTTTTCTTTGAGACGCCTTTCGGTAATATTTTCCAAACGAACATTGTAAATCAATCCGAGCGGTTTCCACATTAGTCATTCGATTTTAAAGGTACGTTCCGAACCATCCATACTTTGTATTTTCTTTTGCTATCCGGCTATATCCCATTTTCCCTCGGCTAGGCTATGTCGGTTTCCCCCGTTTCAATTCATGATGAGGATACTCAAGAGGTTGGGGAATTTCTACCCAAGTTCGATATTCAGAAATACTCTTCGAAGATGGACGAAGGGGCAGTGTATATGGTAATAATGGAATTCGGTATACCCGAAGACCTACACCCAAGGCTCCCTCCGGAAGGTATGACAATGGAAGAGTTTTCGGACGATTCTATTGGCTTGTACTTGGAATATTTTTACGAAGGTAGCCTTAGCGTGCCTTTTTCTACCTTTTTGTTGGATGTTATTAGATATTATAAAGTTCATCTTTCTCAGCTGGTTCCGTTGGGTTTGCACCGTGCGACCCTTTTTGAAGTATACTGCCGAAGCTTGCACATCAATCCTACTACTCCTTTGTTCCGGGCTTTCTATAAGCTAAGTAAGCAAGGTCATTGGTTTTCTTTTGAGAAGAGAGGCGGCAGGGAGAAAAGGGTCTGCTTCCGGGAGATTCTCTCTTGTTTGAAAGGTTGGAAGCACTATTTTTTCCTGATAGATAGGCAGGCTATTCCTTTTGCGATGCCCTGGAGGCATCATGATTCGGACATTTCGGATCCCTTTCCGAAGGGGGAATTCAACGTTGAAGATGCTGATCGATTATCCCAGAATGTAATCGATCTTGTTCAAATTCCTTCGGGTTTTCTCTATGCAGTTGGGCTTACTTCTCATTGGGATCATCCCGGTTACCGGGCGACACTTATGGATGCCGAGGGAAAGGGTATAGCCTTGCAGCCTTTGCCTTTACCCCCTTCTTTCTTTTTGCTGATATATTTATGCATGTTTGTTTCTAACTGTCGTACGTTCTCACTTGTCGCAGCTATAACGATGTATGAGTATTTGATCAAACCAAAAATCCGAAAGGGTGCAACTGTGGTGAAGGGGGATCAATACCGGGAGGGTCAATCCCATGAGCTGCACGTGACTACCCCTGCCTCCCCCAATACTGAGATTCCTGAGAAAACGGCCGAACAGAAGAGGGTGGAGGTGGCCGATGAAAAGGTTCTAGAGGCCAAACGGAGGAAACAAGAACAAGCCGCCGCCCGGCAAGTGCTTGAGTCTCATCAGGGAGAGAAGGTCCATAAGACCAGATTGCGCATTCATCGCGGCGAGGGGGAAGTGGTGTGGTCCGCCCGGTCAAGCGAAGTAGGCCGAATGACAATGTTGATGTGGTGGACCTAGATTCTTCGGAGCAACCTATTCCTGCTCCTGCCCCCATCCGGTCATTACGTCCGGAGGATGTGAGGAAACAGCCGGAGGGCGACGAAAATATTGGCGTGAGCTTCACGTCCGGGGCTGCTGATGTTGGTAAGCTTTTCGGAAGTGTCTATCTTTGCACTTTTTTTTTTTTTTTTTTTTTTTTTTTTTTTTTTTTTTTTTTTAAATATATATATATATATCAATAATAACCGTGTTGTTCATTCCTTTTTTAAGGAGGTTCCTCCGCCGCCGCTTCTGGCCGTAGGAAGGAAAAGGTCACTGGGGATGATGAACCGGAAGCTTTGTTTGTACCGAGGTGGAAGGTCAGGAAGGACGACCGTTTGACTAGTTGGAAAGTTTGCCGGGACTTGATGTTGAACCTGCCTACTCCCCGGGAGGAGTCATATCTTGAGAGCTTGGGTGATGCAGAGACTGCTCAGAGGGCCTGGAAGTTGCTGGGCATGGGAACCACAGCTCAGTCGGACCTCCTGTTCCGGTTTGAGACCCTCCTCAATGAGCACAGCGAGTTGTATCGGGCCCATCAGCAATGTGGGAGTGTTGGGCAGGGGGAGAAGAGCTTAAACAGCTGAGGACTGAGCACTCTAACTATTAAATAATCTTTAAACCCATCTAGGATATGTTTTACAAACATTATTGACAAACACAGCAGAATTAATAATGAACAATAATGTTACACAAGGTTGTGATTTATTAAGTGAAACGCGCTTCTTTATTGAATAATAATAATAAACCTACTACTACTAACAAACGTGTACAAACACACGTTGCTAACCGACTCTCATTGAAGAGTTTGACTGTTTCTAGATACAAACATACTGCCGCCTACACCCTTTATAAATAGGGTTTACACAAGAAAACCTAGCTTACAAAGAAAGCTAATTAATTTAACATTAAGTCCCTATAGTTTTGTAATCATCAAATTATATTTCCCAACAATCTTCCCCTATTTGATATTACAAAACTATCTCTTCAAGGCTTCCTTGAGGTCTTCTTGAACATGTCACCACACGATAACAAGCTGCAAATCAATCTATCAGTAATAAGATAATCGAATCAGTTGCCTCCGGTTCATCACATGCAAATCTCATGCACAATTGAATGACGAAAAATAACAAACGACGACCGAATCTCACAGACATCGCCACTTGAATAACGACAAATCATCAATCATCTTCCCCTTTTTGTAATCATCGAATAGGGGTCTTCAATGCAACTTGAATCGAATCACTTCCCCTTAAGTGGTGCATGTTGATGGTTAAACATTTAATCAATAAGCTTCCCTTGAAACTAATATGTTTACCATCTCTTGAATCACGAACTCCGTAGGCTCTATGAACTGATTACTGATGAAGAAAACCGATTATAACGAACTTGATGAAGAAGTTGAATTTCCCAAACTTGCGTCTTATATCTTGCACTATCCACGTGACTCCAAACTTATCCCTAGAAGTAGGCTACCAGGACCTCTTGATAAATCCTCAACTATATGAGACACTGAGCACTACAACGTAACTCCTTTAAGTGATAGCAAATGTGAGCATTAAGCACCCTATTTTGTAGATCACACATCCTTGCTAGATTCATCAAGTCTTCGTCACCATAATAACACACAAACATAAGAACGCGCATCTGTGGAACTCAACAACAACATCAAATAAACCATATTCACTTTTCTTCTTTAAATAATCACCAAAACGAGCCATAAAAATAAAGAATAAATCGCGATCCAAAACACTGCCCAGCAGTACAAACCAGCAGTACTAACTGTATAGGAGCAGTATTAACCAAGAAAACACAGCAGTATTAACTCCGAAGACCAGCATTAACTCTTTGGTCAACCATAATTAATAATAACATGACCAGAATTAATAATAAAGTGAGCAGAATTAACATTCGATGAGCAGACTTAACCACCACCGACCAGAATTAATCACAACAGCCACCAGACTTAACCAATTTGACTAATCAGACCCACGTTCTCAGCAGACAACCAATTAAATATATGACTGATCAATCAATAACTCATGTCCACTTGCACTATGCGACAACTTGACCACACACAAGTAAATCATCAACCCCACAATTGACTAGTCGACAACCAAAATTCTTTAATTCTTGAATCCAAACCATAATTTAATAATCCATATTCACTATCCAACTTGCAAAAGACGACAAGCAGTTGCAAAAATATGAATTAATCCAAAACAGTAAGCGACAAATACTGATCCCATTAAATAATCGACCAATCAGTTATCACCGTCCACGAATAAAGTCTCGACCAATTTATTAACGCCGACCAATTAATACGAGGTAAACAATTAAAACAGCCAATCGATCTGCTCATATCAATACAAAAAATAAATCCGATTACCTCAAAAACAATCACCAGATCTGCTTCTGTTTCATCGAATCTGCTCCTTCTCCAACAACCTTGTAGATCCTAGATATCAAGAGCAACCCTCTCTGATACCACTTGTTAAAGAATCTTTAACCCCATCTAGGATATGTTTTACAAACATTATTGACAAACACAGCAGAATTAAGAATGAACAATAATGTTAAACAAGGTTGTGATTTATTAAGTGAAACGCGCTTCTTTATTGAATAATAATAATAAACCTACTACTACTAATAAACGTGTACAAACACACGTTTCTAACCGACTCTCATTGAAGAGTTTGACTGTTTCTAGATACAAACATACAGCCGCCTACACCCTTTATAAATAGGGTTTACACAAGAAAACCTAGCTTACAAAGAAAGCTAATTAATTTAACATTAAGTCCCTATAGTTTTGTAATCATCAAATTATATTTCCCAACACTAACTGTATGGTGAAGGAGTCAGAGCTGATGGGTCGCGTCTCGGAGTTAGAGAAGTTGGTGGATGAGGAGAGAAAGGTTGCTGCGGAACAGATCAGTGCTTTGGAAGCTGAGTTGGGTACACTCGAAGCCAAGTTATGTGAGGAGGAGTAGGAGAGCTCAGCGCTTCATCTAGTGAAGAAAGATCTGACTGTCCGAGTGGGTCTAACGGAGATGGAACGGTTTAAGGTAGTGAAGGATGTCATTCCGGAGGTAGTCCACCGACTTTTGAACAGTCATAAATATAAACAACATTTGGTGGCCCCCTTCAGCCTGTCCTCCCAATCCGGATTTTTAGAGGGTGTGTCGTTGGATCGCTCGCCGGAGGATTTGGCTAAGGTTCCGGCCGAGAGGTGGATGATCTTGACATGGAGACTGACACCACGTTCGCACCTTTGTATGACGGACTTTTCTCCGCAGAGTATCCTTATATCAAGAAGGTCAGCAGTGCTTATCTGAAATCTCTTGAAGAGATAATGAACATTTTTCCTGACCTCGCTCCATCCATGCCTGCCGAAACTGTAGTAGCCGAAGCTATTGCCGGAACAACTACCGAGGCTCCGGATATCCAAGCTGCCAATGTCCAGGATTCTACAGCTGAAGAAGGTACCTCGGCCCCTTAGGAGATTTGATCATTTGTTGAAATCAGGGTAATTCCATTTTGACTACAGGTAAAGATTACTTCGGATTTCATGTGAAGCTTTTTCAACCTTGTTACTTTAAGAGTTATTCGGGAGATGTAAGGCCTTCGAGCCGTTGGGCTAGGTCTGAAAACAATTTATATGATTCGGATGACTGTAATAACTTGTAATTTGAACAATTTGTATGTTTCTTTTTTCTCTTGTCTATCTTCATGTTTGCCTGTATGGTCACTTTTCCAGTTGGAATGTATCGTGTTTCTACTCTTTTTTTTTTATTTTTTTTTAATTTTATTTTATTTTATTTATTATTATTTTTTTTGTATCATATTATTCATACTCCGAAACGGCTTACTCTTCGAGTTGACGAGGTCACTTGGTCCTGCGCCCTACAGCGACTTGTGATTATATGGTTCTTCAGCCCTGTTGTCTCGGCCCTTTTTGGATCCCCTTTTTCTGGCTCGAGCCGATTACGGGCATTATGTGTCGCTCGGTCTTATGTCCTAGTTTCGTGGCCTTTTTACCTTGGCTTACGCGATGATACCTTTTCTGGGATGTCCGGATGGATCGGGCCAACCGGATCAGATACGTTTGTCATAGTCAACGATGATTATTTTCCTTCTCTTTTTTTTTATATTCATGTAACCTTTTTCGAATGGCTATGGGCTGCTTTACTGGCTTTAGTCTGAAGCCGAGAGTCATACGCGTCCCTTCCATCATCCCTTTGTTTCCTGCGTAAATAAACCATAACTTTCCCGCCATAATCATTATTGCTCATTACAGGTCATTATATATCATTTATATTTGAATCACAAATGTACATCAAACACTTGTTTTTTATTGCCGTCACTACTTGCATAGCTCCGGAGGTACAAGTTAACGCTTGATTTATGTTTTGATTGCAAACGTACAATAACACTTGTTTTTTATTACCTTCACTATTTACATAGCTCCGGAGGTACAAGCTTATATGCTTTCGGGCGACATACGCCATTCGGCCTTTTTGGCTTACTTGCAAATATGGCAACCACTTTTTGGGTATAAACCATTTTCGAGCGACATACGCCGTTCGGCCTTTTTGGCTTACTTATAGATATGGCAACCACTTTTTGGGTATAAACCATTTTTGGGCGACATACGCCGTTCAGCCTTTTTGGCTTACTTATAGATATGGCAACCACTTTTTGGGTATGAACCATCTTTGAACATTGACCACTGATCTCCGGAGGTCGCGAGCCTGCCGGAGGGATCATTTTCAGCTTATGTTCAGAATGTGACAAGTATGGTAAGGACACGGTATGTAGAGAAAATCGCTTCCCCTTGACGGTGGGATAGCTGCATTTGTCATTCAGCTTATGTTCAGAATGTGACAAGTTGTAAAACCCAAAATTTCAAAATATGCAAAATTACCAAAATACCCTTGCAACTTAAAAATTCAATTAATGATTAAATAAAACATCAAATAAATCCTAAACTCTTGGAAACTAGCAACATATGAAGTATGATAATTTTTGCATGAACATTTTAATGTTCTAAATGTCCTAAAAATATTTGTCACATCATTTAAAAATTATTTGGCCGAATACTTAATAAATATACATTTATATTTTCTTGTTAATTAATTAAAATCAAATAAAAATAAGGTAAACATTACAATTAAAAGGGAAATCTTTGCAAATCAATTATAATCTCATCAAATCCTCCTTGGGCCGAAATCCATGCCCCTCCTCTTGCTAAAACACGGTTTTCCTATTTCTTTCCTTATTATTCATTCTTTAAACCCTAAAAGCAAACTAAAACTCACCTACCCTTCATACAATTTTTGGAGGCTGCTTCATCATTTTTCTTGGGTTCTTACAAGTTCAAGAGAGGTTGTTAAAAATAGTGCCAAGGTGGCTGGGTCGTTCGTGTAATTGAGGGAGTTTTGTTGGTGTCGTATTTTCCAGCCGAGAAGGGATTAATTCGATCGGACTCATCCTCTGTCCATTATTCGATTTGGTATTTTTCTAGTGTCCCTAATATCACTATGATTCATGTAAAATTTATAAAATTCAATCATGCAAATTTATACGATCGTTTGAATTAAAATACGAATTGAAACCCTAAAAACCAAATAAATTGTAAATCGGCTATTACGAATTTTGTGTCCTTCAAGCCTATTTTTCTCAGGTCCTATTCATGCTATATAACACTATAAAAATGATACTTGTAATTATCGAAGCCGAAATCATGCTTGGCGAGTTTTTCTTGTAATCGTTTTTTAAGAAAAAGGGTTTAAAATAAATAGGTAAATCGTATGAACTAGGGTTTTGATTTGTGATGATGGATTTGATGTAATTAATGTGTTTTAAGGTTAAATTGATGATTGGTAATGATTGGAAAATTTTAGGGTTAGGGTTTATGCATTTTTATTCAAACCGATTGGAGATTTAAAAGTTTTGGGTGTGTTTTGTAATTTTATAAACTTGTGGGTTATTTTTGTAAGATGTTTTGGACTAGGGGTTAATCGTATAAAATACAAAATAGGGGTATTATATGTAAATTTTGTAATTTAAAAGGTTTAGATGGTAATTGTTTAATTATGTAATTCGATTTGAAAATATTAAAAAATGGAGTGACTTGTTTTGTAAATATTGTAATATGAAGGGTCATTTGTAAAATTATTTAAATAAGGGGTGTGATGTGTAATTTTGAATAATTGAAGGCTTAATGTGTAATTATGAATATTATGAGGATTAATTTGTAACTTAATTAATTATAAGGTTTAATTTGTAATTTATTTAACTAAAGGGTTTAACTTGTAAAATTGTTAAATTAAAGGATTGAAATTGTAATTATGGGAAACTTATGGGTTAAAATGAATAACTTGTAATATTTGCACTTTAGACCTCATCTTTGACATATTTGCATTTAAAACCCTAAAATATGGAAAGTTGTCATATTTAACCCTAGACTAATGTAACTTGCTAAAATGAACCCTATTTCCATAATAATATTTATTAAATGACTTAACCTAATTACTTTATGGAATTTGTCTAATTATGGAAAATTGCTATTTTTGGAAACTTGCTAAATAAGGAAACTTTCTAAAAATGGAAACTTGCTAATCTTGGAAACCTGCTAAAAATAGAAAGCCGACTAAAATGAGAAATCTGATTTAAATAAGATATTAATAATAAGACAACCATGTATTCGTGTAGATTCGCTGAAGATAGAGTATGTTTCTGACCTTTATATTTCTTGATGTGTTATCATTTGCGGTATAAGGTACAGATATTCTGACCTTCTCACAGGTTTCTCATGAACTATTTCTCTTGTCTTTTTTTACTTGCTTGAACCTTGCTATGCTCCCCTTGATTTGTGAACATTACTATGTTTCCCCTTGTATTGTGAACCTTTGATATGATCCACTTGATTTGAACCTTGCTTTGAACCCTTGCTTTGATTTCTTGTTTTGAACCTTGCCATGTTCCCTTGATATTTGACATACTTCGTTCATCACCTTTGACCTGAATATTCAAATCCTTGGACACCTAGAAGATTTACTTGATATTAAAATTGGATGTGGAAACTTTCTTAATTATATATGAAAATGTTTTGAGAAAAGCTATTTTAAAACGATGCGATACCACTTTTAAATGTAATTCTACTAATGTTTTATGAAAATAACTTTTAAGAACTATCTTTATGAAAAACTGTTTTGAAAGACCATTGTTGTGAAAACTATTTTGAAAGATCGTTTTTACTAAAACCATTATTAAAGGATTTCTTTTAAATGAACTTTTAAATTGAACCTTTGCTATGATCTCTTGTCTTGAACCTTGACTTGAACCTTGATATACTTGAATTGGAAACTTGACTTGAACCTTGATACACTTGAATTGGAAACTTGACTTGAACCACTTGAAATGGGAAACTTGACTTGAACAACTTGATATGGAACTTGAACTTGAACTTGGAACTTGAACTTGATACTTGATACTTGACCCTTGACCCACAGTTGGAGATTACGAGCTATAACTAGGCATGAGGGTTTCATGTCCATGTCATTGATGCACCGATGGCATGACTCTAGGGCAGGAGAGTGATGACCTGTCCCGTCCCTGACTTGATACTTGACTTGTTACGTAGAGGAAGACATTGTGGCCTACTGGGGCGTATGGATGCATCCTAGATTTGACTTGACTTGACTTGACTTGACTTGTTTATATTACTTGTTATACTTAGTGACTGATGGTGTGTGCGATACACGTCTTTCACATCTTGGGAGCTCATGACTCCACCCCTTGGAGGTATCCCCTCACCTTGTACTTGGTACCGAGGACTCCCCTCCGTACACCTTGCTATTTGATATTTGATTTGGGCTCGTAGTGGATTACTGTTTTTCCCTTTACCTTATAACCTTGTACTTAGTATCCCGAGGTCACCCCTCCGGATACATACTTGACCTGACACTTGACTTAATACTTGACTTGACTTGATTTGACTTGGGCTCGGGTTTGGATTATTGTTCTCTTTACTCTTATCTACTGTAACTATTTCTTACTCTTGATATATCTGCATAACCTTTTTATTCTTTCCTAACTCTTGTTATACCTTGCATTGTTTCACTTACTTCACTATCCCATTATTACTGATTGTTACCTTTATATCTGTTCACTGGGCTTTTTAAGCTCAGCCGCATTTCTTTTCCTGCGGCAGGTTTTAGTTTGGAAGCTGGGTATGAGTGGAGAGTACCTTGGACTTAGAAGACCTTGATAGCTATTTATAAATAGAGATGACTAGAAGAGCTTATATTCAGACTTAGTAATTATTGTATATCTCATTTGTAACCTTGTAGTTTCAGACTTTTCATTGTAACCATTGAAATTCAATTGTATTATTTATGTCATATGCTTGTGTTTGTTCTGATATGAAACCATTATTGTGACATCTTTACCCTTGTCGGGTTGGGGTGTTACAATTTATGGTGTCAGAGAACAGGCTGCGACTTGTAATACATTTACCCTTGACCTGTGAAATAGGCTTCCACTGTAAGAACATAGGAGAACACCTTGAGAACTTGCTTTAGGATTTCCCCATAGGAACTTAAGTTTTGACCAGTGAGGAATGGGTAGACTATAAGGCATTTGTTTAAGTATATTTGCTTCCGCATCACTCTGATTCGTGCCTTGTTTTGGTTAAAGCCTGTTGAGATCACTTTTGGAGATTGAAAGCTTATGCTTTGCACCACCTAAGATTTGAAACCTAAATAAATCTTGAAGGCATTGAGAATTGCATAGTAATTGCCTGACACTATTTGATCCTTATCTTCAGATTCCGACTCTGACCTCTGATCCTTTTGTTAATCATTTTGATGCCTCTTCGGGCATTCTAAAAATCTCCATGGCGATGACGTACTTGATACATTCTGTTATTTGTCTCTTGCTTTTGATAAGCATCTATGAATCTTACGACGCTATTTGATCTCGTCTTACCCATCTCTGTCCCTATGAGAAGTCTTGTGGTGTTTAACCACGAGTATAAAAATGTTTCCCTCTCACTTTTGAACCAATAAGATTTGTTTTGTTGATCTGTCTTTCTTGGGATAGTTAACTCTGATTTTATTCTGATAAGGGATTGGTTGATTGAGCATTCAAAATATTGAAAACTATCCTCCTATGTCTCACCTTTGGTGTTTGAAACAATCTTGAACTCCCTACCATGATTACCGATTGTTAAACTTTTGGCTATCACTATTACTCTGGAGACTCGTGTGTTACTTTCGCGGTTATGAATTTTTCCTAGAACCCATTTCGTACACCAATGAATGAACCTTACCTTGAGAGTTATTTGGCACCCTGAGTTTTCTGAATATGATTTCTGGTTGAACCACCAAGTTTTCCACCGGAGTGTGAAGTAGGATTTGACATGATACTGAGAGATTGTCTAGCCAGCAAGCGAAAATGTCTTTCAGATCATACCAGTTTGATTTGAGCAACCGGAAGAGCAGCAACCGAAGACCAGGAAGTGAGTTTGCTTAAGTGTATCTTCTGGGCGTGTTTCAGTTTCATTCGCGATAAAGAAGAATGATGACAGTAGATACGTGTTGGAAGTTGAACCGTATTGCTGCTAGGAACTATTAATTCTCCACCCTAAAAGACTATGTATCTATTCAATTTCAGAGCGCGAAGTTTCCTTCAGATGAAAGTATGAATTGAGGTTATTTCTGGAATTGCCTTCCGTATTCGTAACGACTGCTATGACGGTTAGTGACGCTAATAGTATTAGCTAAAGCTCTGACTGTTTGGTGAATTTGATAAATAATGTTTTCTCGTGAAGTACTTGGGCAAATGGTCATTGTATGACTTAATAGTACATTCGGAGACGAGGAAGAGCATGAAAATCATTTTTGCACCTTCTTAGAAATTTGACGATCATTTGTACATTTTGGGAGGTTGGTATTTGTTAAGACAACTAGAATAATTACTTCACTGCCTGACCTGGAGTTGACAACAGCGGTGGCTACCCTGAAGAGTGAAGACATTCCTTACAAGGCAGAAGTGTTGGCGATGCAGAAGAAGAAAATCTAGTCAAGATGGCGAACCTGGAGCTGATGAAGACGTGCAATCTTACTTCCCTATTCATCTTGGTTGTACTAAGATGAATTGAGAGCGGGAGCAGACTGGATGATGAAGGGATTTGAAGATCGTGCCAGAAACTCACATTACTCCATCACATTCCAAGCAGAACTGCAGGAGGCTTGATGAACCAGACACAAGTTCGCGATTTTGTTTCACTTCCAGATTGATGGACAACGAAGATAGATTAACCGGACTTGAAGAGATTGGATGTTTTGAATGAACGGATTTTTGAAACAGACCTTTTATGTTTGGAAGAATTGATTATGTGAAGGCCGAAGTTATTGACGACTAACTTTCACTTCCGTTGACTCACTTAAGCTTCGTTATATAGTAATAAGATCCTCTAATGATTTAAGTTCCCTAGAAGCATTTCAGTTCCGTGATTATTTTTCGTATGTTCGATGATGTCTTTGTTTTGGGGAATTTTGGCGAATTGTGGAAGATCTGATACTTGTGGACGGCATACCTTACTTCTGCTAGGCAATTTGGGATTCCGATACTCTTGCGAGTAGTTTTGTTTTCCCTCTTGACTATGACGTTTGATTTTGTTGACCTCTGACACTGTAGAAGTACTAGGTGGATTAAGATAGGTTGTTTTGCTCACGACTCGAGATAAAGTATGATCATCATGAAGGCATATTTATGTGGTGCTAGTATTATGACGCTTGATCAACGTGATAATACTTACACCATATAACGTGCACTCATTGTGGCCATAGGATATCTTGGGGAGTACCTAAGAAGTTTAGAATTTGATCTCCGTTGGATTATCCGTGATTAGTGAGACTTTAGGTTCATTCTACCTATGCGTGTACTCTGCCTTCGTTCATTAGATATCTGGACGAGTTTGGACTCTCGTTTTGCATTCTGTTGACCTCAGTTATAAATCTTGAGCTCTTTGTAGAGCTTTCTACTGTTGATACAGTTAATTTGATTTGAAATTTTTGTTCGTATTCCATATGAGCTTTCAGAAGATTCACCAATCATCCATTTTATGTTGCATGGACCTTTTGATCAGAATCAACCTAATTTGTCTCCTTCTTAGGAATTTGAACCCACCTTGTTTTGATTGAGTCATGAGAAACTATTTGGTTTGAAGATCCTTTTTGGAAGAACCTCCCCGGGCGTGAGAATGTTTGTGACGATTTTTTGCGATTTGCTACGACTTCGTCTAACTTTGCGATTTCAAATTTCGAGGACGAAAATTTTCTTTTAGAGGGGAAGAAGTTGTAAAACCCAAAATTTCAAAACATGCAAAATTACCAAAATACCCTTGTAACTTAAAAATTCAATTAATAATTAAATAAAACATCAAATAAATCCTAAACTCTTGGAAACTAGCAACATATGAAGTATGATAATTTTTGCATGAACATTTTAATGTTCTAAATGTCCTAAAAATATTTGTCACATCATTTAAAAATTATTTGGCCGAATACTTATAAATATACATTTATATTTTCTTGTTAATTAATTAAAATCAAATAAAAATAAGGTAAACATTAAAATTAAAAGGGAAATCTTTGCAAATCAATTATAATCTCATCAAGTCCTCCTTGGGCCGAAATCCATGCCCCTCCTCTTGCTAAAACACGGTTTTCCTATTTCTTTCCTTATTATTCATTCTTTAAACCCTAAAAGCAAACTAAAACTCACCTACCCTTCATACGATTTTTGGAGGCTGCTTCATCATTTTTCCTGGGTTCTTACAAGTTCAAGAGAGGTGTTAAAAACAGTGCCAAGGTGGCTGGGTCGTTTGTGTAATTGAGGGAGTTTTGTTGGTGTCGTATTTTCCAGCCGAGAAGGGATTAATTCGATCGGACTCATCCTCTGTCCATTATTTGATTTAGTATTTTTCTAGTGTCCCTAATATCACTATGATTCATGGAAAATTTATAAAATTCAATCATGCAAATTTATACGATCGTTTGAATTAAAATATGAATTGAAACCCTAAAAACCAAATAAATTGTAAATCGGCTATTACGAATTTTGTGTCCTTCAAACCTATTTTTCTCAGGTCCTATTCGTGCTATATAACACTATAAAAATGATACTTGTAATTATCGAAGCCGAAATCATGCTTGGCGAGTTTTTCTTGTAATCGGTTTTTAAGAAAAAGGGTTTAAAATAAAAAGGTAAATCGTATGAACTAGGGTTTGGATTTGTGATGATGGATTTGATGTAATTAATGTGTTTTAAGGTTAAATTGATGATTGGTAATGATTGGAAAATTTTAGGGTTAGGGTTTATGCATTTTTATTCAAACCGATTGGAGATTTAAAAGTTTTGGGTGTGTTTTGTAATTTTATAAACTTGTGGGTTATTTTAGTAAGATGTTTTGGACCAGGGGTTAATCGTATAAAATACAAAATAGGGGTATTATATGTAAATTTTGTAATTTAAAAGGTTTAGATGGTAATTGTTTAATTATGTAATTCGATTTGAAAATATTAAAAATGGAGGGACTTGTTTTGTAAATATTGTAATTTGAAGGGTCATTTGTAAAATTATTTAAATAAGGGGTGTGATGTGTAATTTTGAATAATTGAAGGCTTAATGTGTAATTATGAATATTATGAGGATTAATTTGTAACTTAATTAATTATAAGGTTTAATTTGTAATTTATTTAACTAAAGGGTTTAACTTGTAAAATTGTTAAATTAAAGGATTGAAATTGTAATTATGGGAAACTTATGGGTTAAAATGAATAACTTGTAATATTTGCACTTTAGACCTCATCTTTGACATATTTGCATTTAAAACCCTAAAATATGGAAAGTTGTCATATTTAACCCTAGACTAATGTAACTTGCTAAAATGAACCCTATTTCCATAATAATATTTAATAAATGAATTAACCTAATTACTTTATGGAATTTGTCTAATTATGGAAAATTGCTATTTTTGGAAACTTGCTAAATAAGGAAACTTTCTAAAAATGGAAACTTGCAAATCTTGGAAACCTGCTTAAAATAGAAAGCCTACTAAAACGAGAAATCTGATTTAAATAAGATATTAATAATAAGACAACCATGTATTCGTGTAGATTCGTTGAAGATGGAGTTTGTTTCTGACCTTTATATTTCTTGATGTGTTATCATTTGCGGTATAAGGTACAGATATTCTGACCTTCTCACAGGTTTCTCATGAACTCTTTCTCTTGTCTTTTTTTACTTGCTTGAACCTTGCTATGCTCCCCTTGATTTGTGAACATTACTATGTTTCCCCTTGTATTGTGAACCTTTGATATGATCCACTTGATTTGAACCTTGCTTTGAACCCTTGCTTTGATTTCTTGTTTTGAACCTTGCCATGTTCCCTTGATATTTGACATACTTCGTTCATCACCTTTGACCTGAATATTCAAATCCTTGGACACCTAGAAGATTTACTTGATATTAAAACTGGATGTGGAAACTTTCTTAATTATATATGAAAATGTTTTGAGAAAAGCTATTTTAAAACGATGCGATACCACTTTTAAATATAATTCTACTAAAGTTTTATGAAAATAACTTTTAAGAACTATCTTTATGAAAAACTGTTTTGAAAGACCATTGTTGTTAAAACTATTTTGAAAGATCGTTTTTACTAAAACCATTATTAAAGGATTTCTTTTAAATGAACTTTTAAATTGAACCTTTGCTATGATCTCTTGTCTTGAACCTTGACTTGAACCTTGATATACTTGAATTGGAAACTTGACTTGAACCTTGATACACTTGAATTGGAAACTTGACTTGAACCACTTGAAATGGGAAACTTGACTTGAACAACTTGATATGGAACTTGAACTTGAACTTGGAACTTGAACTTGATACTTGATACTTGATACTTGACCCTTGACCCACAGTTTGAGATTATGAGCCATAACTAGGCATGAGGGTTTCATGTCCATGTCATTGATGCACCGATGGCATGACTCTAGGGCAGGAGAGTGATGACCTGTCCCGTCCCTGACTTGATACTTGACTTGTTATGTAGAGGAAGACATTGTGGCCTACTGGGGCGTATGGATGCATCCTAGATTTGACTTGACTTGACTTGACTTGACTTGTTTATATTACTTGTTATACTTGGTGACTGATGGTGTGTGCGATACACGTCTTTCACATCTTGGGCGCTCATGACTCCACCCCTTGGAGGTATCCCCTCACCTTGTACTTGGTACCGAGGACTCCCCTCCGTGCACCTTGCTATTTGATATTTGATTTGGGCTCGTAGTGGATTACTGTTTTTCCCTTTACCTTATAACCTTGTACTTAGTATCCCGAGGTCACCCCTCCGGATACATACTTGACCTGACACTTGACTTAATACTTGACTTGACTTGATTTAACTTGGGCTCGGGTTGGGATTATTGTTCCCTTTACTCTTATCTACTGTAACTATTTCTTACTCTTGATATATCAGCATAACCTTTTTATTCTTTCCTAACTCTTGTTATACCTTGCATTGTTTCACTTACTTCACTATCCCATTATTACTGATTGTTACCTTTATATCTGTTCAATGGGCTTTTTAAGCTCAGCCGCATTTCTTTTCCTGCGGCAGGTTTTAGTTTGGAAGTTGGGTATGAGTGGAGAGTACCTTGGACTTAGAAGACCTTGATAGCTATTTATAAATAGAGATGACTAGAAGAGCTTATATTCAGACTTAGTAATTATTGTATATCTCATTTGTAACCTTGTAGTTTCAGACTTTTCATTGTAACCATTGAAATTCAATTGTATTATTTATGTCATATGCTTGTGTTTGTTCTGATATGAAACCATTATTGTGACATCTTTACCCTTGTCGGGTTGGGGTGTTACAGCTTTACTGGCTTTAGTCTGAAGCCGAGAGTCATACGTGTCCCTTCCATCATCCCTTTGTTTCCTGCGTAGATAAACCATAACTTTCCCGCCATAATCATTATTGCTCATTACAGGTCATTATATATCATTTATATTCGAATCACAAATGTACATCAAACATTTGTTTTTTATTGCCGTCACTACTTGCATAGCTCCGGAGGTACAAGTTAACGCTTGATTTATGTTTTGATTGCAAACATACAATAACACTTGTTTTTTATTACCTTCACTATTTACATAGCTCCGGAGGTACAAGTTATATGCTTTCGGGCGACATACGCCATTCGGCCTTTTTGGCTTACTTGCAAATATGGCAACCACTTTTTGGGTATAAACCATTTTCGGGCGACATACGCCGTTCGGCCTTTTTGGCTTACTTATAGATATGGCAACCACTTTTTGGGTATAAACCATTTTTGGGCGACATACGCCGTTCAGCCTTTTTGGCTTACTTATAGATATGGCAACCACTTTTTGGGTATGAACCATCTTTGAACATTGACCACTGATCTCCGGAGGTCGCGAGCCTGCCGGAGGGATCATTTTCAGCTTATGTTCAGAATGTGACAAGTATGGTAAGGACACGGTATGTAGAGAAAATCGCTTCCCCTTGACGGTGGGATAACTGCATTTGTCATTCATATAGTTAATATTAGGTCCTTTCGGACGTTACACAAGACATATAAACCGAACGTTTACAAAAACACTTTCTAAAGCCGATGGCATGCTGTGTTCATAGTGTTTCCTTTTCTTCCTTCGCCTACGACTTATGTGATCCAGCTCGGTAGATTTTCATGACTTGGTAGGGTCCTTCCCAGTCGGGTCCAGGCTTTCTTTGATTTTTACTCCTGCTCTCTCTGTCCTTCCGGTACATGAGATCACCTGCCTTGGATGGTGAAGGTATTTTTGTTCCTTTCGTTAGCCAATAATAAAAACAAACATTGACAGGGATGAAATTACGATATATTCTAATAACATTTTGTTTTAATAGTTACTTGAACTTTTTATTTTTACCTTGGACGCCTCGGCTCGAACCTTTCGATTATGGCCCTGTATCATCTTCTTTCCATATCTCACCTTCTGGATTGCAGCCCTCTTCCTTTGATTTGGCCGTGGGTTTCGTGACGCAATGTTGTAAGACTCAGGTTCTCCAGTACCCTCCTGGCATCCCTCTTGCTTTTCGGATGAGTTCTCTCGTCATCTCAGCATTCCGGGTTTCATTCTCTGCCTCTCTATCTATCATTTGCTCCCCCTACTCTATGACATTCCGGAATAACTATTGACCGAGCGTTTAACATTGCTATGCCACCTGTAGTAGGGAATTTCATCATTGAGTGGATAGTTGAGGGAAAGGCTCGTAGCTTTTTTAGTCCGGAGCGTCCCAATATAATGTTATAGGGAGAGGGAGACCGGACCACAGCGAATTCTATCATAGTTTTGCGAGACAGACCTTGGCTTCCGAAGCAAACCTCCAGTTCTATCTTCCCCAGCGGCTTGACGGACTCCCCTGTAAATCCTATCAGAGGCGTGTTGGTTTCTTTTATCCGGGTCTGGACAGAAGGGCATAAGCGTTCGAAACAATGCTCATATATTACTTCCATTGAAGCACCGGGGTCTACATAAACTCCTCGTACCACATGACCTTCCACTTCTTCCTCAAATATCAAAGGTTCGTCTGACATATCCTCCGGGAGGATAGGCGGGAAACTGATCGGGGTGTTCACCCACTCTTCTTCTGTATCTACCGTCTTCCATTTTCTCGCGGCCACTGGGCTTCGGATCATGTTAATGATCTTCCCCTTATTTGCATGGTTATTTCCCCTTGAGGCGCCCTCCCCCTCTGCCTAATGTTTTTCAACAAATGGTCCAACTTTCCCGTATTCAACGCCGTTTTTATATGCTCTTTAAGCTGCCAGCAATCATCGGTGAGATGCCCCTTCTCACCATGGTAGTCACAATACCTGTCCATATTTTCTTGGAGGGGCTTTCCTTTCAAAGGAGGGGGCTGCGGTAATTTTAACTGATGTTCAGTGGCGAGGATCTCTTTGGGAGTCTTCGTCAGGGAGTTCAGATCTATGGGTCTAGTGTCATATCGGCGGATGTCGTTATGACGGATGTCGGTTCTACCAGCGTTGTCGTTCCTTGCGGGAACATAAGGAGCGTAGTAATCATTCCTACGAGGTTTGAACTCAATCCTGGGGTTGTTCCTACGGCGATCTCCTCCGAAAGGGACTTTCGAGGCATACTGGTCGCTTCTGCTGTTGTATGGGCTGGGGCGGTATTCTCTGAGGACATCTGCTTTCTCTCCTTTCAGCAGTTCAGTACTCCGGAATGCTTCCTCTGACCGAACAAAATCATCGAACCTCTCAAACATCTCATCGACGGTATTGGGAATCTTATCTGAGAACTTTTTCGCCAATTCCGGGCAATGGTGACCATTCATGAACGAAGAGATCTGCATTATTTCTGGGGCGTCCGGAAAGTAGTTTGCTTCACTTACCCACCGTTCTTTGAAGTATGGGAGGCTCTCATTGGCCTTCCTATGGATCTTATTGATCTCCGTAAGATCTTTGACACACGCCCTTAGCATACCAAACCTATTCAAGAATTTCTTCTGGAGCTCGTCCCAACCATCTATGCTCCCTGTCGGTAGTTTGTCGAACCACCCTCTGGCCTTCCCGTCCAAAGTTTGTTGAAACATTCGACACCATACGGGCATTGGCCATTCTTCATGATTCCCTGCACCAGTGAACCGATTGTTGTGGTCGTCCGGATCGGTCGTTCCTTTATACAATTTAAGGTTCGTCGGTATTTTGTGCTTAGGAGATGAGAACTCTATAATCCTTCTCGTAAACGGGCACTTTATTACTTCCTTGAATGGTCTGCTCAAGTCATCCACCACCGTTTTTCCCTTGTCGTATTGTGATTTTTCAGTATACTCATCTTCCGTGTCCGTTAAGTCATCTTCAAAGTTTAACATCGTAGGGCTTATCAGTTCGCGGTTGCCTCGTTGCTTGAGTAACTCTTTGAGAGCCGATATGTGACCCTCGATAACGGTTCGGGTATCCGGAGGGTCTTGACCTCTTCCTCCGGATCCTTCAGCCCCTCCGGCATTTCGGATAGGGGTGGTTGGGGGAGGACCAGCCATTCTGAACTTCAGGTAGATCGAATAGTAGGTCCCACGGATGGCGCCAATTTGTTGAAGTAATTTTCCGTAAACACTTCAGACGAACAAAGGAGACCTTTCGAAAGAACTTGATGAAGGTTCTTCCGAAAGATCGGTGAATCAATCCCTTCGGATTCAGAGGGTCCTTCAGCTAACTGCACACAAAAGCACGCGTTAGGCTCGCCCCGGATGTTATCCCAGGACCAAGCTCCGGCGTGAGAATAAGTATTGGATAATCCGAAAGGCTTAAACAGTGATTGAGAGTAAATGTGGATCACAAAAAGTTAGTTGAGAGTAGTAAATGAGCTGGGCATTTATACTACCCAGCCTTGGTACCTGAAATGGCGGCGCCAGATTTTCTGGGAACATGTCGCAGACATAATCCCGTAAATCCTGGGGCGGCGGCGGCGGTGTCTGCTGCTGCCATCTTTCATAAAGGTGATGCCACTTGTCCTATTGCTTATAGTAGTAATGGCTGGACGAGTTAGGTGCCTTCCGGTCTCTACCGGATGACTTCATTCCGTCCGGACGGCCGGACAAGTTAGTCCGTTCGGACACCTACGCCAACATACAGCACTAAAATTTTGCACTAAATCTCTAATCACTTTAAGTTTAAATATTTTGTTAATATTATACTATATACTAACCATTGAAAGGTAGCGGCCTTCAAAACATGTAATTAAGTGGGACATGTTCTTTTGCTATTGGCTAATTTTGAGCTTAAGCCCGAAAGTTGGCTTCCTATTGGCTCATGTGTGGTTCAAGTTCAACTGTTCATTGTGCTTAACTATAATACTACTCTAATAACAATGTACGGCACCAGTAATTTTATACCATATGTATATCACATATACCACTTATACATGTACTATCTTAATGTAGAAGTTTTTTGAGTACGATTAAACCATTAAAATAAGGTTACAAACCAGATTAAGATAGAAAAAAAAAAAAAAAAAAACATATGCATATACAAAGAAGAAGCTCTACCGAATCTGAGACTACAAGTATACAAGAAGTTTGTTTCGAACAAGGTCTTTGTCTCATCAGAATTAGACGCGGGTAAATTGTCCACTCCTTCATATACATGCATGTTTTTTCAACATTTGTTGTATATGTGGTGTCTGTATACAGTATGCATGTATTCAATGCATTTATGCACATCATTCTTACTGTTAATGTGTTTTAATCATGGTAGACTTGATCTAATTGTGTTTTCTTTTTTTTTTCATGCAAAAAAAAAAAAAAAAAAAAAAAAAAAAAAAGAAAAAGAAAAAAGAAAGACATTGATATGTGAATCTAAATTGCTTATGTACATATAATGTTAACATAGACCTGTAATTACTTATATATAAGTCAGTATACTATGGACAAACCTGCAATTTCACCCAGGATTCCTTTTGCCAGTAGTAGCAAACTATCTAGAACCTGTGAAAACAATTATTGTCAGTTTCATGAAGGTTTCTTAGCAAAAAAAAAAAAAAAAAAAAAAAAAGAAAAAAGAAAATACAGTTAATGGATACATCAGACAGCAATTAGTAAGTAGTAAACAAACTTATTGTCAAATGCATGATGGTTTCTTAACAAAAAGAAAAACTACGAGTAGTATAAATGACTGGTCAGACCAGCTGGGTTATAGAAATGGAGATTCAAACTTATTAGGAAACCTTGATGGGAATTCACAAAAATGTAAGCCGTCGGCCAGTACAATCAACCCTGTTACAACAGACTACTTAACACCATGTGTGTCAAAAGCAAAGCAATGGTATCCAGTTGTAAACCAGCAACAAGAGCCACGCCTATTCTACTATCAGTACACAAATGGTAAACAAACAAACATACTTTCACCAAACGGAAATAAATCAAAAAAAAGAGATGCAAATGGCATCTTAGAAACCAGACCTGGGAAAAAGGCCCGTAAACCACAATTGCAAGGCAGCAACGTATCATGTTCATCTTCAGCAAACAGTCATACTGTAGGTATTTCCACTAAAGGTAAGTACAAAGATTTTAACATAATTATTAAAATTAATATTAAGTGTCGCATTAATGAATAACAGAATATGTATTCTCTAATTTTTTGCACAGGACTACTTCAGACAGCTAGCAATAGCAGTAGCTCACAATTAACCAACTATAATCACCATTTAGGTGAAGCAGGTCAAGTATGCAATGACATGATACAACAAACATGTTACACCAACAATGGTAGCCAAACAACTGGGGAAAATGGGGAGTGTTATACCACATATGATAAAGAGTTAGATGCACAAAATTTTATCGTCGATATTGAAGGTATCAACTTTTTTTTGTAACTCATTCTTATCTTAAAAAATATATGTATACACATGTTTAATACTTGCATAAACTTTGGGTTGTAGGTGCTTCGCAAAAAAAAAAAAAAAGGCAATTTGAAGCCGTTCATGCAAATAATACAAAGGGAACCTTTAATAGTAAAGTAAGACGTGTAAAAAAAAAAGGTTAATGAAAATGCACAAGTAGACACTTTGTTAGCAAACTACAGAGAATATCAAGGTACGCACAATAAATCCTTCTTTTTTTTTATTTATTTTTTAATTTTTTTATTTTTTTTTTAATTTTTTTTATTTTTGTTATTATTATTATTATTATTATTATTATTATTATTATTATTATTATTATTATTATTATTATTATTATTATTATTATTATTATTATATATATTTTTTATTTTTTATTTTTTTAAGAAATATTTTTTTACACATAACAACTGCTCATTATGTTATATGGTATAAAAAAAAAATCACAAAAGAACATACACTTTTTACAACATCTATAATTGTTGTGTTTTGTTGTTTACGACATATAAATAACCAATTTCCATAATGCAGCAAACAATGGTCAGCCTTTTTACACTACAACAACTTCTGATAAAAATATCAAAGCAGGTGGCATCTATTATAGTCAACCACAACAAAGTGTTTCACATTTCGTAATGCAAGGTATGAATTTTATAACTACTTTAGAAGCATTTAAAGTAGGCATACAACATTTCCATAATTTAAGAATGTAATTAAACTTTCATTGTAATTTTTTCAATATTTGATGACAGGGCCTTTGGAACAAAAGAATGTGAACAAACGGCAATTCAGTGATATTGACAAAAATAATGAAATCACAAATGGTAATACAAATGCCTTTTATGCTTTCCATTTTTCTAATCTATCCTGAAAGTAGCAGCCTATAATTTGCGAAACATATTTCAATCATGGCAGGGCAATCAACATTATCAAATACTCAGAGAAAAAAAAGTAAAATAACAAAGTGCCAAGGAAAGACACAGTTTAACAGCCATGATATGTCCAATGATAGACCACCAGCAACTACTACAGGTAATTTTTTTTAACCCAATGTTAATTTATTTTACAGCCTTTGCACCTACATACAAAAATTATTAATTTCTTAACACCAATTTAATACCAGATATGTCATCTTCATACATTGATTTGGGAGACTGTGATTGGAGATATGAATATTGTGGTGCCTCTTTTTGGTATGGAGAAAGACTAAAACGTGGCTCCAGGCAAGAAAGAGTTAGATATAATCGATGCTGCGCAGGTGGGAAAGTACAGCTTCAAGAAGAGTTAGATCCACCAGAAAGTATTAAACAATTATTTAAAGACAAACACTTTATGGAAAACATTCGAGCATATAATCAGATGTTCAATATGACATCGTTTGGTGCAAAGATAGATGAAACAGTTAATAAAGGCAGAGGACCATATGTTTTCAAAATTTCTGGGCAAATTTACCATTGGGTAGGATCATTATGTCCATCTAATGGTGAAGACCCATGCTTCTTACAACTATATATATATGATACACAAAATGAGGTTGAAAACAGGATGAAACCTTTTGGTGGTAAAGATTCAAGCAGGCTGAAAGCAGAGGTTGTTGAACGTTTGGTGGAAATTCTTGATGAACATAATGAATTGGTAAAATTATTCAGGACTGCAAGAGATGCATGTAATGATCAGCATGTACCTGATTTCAAGATTCATCTTTATAATGTAGTTGGCTCTCACGAATACCAGCTACCAACTTCAGACATACTTGGCGCTATAGTGTTTGAAAATGGTCCAAACAGTGTCACAGATTATGATGTTAATATACAAAAGAAGGGTAGAGGTCCACAACGAATTAACAAGCTGCATTCATCCTACATGTCGCTGCAATTCCCTCTACTGTTTGTGTATGGTCAGTTGGGGTTCAATACAAAAATGACTCTTAAAAGAAGTGCTGCAAATGGAAGAAAAAGGAAATTAAGTATGAACATGTACTACATGTACCAGCTACACGAGCATACCCATCTGCATGGTTTACTATTTAAAAGCGGAAGACTTTTCCAACAATATGTTGTTTCTGCCTAGTACGCACTAGAACAAGACCGGATTGACTTTATAAGAGCTAAGCAAAACAATATTCGAAGCGAGTATTTAGCAGGTATTTATGACGCCATTTTCAGGGGAGATCGTTGTGGTTCTGAGATAGGCAAAAAGATTATTTTACCTTCGAGTTTCACCGGAGGGCCAAGATACATGTACAACCACTATTTGGATGCTCTTGCCATCTGCCGAGTACTTGGGAATCCACAATTTTTCATTACATTTACATGCAATGTCAACTGGCCAGAAATACGTAGATACAAGAAGAGATACCCAGATCTTACAACTGCAGACAGGGCTAATATTGTAGATCGTATTTTTGAGCAAAAGGTCAATGAATTTGTGAAAATACTCAAAGACAACAAAATCTTTGGTTGCGTCACTGGAGGTACTAAGACATTATACAACCTTTATTTTTTCCAGTACTTATCTATCATTTTATAGTTCACACAACTAATTATATAATTAACAGAATCATATAGTAACAATTTACATGTTTTTTATTCCACTGTTCTATACGATCGAGTTTCAGAATTGAGGACTTCCGCATTGTCACACGTTATTATGGCAACATTTTGACAACAGGATACAGTCAGCTGAAGATGTAGACAAGTTCATCTCCGCAGAATTACCGGACAAGTCAACTGACCCAAAAGCTTATAAGGTTGTTACGGAGATGATGGTTCATGGGCCTTGCGGATCTGCTAACACAAAAGCACCATGTATGGAAGAGGAAAGTTGCAGCAAGAATTTTCCAAAAAAATACAAATACAACACCTTCTTTGACGAAAATGGGAATGTACACTACCGAAGACGAAAGACACATGGTTACACTATAAAAGGGAGCATACGGTTGGACAACAGTTACATTGTCCCATACAACCGTTTACTCTGTCTTATGTTCAATGCGCATATAAACGTCGAATATTATGGATGGAGCATGCTGATAAAGTATTTGTTTAAATACATATCCAAAGGCACCGATCGGATTGCAGCACGCATTATAAAGCCTCTGGGTGAATCCACAGCATCAGCAAATACTCCAAAGACACATATCGATGAGATCAAAAATTTCATAGATGGTCGATTCATATGTCCACATGAAGCATGCTGGAGAATACTAAATTTCCCGATTCATCACAGAGAGCCAGCAGTGCAGATTCTTGCAGTCCATCTAAAAGACATGCAAGAGATAAAGTTTCGGGACAAAGAGCCTTTGCCATATGTTGCCAGTGATGACGGAAGAAAGTTAACAACACTAACTGAATGGTTTACATTTAATACATTATATGAAGAAGGCCGCCATTTAACATACCTGGATTTTCCATCCGAGTTTGTTTGGTACGAAGATTAAAAAATATGGAGACCGAGAAGACACAAAAGTAAGTCATCAATTTGAAGATTAGCGTATGTACACCCTTCAGCTGGTGAGCTTTTCTACTTTAGAATGCTCCTCTCTCACCAAAAAGGTTGTCAATCTTTCATTGATGTACGCAAAGTAAACAACCGAATACTGCCAACATACCGTGCAGCATGTCAGGCATTGGGCTTACTTGACAATGATAAAGAATGGGACACAACATTGCAAGAGGTCGAGCTATCAGCTACAACATCAGAGTTACAGACTTTGTTTGCTCACATTTTGATTTATTGTGAGGTAGCAGATCCGCTTCAGCTTTTTGAAAGACATTGGCAACACATGGTTGATGATATCCCAAGAAAAGCATCCACTATGGTTCATGATGAAGCGAAAAGTGTACCGCTTTTAAGGGGTCATTTAAGCCCTAAATCGTATTTATTTGATCAAATATTGCCCTAAATCGTTCCTTTTGTCATTTTAGGTACTTTTGAGAAGAAATCTGGAAAAGGAGGCATTTTGGACGTTTTTGGAGCATAAAAGTGAAGAAAACGACAAAGTCTCAAAATCATGCTAAAAGTTACCTTTGACGGCGTCAGGATTATCTCCAGACGGCGTCACGTCTTGGCAATAAAATGGTGGATGTGAAAATTACTCATGATAAGCCAGGGAAATTTGCATGGGAATTCTGACAGCGTCACGCTTTAATATGATCAAGGTCGTCACGGCTTAATTTAGAGAGGGACGGCGTCACCCCTAAATCTGACGGCGTCAAGCCTTGATAAGCCAGAACGGATTTTGGAGAGCTAAAGAGGGACGGCGTCAAGAAGGTCATCCGGGAACCCTAAAAGCGGCGAGGTGACGGCGTCACACTCCATAACGTGACGCCGTCAGATATGAAAGTCTATATATAGTTTTGCAATTTTTTGTCATTAGTGTGGAACTTATTGGGGAACTTTGTGTGTGAAAACCCTAGGACGAATTTGGCAGCTTTTTCAAGGCTTTTTGCCTTGAGATCTTCCATGTTACATTGAAGATAAGTTATCAATTAATCATTCAATATGTCTATGTGTTGTTTGATTCTATCTTGTTCTTGTCTTTTGTTTAACATGTTAGGCTAGATTTATCTTGTGTTTGCTTAGATCTAATGAAACCTAGCTATTGATTATTGGTTATTAGTGTGTTGTTAGTTGTATTGGATGATTGTTTATCTATGTTAGGCTTAAGAAAACTGGCTAACTTCCTATTCGGTAACTTGCTTGAACGTCTTAAGAAACATGAACCAATGCGTACTAAAGGTTTTTATGGTTGTATTTAATGCACAAGCGAATTCTAGTGATCCCATGTTAGGAGCTTCCTAGCCGGCTCGACATAGGAGTGAAGTAGGAGCTTGTAGAGTTGGGGAAGTACGTACGCCACCCCACGAATGGTATTAAGGAATACACCCGTCATCCACGCAACTAATACACACTAATCAACCGGTAAAAGATAGTTAGGGAGTAAGGAAATCTAAGTAAACACATTTTCCTCCACATAAGTTTTCACCAACATTTTCATTTTCTGTTATTTTATTTTATTTGCATTCGTAGTAATTTGGGTTAGTTGACTAGCAACTAATTCCGCCCACTCTTTCAAACCTGAGATTTTACTTGCTTTCATAAAAATATAAAAACATAAAAAAGAATCTTCTCTCACCCTTAGACCTATTAGAGTAGTTTTTCATACCTAACGAACACTATTCCCTGTGGAGAACGATCAATCCCCCGTACTTACCACTACACTATACTACATCGGTCAGGTACACTGCCTGGTGGGGTTGTAAGCCTCTTGAGATCCCTCGAGAGGTAAAACCTGTTGTAAGGTTGCAAAACCACGCATCAGTTCATATTAAAGATCTTCACATAAACCATCCGAAAATAAAAGGGTATCTTTTATATGAACTAGAAATAATATTAAACAGCTGCTGCAAATCAATAACAGAGTTTGGTTTCACACCACCTCCACAGCATTTGCTTGACGACTTAAACAATAGGTTGCTAATGGAAGAAAAAAATTACAACCGTGATCAGTTGAAAAAAGAAATAGCAACTACTGTGGTTAAACTCAATGAAGAACAAAAAAAAAATCTATGACCTTATTGTGCAGTCCTCACATGCAAAGAAGCAAGAATTGATATTTATATATGGTCACGATGGAACAGGAAAGACTTTCCTAGGGAAGACGATCATCAACACACTTCGGTCTGAAGGAAAGATAGTCTTAGCTGTCGCATCTTCAGGAATTGCATCTTTATTACTTCCATCGGGCCGAACATCTCACTCAAGATTCAAGTTACCGCTTGAATGGACAGACGAATCGATGTGCCACATAAAAAAATACGCTTCTGTCAAAGTTGCTAGCAGAAACCGAATTGATTGTTTGGGATGAAGCACCGATGAATGACCGTTGATGTTTTGTAGCACTCGATAGAACTCTTAAGGATGTTCTGAGCAACATATACAGCTTATTTGGAGGAAAATCAATAATGCTAGGCGGCAATTTCTGGCACACTTTACCGGTGAAAAAAAAAGGGTCAAAAGCAGATGTAGTAGCTGCATCAATAACTGCATCATACCTTTGGCCCCATTTCAAAGTCCACAGACTTAAACAAAATATGAGGTTACTGCAAACAAGCCTTAATGATGAAGAAAGAGCCAGAACAAAGCAATTTTCTTCATGGTTGTTGGATATAGGAGATGGTAAAATAGGTGACCTTGACGAACAAGATCCAGATAATACTAATTGGGTTACAATTCCTGAAGACTTCCTTATTCCAGAAAACGAGAACGGATTAGCAGAACTTATCAACTTTATCTACGACAAAGATACTTTAGAATCACCATCTGCGCAAATTTTACAGGAAAAGGCAATTGTGTGTCCGAAAAATGAAACAACAGACGCAATAAACAAAGAAGTTTTGTCCTTGGTACACGGTGAGAGCACAACTTACTTAAGTTCAGATGAAGCCATTCCCCTTGGGAAAAATGGCGCAGAAAATGAGCTACTATACCCACCAGAATACCTAAATACACTCAAATTCCCAGGCCTACCATCGCACAACCTTACACTTAAAGTTGGAATGCCAATTATGTTACTGAGGAATGTTAATCTAGGAGGTGGAATTTGCAACGGAACAAGAATGATTGTGATCCAGCCGCTGTCAAGACTAATAGAAGCAGAAATCATCACAGGGACCAGGATTGGTGAAAAGATATTCATTCATAGAATTACTTTAACTGCAAAAGATCCCAACTTTCCGTTCATATTCAAAAGGAAACAATTCCCAGTTAAATTGTGTTACGCGATGACTATTAACAAAAGCCAGGGCTAGTCTCTAAACAAGATTGGAATCTATCTTCCAGAACCAATATTTGGACATGGCCAGCTTTATGTTGCAGTCTCAAGATCTACAACACCCTATGGTTTAAAAATGCTTATTAAACAGCATAACGGCCACCCATCAATGACAACAAAAAATATAGTATATAAAGATTTTTTAAAAACAATTACTGAACCAGAGGTTTTTTTCATATCATTACATAATAAATAATGTTTAAAAACATTTACGTGTTATACCATTATGTTTTCCATTATTATTGTTTAGAATTAATTTGCATTAATTCATTTATTCTGTTATAACATGAACACTAACCATATCATTCCTAACTAATTGCAGGATGGCACTGTCTACCATTGAAGAACTAAAACCAGGGATGAAAAATAAAGTTGTAGACCTAAAAGTATATCGCTCATGGGTAGCCAGAGATCCTCCAAGCATAATATAAAAAGGATACAGAGCAATCTTATTAGACAGACAGGTAAATGGCACCAAATAAACTATAAAAAATTTCTTATACCTCAATTGTCTAATCATGAATTACTACATACAGGGGAGTGCAATACAAGCAAACATGGAAGCAAGTGATATTCATCATTTCAAAGGCATACTTATACCCGGGCAAGCATATCGCATTTCAGATTTTGACTGTGTTAACACAGACAACTGGCAACAAACACTTGAAAACCCGACATCCCTTTCATTCGCTAGACTCACAAAGTTTGACAGTATACCATGTGAAAGCTTCCCAGACCATTATTTCAACTTTCTTTCTTACAATCAACTACCTACCAAAATCGTAGATCCACAAGACAGAACAAAGAAACCGTATCCAGTCCTCACAGGTGATATTTCATAATTTAAAAACTTATTTTGCTTCGTTAATGACAACAAAAATAAAAATGATAAAATAAATAAATAAATAAAAATAAATTAAAAAAAAAGTATACCTTCAATTTTGCAGACTACATTGGGTGTTACATCAGCTCAGGAGAAGTTGAAAAAATGGGGAACCCTAACAGGAATCAATCTCTCATACGAAGAGTCGGAATCGAAAATCTCAAGTAAGTATCTTCACTAAACCTGATAACCATTTTTACACAGCACACATTATATTACTAACACACACATTTAAAATTTATAATATGAACAGCCGCAACTTTGTTGAACTCACCTTATGGGATGAGCTTGCGCAAAGTTTTAGAAAGGATGCCATTGAGATGCTTGAGAGACCAATCATAATAGCCATCACATCTTGTAGAGTTTCAAGATACCGAAACAGAGGTATGTTAATATAAACCAATGTAAACTTACATATGTTTTACAAATAAAAATAACAACCATTTTACAAATACAAACTTTATATTTACAGATTTACAGCTATCTTCAACAGCAGCAACGTACTATTACATAAATCCTAAAATTCCACAACTTGAGCATTATCGAGCACAGTAAGATTGACATATACATTAACTACTATATACACTCTGCAAATATGTTTATGAACCTGTAAAAACATGTATGCTTAACAGGTACAAAGAACTGTATGAGTACAAACCACCACTGGATGTCATCAGATATTGCTTAAACGACAAAGAACAAGAGAAACGAAGAAATCGATTCCCTCTATCAGTGCTCCTTGCTCAAAATCCAGAGCCTTTTCAGGTAAATTTTTATAAACCATAATACCTATACCTATATACTATAATGCATTCCTAATAATAACTTTGTACACCAATTTATTTTAACAATTGAAAATGAAAAAAATAAAAATAAACAGGGCCTACGTTTCACTTGCGAAGGAACCATAATTAGCCTGAACACAACACGCGATTGGTACTATATTTCATGCAATAAGTGCAGCATCAAAGCAAAGTATAACAATGAAGTGTATGAATGCAGAGACCATGGAATTTTGGAATCGCCAACTTACAGGTAACAATATTAACAATCACAAACTTACCCTTCTACAAATTACAATATAACTAATTCATATATACAGATACAACTTCAAGGCATCCATAACAGACACAAGTGAAACAGCGCAATTTACATTTTTCACACCAAAAGCAGACACAGTCGTTGGTATTGACTGTCCCAATTTGGTCAAATCACTTCCCAACCCAGACCCACGCATTTTCCCAGAACAGTTAGACAACATCATTGGCAAACACCATGTATTCCAGTTTTACTTTAGCCCTACTTGCAAGGAAAGAGCAGTAGAATTTATTCTTAGTGACATCTTGGACAGCCCAGAAAAGGCACACCAGATTGAAGGACAATCTTCTGGTAACAAAAACCACCTCAATAAAACTGTTTTACCTTTTACTGCTAAAATTACATTATCCTTAATATGTTTATCACATCATCTACTTATTACAGATGTGACAACACCATCAAAAACATCTGCTGCTATTGAATATACATTGACATCAGACACTCTATTGGACAACCCAGAACCAACACACCAGATTGAAGACCAATCTTCAGCTAACAAAAAATTATCAAATATAACTGTTTCCCTTTTTTTTTTTTTACTAAAATTACATTTTACTTAATATGTTAAACATATCATTTGTTATCTACAGATGTTACAACACCATCATACCCAAGTACTGATATTCAACACACACCAACACCAAATGTTCCATAAATAATGGAAACACCACAGAAAGACAAAGCAATCGAAGCAGCTTCATCAGGTAACAAAAAACCTTATAAAATACAGCCTTCTCTTAAATATTAACAGTGGAAAAAAAAATATTAAACACCCATTATTAACTTATTACAGAGATCACAACAACACCACCACCATATACTGGAATGCAGACAAGGTCAAAAACAGATATGGGAAGCGATGTAGGTCGCAAATCAGCTAAAAGGCCACTTTTTCCAGAAGAACCAGCAGAAACCAAAAAAAAAAAACCTTGAAAGCTATAGCACTGTCTATGCTTATCGTCAGCTACATCTTAAAAGACTAAATATTTTTTGACAATGAAGCAGAAAAACAACATAACTGCCTATGTAATTATGTAAGCACTATAAAAGTGCGACTTTATAAGCATAGCTGCTGTAAATATCTATCTGCAACAGCACCAATGCTCCAACCATAAACCTGGGAAACAGCAAATATGCTGTTACATCTTTTGTAGAACAAATTGTACTATAACAATTATATTTACCTAATATATCTTGAACTAACTTTGTGCTTACAAATGCATTCTTACATTTTGAACTATCCCTTAAAGACCATCACAAACCATATTGTTAATAGCAATATGGCAAATAATTAATTAAAACAATAAATGGCATAGTGGTTAAACCTAATACTAACTACATAACACAATAGATTAATAACCAACATCATAATTTTATATAATCATTAACCAAATTCAGTTACAACCAATACTTATCATAAAAAAAAAAGTTCTAAACAACCATAGATTTTAGCATACACCAATTATCATACGCAATATGTCTTCCTGTTTCCTCCAATCTTAAACCATCAAAACACATACCATTCATAATATTCATCCAACGATGTTTGCAATCTTTAAAACCATAAACAATTAAAAACAGAGCTATGTACAGAGCAATGTACCAAATAACCTAATAACTAATATTTCCATTCATATCATTAAAAACAGCAGATACATTACAGACATAATAAACATTTCTAACATCCTAAATACACAGCATACAATATTAACACTACCCTAATACCATTTACACTGACCATAACCCTTCTACCCCACAAACTACCACAAAATACTCTCAACCTGTTATTCCCTTAACACTCTTAGAGTTAACTAGAAAGTTAATCTATTTGTGTTTATGACTAATACAATGTATTGATAAATTCTAACAGTTAATGAAACGTAAATATAAAAACATACAAGTATTTTCAACGTTTAAATTCTTATTAGAAATGAATCAAAGAATCTATTACCCAAGTGTTTTGCGGAACAAACACTTGGGATTGAATAGACAAGGTATGGTGTCTCCTATCTAAACTCAAGCTATGCTTAAGTGGTAACAATTCGACCCACTGAGCTATCTCAGGGATACGTTACTCTTTGTAGGAGAAAAGGGGTATTTATGAAAGTCTAAGCTTTAATTGCACAAGAATACCTAACTCACTTTTCTCCTATCTGTTTGCTATTTATAGGCAAAACATGTTAAGAGTACTGAAGATTAAAACTAGATAAACAAATAGGAAGCGTGTCTGACAACTACAACAGTATTTGTCATTTCCAAGAACCAATGGGATTGCGCCAAAAAGTCTTCGAGTGTCAGACCTTACACTTCTTCGAGTTTTAGCCACTTGAGGGATGGTTTGTCTGACCCAGATAAGACTTGTTCTTATCTTCTTAAAACCTTCCCTCATTATCCCGCCTTTTATTTAGGCTTTCGGTCTTCAATCATTTGTCTTCAGTCTTCAATTATTGTTGTTGAGGAGACTTGGGGTTCAGTGAGCTCTTGTCTAATGCTCACTGATCCATTACTTTCTTATTCGTCTCAAGTAACACTTCAGTGAGTACCGCCTCACTGTGTGGTGAATCTTTCTTCTTAGACTCGTCCTGAGCATCTTGAAGGTAACTTACTGAGTGACTGTTCACTCAGTGACTTAGAATGTTTTCAGTTTAATTTACACTTAGCTTAATTTGTATTCAAATCTTGTTTTAATGACTCTTGGGTACTGAAGGACCCAACAATCTCCCCCTATTTGTTTATAAATTATGCTTAAGTGTTTTTGATCAATTATGAGTGAGCTAATGACTTCTGCTCATACTGAATGTACTAGAAAGTAAATAAGGACACTGAAATAATAAAAACATCATCTTATTAATATTATTACAAGTCCTAACAAAACTATACATAGTACGAGGATAGTGGTGGTGTTGGCAGATTCATTCAGTCGAACTTATAACCTATGGCTTCAAGCTTTGGCTTCTTGGACTCTAGCCCATGTTGATCAGGATGCTCTTGAATCTTTGTTCTCAGGTCTTGGCAGAACCTCACATTTTCAGGAGTCTTGATTGGTGAGGCCATCATGAGGAAACCCAACATTGCCTTGATTCCTGATTGGTCAATATCACTCCATCTTTGGAAGGCTGGGTCTCCAAACTCATCAGTGAAGAACAAACTTCTTTCATGTTGTTCGATGACCAAGTTGTTCCTGAATGGAACTCCTTCTGGGAGGGCTCTGTTGCAATCCAGACCAGGGAACTTGATCTCAGGATCAACTTCAATCTTCTTTCTCTTTCTTGAGGAAGACTGAGAGGGAGCAGGTTGTTCTGCTGAAGCAGGAAGAAGAGATGGAATACCAAGTTCCTGAGGTGTTGCTGCCAATTTTTCATACCTTAGACTCAGGGACTTCATCAGACCAGGGACCACAACATTTGACTTTTTCGCTATCATTGGACCCAATTCATCCAATTCAGTGATCCCGAAGTCTGCGAATCTGAAGGGGTTATGAACCTCAAAGATTCTTTTTTCAGCACTCCTGTAGACAGTTACAATGGTAGGCTTGGTGTTTCGGTGAATCTTGACATCAAGGATGGGTTCTGGCTTCAACCTGCTTGTCATGACCCACTGATATCTCTCAATCTTGTTCTGCCTAATCTCTTTAGCCCTCTTTAACCTTTCTTCCCTTTTCTCCCTGAGAGCAATCATCTCAGCAGTCTGAGCTTTCACAAAGGTCTCCCTACCTTTTCTTCCTGAAACAGCTTTTGGAGGCAACCCAATCTTTTTGGCCTCTTCGTTTACCACCTGAATAAGAGCAGCCTTGCTCGCCCTTTCTTCTTCAGCTGCCTTCTTCATTGCCTCCTCTTTCTTCATATGAGCCTGAATTTCCTCATTTGTGAGAAGTTGTATTTTTCCATTCACCTCATAAGGGACCCTGACTGGCTCATCAGGGTCTGGCCTTCTCTTAGAGGAAGCAGGCACCAGGATAGGCTCAGGCTCAGTGGTTGTGAGAATGCCTTTGCCTTTGTCTTGGTAGGATGAAGATGGGGTTGTCTCAGGAATCTCCCCCTCAGTGTGAGAAGGAGGCTGTTCAGGTTGTTCTTCAGTGACATTCTCCCCTTTAACTGTTGCTTGACCCATGGTGAGAGCAAGAGTTGGTGCGCTCATGGAAGTTGAGGGAGCATCCTGACCATTGAAAGCCTGATAAATCTCAGTCATCATTGACTTGATATCTGAGGTGTCCTTCTGAAGAGTTGAGACCTTAGCCTCAAGAGAAGCCTGAGAAGCCTCTATTGCTGTCATCCTTGGACCAAGATTCCAAGCCAAGTAAAAAGAAGATGTAGCCCAAGATGCCAAGTGTGACTCCATAAGACCTAGGGAAGACTTGATGGAGTCCATTATAGAGCTGAGTCCCTGAAGATTGGAGGATTTCAGCATGTTTATCAGCTCAGTCAACTGAGTAGCTTGTTGATGGTAGTCCTCAGAAGCCTGAAGAATTTTCTTGTTAAGCTCAGGGTCATCTTTCACTGACTCTTGAATAGTTGCAACGCTCTTGTGTATGTTGGTGAGAGCTTCGTTGAACAGTTTAAGATTCTCATCAAGATTTGTCAGGGAGAAGGAGATAGATGACTTGTGCTCATTAACATCATCATGATAGGATTCAACTGATTCCTTCAAGTTGACATAATGAACAGCAGCTTCACAGTGTTGGTAAAAAATTTCTTCAGTTAGCCCAGTAAAGAGAGAATTGTTGGCCTTTTTTCAGAACTTGACCAATTGCCTTTCAGTAAGAGGAAGAATGTTGTCATACTTCCTAAGTTCGGGAGGGCAGGATGGTTTAGAATCTGAAGAATGATCAGCCTGAGATTCAGATTCTTCACCATGTGGAGAAGACTGATGCGATTGTTCAGTAGGTTGTGCATCAGTGTCCATATCATCACTTGCCTCAAAAACTTCCTCCTCACTCTCTTCATTGAGCTCATTATCAGAATCAAGAAATATCCACCATAGACTCAATCTCCAAAAGGTTACCCGACTCCTCTTCATAAGAAGACTTGCCTTGGTTTTGGCCAGGTCCTGACCCGGCCATAAAAACTGAGTGGGTTTGCTCAGCCTGGCTAGCCATAATAACTGAGGGGTTTTTCTCAGCCTGGCTTTTGGGGTTAGTTCACAAGAGAAGTGATCCGCCTGAGGGGGTTATGGGTTCCGTATCAGCGGGTGGTTTGAATCCCTCTGAGTCTTTGTCCCCCTTAGCGCCTTCAAGTCCTGATGGGTGTTTTTTAGAACTATCACGAGGCACTGTTTGTGATGATTGATGGACCCCCTTCCCATCAGGGTTGTACTGCCCTTTTCGGGATTCAGGGTCCTTGACTCCCTGAGACCTTGAGTGTGATTTCTCAGGGACGTTAACAGGATGTGATTGGGTGTGGGTCCCCTTCCCAGTTGAGTAGTGCTGCCCAACCGAGGATTCAGGACCCTTTTCTCCCTCAGGCACTGATTGTGATTTGTCAGTGCCTTCATCGAGATGTGAATGGGTGGAGGTTCCTAATCCCAATGACTTGTTTATGTCAATGGAATCATGAGGAAAGGGTTTGCCCGAGGACACTGAGGATGATTTCTCAGTGACCTCCGTTGGTATTTTTTTAGGGTCAAGAGGGTCTCAGTGACGGGTGTCTCAGAGGTCTCGGCCATGTTTAACCCTTGTTTAAGGTTGCTTGGGGCAGCAGTCTCAGTGACGAGTGGTTTAGGTCTAACCACCTTACTGGACGCACCCCCTTTCTTCTTCTTCTCCTTCTTTGTAGGAGAAGGAACTGGTGAAGCAGCATTTGCACCCTGATTGATTACCAACATATAGTCGGTCAGGGCGACTGGTTGTATCTCAGTGATGCCACTAGTATAGTTGGCCTTGTGTAAGACGTCAGGTTTTGAACCTTCAACGTCAGGCCTAACATAGTCAGGGCCTAGTAGGTCCTGAAGCACACAGGAAATGAATCTAGGGTAAGACATGTGTCTTTGCCTAGACTTTCCTGAGAGCTTGGCGACGAGGTCACGGAAGATTATTCCTCCGATGTCTATTTTTCTTCCCTCTAGAAGACTGAATAGCATCAATTGTTGTGATGAATTCAACTACTCCAAGGAGGATTTATTCCCTCCAAGGCCCTGAATGACAAATGTCATCATGATCCTCCAGACAGGGTGAAACCAAGTTTTGACTATTGGAGCTTTGTCCAATAGAGCTCCAGCGGCCATCTCAGGCCTCTTAGGGTCATGAGGTCCAAGTAAAAGCAGTTCATCCTTTACCTCTTGGTCAGTGGGGTTGGCCTCAAAACTTTCAGTTAAGTTAAGGCCTGTGCCTTGATGAAAGTTGAGTAGTCCAGGGAGAGGGTCCTTCTCCCATTCATCACAGTGAATGTGATTATGGACTCTTTGGTGTCCTCAGGGTTAGTTGCCACTGCAGTGCACCAAAATTCCCTCAAGTAGTCATGATATATGACTGAGGGGGTCTTTGTAAACGCCGTAGCAGGGAAGCAGTTTTGTAGATACTTAACCACAGCCCTGTACGCCCAAAACTTTTGGGGGTAGGCAAAATTTCCTACTCCGTTGTTTTTGGTAAGGTCTACGCCCTCCATTGTGTATTCCATATTTGGGGCGAGTTTGATAGCATTAGAAGAAGCCATTTTTTGTTTGGTAGGTCTGGGTTGAAATATGGACTAGGTTTCTAAAAGCTAAGAACATACACACAATATTTGTTTTGAGAAAAAAATGGGCAGTATTTGATTAAGATTTCTAAAAACTGTGTGTGTGTTTTCTTTGTTTGGGGTATTTATAGGGAAGTGAGGTGGAGGGTAATATAGGCATTAAGCGGATTTTATTTATCAAAAAGAATTTTTGAAAACCGTTTTGAATAAAACGTTTTGGGATACGCATTTAATGCCACCAGTCCACTTTCCCTGGTTTGGCGCAACAGTCGAGGTGAACAGTTGAGCAGTTCTGCAAAAGTGTTATTTGCAGAGTTGAGTCATCACATATCTGTTATGTGATTGGAGAGGCATTTAATGCCAAGTGGGAATGTGGTGGCCCATGAGGTGCATGCCAGAAAGGCAAAGGAACAAATATTCTTATATTAAATAAGAATTCAGTTACCAACCTCGGACATTTACTAACTAGATACTTAGTGCATTTAAGTTAGCATTGAATGTCTTCTAAGGGCCCTGAATGACTTTTCATTTAGTGAACCTGTTTGTTCAAGACTTGGGTCTAGTTCCTGAGGACCAAGATTTCAGGAACTTAGGTTTAGTTCCTGAGGTTCAGTGATTCTTTTCACTGAAGAGCACATTGAGTCAGGGACCTGGGTTTTTAGAATTTACACTTATTTGGATGGAATCAATCAGTGGTCTGATTTTCAATATCCAACATTCCTAGTTCAGCTTTCAGTCTTGTGAAAGTTGGTTCATCCAATGGCTTGGTGAATATATCAGCTAGCTGATATTCAGTAGGAATGAAGTGTAATTCTATGTCACCATTCATGACATGGTCCCTGATGAAATGATATCTAATATCAATGTGTTTTGTTCTCTGATGAAGAACAGGGTTATTTGAGATGGCAATTGCACTTGTGTTATCACAAAAGATGGGAACCATCTTGTACTGAATTCCATAGTCACTGAGTTGACTTTTCATCCGGAGTACATTTGCACAACAACTTGCTGCTGCAACATATTCAGCTTCAGCTGAGGACATGGAAACTGACTGTTGCTTCTTAGCACTCAAACAGACTAGTTTTCCACCAAGAATTTGGCAGGGGCCTGAGGTGCTTTTTCTGTCCATGTTACATCCAGCATAGTCAGAGTCTGAGTATCCTTTAAGATCAAGGCCTGAATATTTTGGATAGTATAATCCAAGGCTTGGAGTACCTTTCAGGTACCTGAATATCCTTTTCACAGCAGTGATATGAGATTCTCTTGGGTCAGATTGATATCTGGCACACAAACAGACTGAGAATTGGATATCAGGCCTTGATGCAAGTAGATACATCAGTGATCCTATCATTCCTCTAAAAAGAGTTTGATTAACTGGTTTTCCAGTAAGATCAGGACCAAGGTTATTTGGGGGTACCATGGGAGTCTTGACTGAGGCACAGTCACTGAGCTCATACTTCTTCAGTAGGCTTCTGACATACTTCTCTTGACTGACAGAGGTTCCTTTATCAGTCTGCTTGATTTGCAGACCAAGGAAGTAGGTCATTTCTCCCATCATGCTCATTTCAAATTTCTTTGCCATAAGTTTTTCAAATTGTTTGCAAAGTTTAAAACTTGTTGAGCCAAAGATGATGTCATCAACATAAACTTGTACAAGTATGACATCATTATTTGTCTTGTAGATAAACAGTGTGTTGTTTATCTTGCCTCTGAAAAATTTATTTTGGATCAGGAAGGCTGAAAGAGTTTCATACCATGCCCTGGGAGCTTGTTTCAGTCCATAAAGGGCTTTGTTAAGCTTGCAGACATAGTCAGGAAACTCATGGCTTTCAAATCCAGGAGGTTGCTGAACATAAACTTCTTCTTTCAGTGAACCATTTAAGAATGCACTTTTAACATCCATTTGGTACACCTTGAAGTTCATGTATGTAGCAAACGCAAGGAAGATCCTGATGGCTTCCATCCTTGCTACTGGTGCAAATGTTTCTTCATAGTCAATGCATTCTTGTTGATTATAGCCTTTGGCTACAAGTCTGGCTTTGTTTTTAATGACTATGCCATTTTCATCAGATTTGTTTTTGAATACCCATTTCAAGCCAATAACTGAAACATCTTCAGGACACTTGACCAAGGTCATTACCTTGTTTCTGTCAAATTGTTCCAGTTCATCATGCATGGCCTGAACCCAACTTGGGTGATTAAGTGCTTCCTTGACACTTTTGGGTTCAATTGTGGAGATGAAGTCCACAAATAGGCATTCATTGTCTGAGGCTGCTCTCAGTTGTGTAGCCATGCTTCTTGTGAGCATGCCTTTAGTAGGCTCGCCAATTATATTGACAAGTTCTATATCCTGAGACCTAGTCCAGCTGTCCTGAGGTCTAGGATACTGACTAGAACTTGATGCCTGAGGGGTAGGATCAGGATCAGACACATGATGATCTTCAGCATCTTGAGTGTCTGAGTGGGTAGACTCATCACTATGATTGTTTGGTTCCTGAGTATTTTGTTCAGTCTGAATGATTTCATCAATACTTCTTTGTGCTTCAACAAACTCAGTGATGGTTGGGTAAGGAAGGTTGTGGGGAATGATGTAATAGGAGATGTCAGCATTTGCTTGGTACTGAGTGGAAGGACCATTTTCAGGATGATGTTCATCAGGAGGATATCTTGATGATTCATCAATACCTATCTCTACCACTGAGTTGTTAGAGACACTGATAGCATCAGTTCTCTCATCAAAGGTAACATGAAATGTTTCCTCAGTATGTTGTCTCCTAGTGTTGAACACCATGAAGGCCTTTGAGACGAGGGAGTATCCAAGGAAGTATCCATCATCAGCTTTGGCATCAAATTTTCCTAAGTGATCCTTGTGATTATGAATGAACACAGGACACCCAAAGACATGAAAGTAGCTGATGTCAGGGATCCTTCCCTTAAATAACTCATAAGGAGTTTTGCTATGTCTCTTAACAATGATGGATCTGTTTTGTGTGTAACAAAGATACAAGACCTGTAAGAAGGTCCTGCATGTATTCAATTCATTAAGTAGTTTTGTTTTATTGTTTTAGTACGCTTTAATTCATCAGGATTGATGGGCTTGTGTCATGTGACTACGGAAGATCATGCACTCCCTTTAATATTGCTTTCCCATTAATTAAAGTTTATATGTTGATGTCTTTGGTGACTTTTATTAGTGCAATGATAACCTCTATGTCTAGCTGAGTCTTGCTTGGGTCGCCATGCCCCTACCTCGCCTATTAATTCTAGCGTCTCTAGAAAAGTAGGATAGACATAAGTAATCATTAAGGGTTTACTCGCCGATAAGATTAGAGCCAACGAGAAAGGTTTAATTATATACACTTCATATAAAACTAGCAATAAAACAAGTGACAAGCTATTTAATTATCAGGACAGGTCTTCTTATTGTCTCGAGTATCTATCTGTGTACGTGTGTGCTAATAGCTGATTCGTGCTCATTAGTTTAGTTTTCTATTTAATTATAACCAAACTGTGCCAGTCTCTCAGGCTGAACCCCCTTGCGTTAGATTAGGTTGTATAACTAACTTAGGATATTAAAATACTGATTAGAATAACTAGATAATACGTTCCACTCTTAGTGATCGACACTCTGCTTACCATTATATTCATACTGACCGGGTACACTGCTCGTTAAGTGTGTGTGTTATTGATAAGTCGACTAAATATAAATTTAAAACTTGAGTAGGCATTAATACTGCTAAACCGCAACGACACATCACGCGCATCAAGTTTTTGGCGCCGTTGCCGAGGAGTGAATTGTTATTATCTGTTAATTTGATTAAGTATTTTAATTAGGTTTTTCTTTTTTGTTTTTTTTTAGATTCTAACCACTAACCCTGTTGTATATTAGATAGATTGCATTCATTGTATAATTTGCATATTTACTGTTTTTGTGTGTTTTTGTTTTCTGTAATTTTTGTTTCTTTTTGTTTGTTTTTATTTTTGTTTTTCTTTTTTTTCTTTATTTTTCTGCATTCTGCTGTCGTTGTATTGTGCTGATACAAACGATACGGCGCATCTGTTTTCACAGATACGGCGTAATGCGTTTAATTTTTATAAAATACAACGCGTTTAATAAATTCGAGTACGACGCATCTTTCCCCAAGATACGGCGTATTTTGTTTTTAATAAGAAATTTTTCTAAACGCTAACGCCATACGACGCATCTGTTTTAACAGATACGGCGTATTTTTCTATTTAAATTAAAAACAGTTTTTCGAATTATTAAACAGAAGCGACGCATCGATCTTTATCGATACGGCGCATCTACTAAATCAAAAATCTTGTATTTTGAAACGTAACGAAAATACGGCGCATTAGCTTTTGTTAATACGACGCATTTAATTTTAATAAATATAATCGATTTTTGATAATTTAAACTTGATACGGCGCATTCTAATTCATAAGCGGTGTATCTGTTTTCTGAATAAAAGTCTGATTAAATTTTAACGTAATAAGATACGGCGTATCCAACTTTCTGGATACGGCGCATCGTCTGCAGATATCAGCAACATTTATTTTTCGTATTCCGTTTTCGTTGTTAATTTTCTGATATCATACTTTCTTGAACATACCCTACTGATGCTTTTGTGATGATTTCAGGAAGTGCATGACCAGGAATTCATCTAAGAACTTGATTAAACCTTTCGAAGATCCTGAACGAGCCTTACATTCGCTTAAAAGGCTTTTCAACACAAAAAGCTTTGAAATTTCAAGTTCGTTCGAGCTTGATTACTTTTCTGAAGAGAAGGAGAAAGAAGAAACAAAAAGAATGATGGAAAACACTACTATGAAGGAATACATGAACAAAACCCGTGCTGATTACAGTTCAGGATTTGCTAGACCGAAGTTTGATGAAAAGTCAAAGTTTGAGTTGAAGGGTCAGTTTCTCAAGGAGCTAAGAGAAAATGCTTTCAGTGGAACAAAACATGAAGATGCTAATGAACATGTTGAAAAAGTCCTCGAGATTGCAGATTTGTTTACTATAGAAGGAATCTCTGACAATCAACTTATGCTAAGAATCTTTCCAATTTCGCTTAAAGGAGCTGCTAATAAGTGGCTAAGGAATGAACCTGCTAGTTCAATCACAACATGGGAAGATTTGAAGAGCAAATTCCTGAAAAGATATTGTCCACCTGCTAAAACAGCTAAAATGATGGAGGCTATCAACAATTTCAAGCACGAGCCTGATGAAACTCATTATCAAGCTTGGGAACGATTTAAAGACTTATTGATGAAATGCCCTCAACATTATCTAAATCCAATGTAGGAGATAATATTGTTCTATCAAGGATTGGACGTGCCTACTAGACAAATCTTGGATGCTAAGGGAGCTGTGCCTCAAATGAGTGCAGCCGATGCTAGAAAAGCTATCCAAGAAGCTGCTGATCACTCTCAAAAATGGCACGACGGAACCTCTACTAGATCTAAGAGCAGCACTAATTTTGACGGGTTTGCTGCAATTCAAGCTCAATTGGATAAAATTAGTAGAGAGATGAAGAAGCGTGATGAGAAAGTTTATGCTGCCCAAGTTGGATGTGAAAAATGCGAAGGACCTCACTACACTAAAGATTGCCCTAAAAAGAATAAAAGTGAGACTTTTGAAGAAGCATACTACACACAATTTGGACAACCATTCCAACCTTCAGGAAGATTTAGGGAAGCTGCTCCGGGATACTATCAAAAGAACAACTATAATCCCACTTATCAAGAAAGGAGGCAGACTTTGGATGACACTCTAAAGCAAATTATGGCCGATGCTGCTAAAAGACATGAAGAGAACACCGCTATGATCAAAGAAATCCGAGCCACAATGGATACTATAACAAGAAATCAAGGAGCTTCGATCAAAGCATTGGAACAACAAATCGGACAAATGAGCAAGGTTCTTCAAGAAAGGGGATACGGAAGTTTACCTAGCTCAACTGAAACTAACCCAAGAGATCATGTCAAGGCCATATGCACTACTGAAGAAGTCACGCCTAACATACCTTTTCCTAGAAGATTGATGAATGGTAATGATGCTGCAAAGCCCGAATTTTTCTTTAATTCTTCAATCAGTTTAAGGAGGTTACTCAACGAGATGGCAAAGATTGAAGAGGAGATCAAGGCTACAATGAAAGAAGAGAGCTCTGAAACCGACTTACGTGCCTTGCCTCATAAAGAAAAGGACCCAGGAAGTTTTACTTTACCTTATTCAATTAATGACATGTCTTTCAATAATGCATTAGCTGACTTAGGAGCTAGCGTTAGTGTTATGCCCCTTAAGACATTCACTACCCTAGGACTAGGAAAATTAGCACCAACTAAGCTGCTTATTGAATTGGCTAATAAAACGGTAAAATGACCTGAAGGGGTTGCTGAAAAGGTGCTAGTTAAGATTGAGAAGTTTGTTTTCCCCGTAGACTTTGTTATATTAGATATGCCCGAGGATGTTAAGATTCCTTTAATCCTTGGAAGACCTTTCTTGTCTACCGCCCATGCTAAGATTAATGTGTTTAAAAGAAAAATCTCATTAAAGGTAGGGAACAATAAACTAGTCTATAAATGCCAAAATCCTGCTAAGAGCATAATTAGAGGCGTCTATGTGCTAGGATTAAGAGAACGTATGGACCTCGATCTAGAAGCTAGGCTTATGGGAGAAACATTGATTCAAAACAACTCAACTAATCCTAATCATAAGAACCTCGAGGAATTTATTGACCTTAATGTACCTACCGAACTTAGGCGCGATATTGTTAATGATTCTGATGATGAGTGGTATGATTGCGAAGTGATTAACAAACGTAGGAGAATAGTTGAGAATACAAAGTTGAATAATGATATGTTTATTGAACTACCACCCCACCTTGCATATTTATGCCTATATAATAATAAGAATTTCCCGTCTATCATTTTGTCATCTCTGCCCGAAAGGGACAGAACTTTGTTTATACAGATATTAAAGAAGAATGGCATGGATATTAAGGACAAGCAAGGAGTGTGCAATATTACTGGACTGGCGATGAGGGAGCGCGATGCTTCTGACTCTTTCAGTGATCGGTATTAAGGAGCTGAACGTGAGTCTAACTTGAAGACTCTGGAATAAAGACAAGTGCTGACCAGGAGACAACCCGAAGGAAAAATTTTTACTTTTCTGTTCTGTGTCGAGTCTGTCAGACCTACAGAAGATGCGGCGCATCTCCATCATAAGATGCGACGCATCACCTGCACTGGTCATATCTTATTTCATTTTCTGCATTTTTATTTTTGACTTTAAAACTTTCTGTCAGTTTATTTAATGCGGCGCATCCCTAGTTAAGGATGTGACGCATCTTTTATTCTGATTCGTATTTATTCCAGGCTCGATACGGTGTATCTTCTTCCATAAGATACGGCGTATCGACTGACCTGATGATTTACAGTTTAATTTTTTAGGTTTTATTTTTACTAACTACTAATGTATTATGCAAGTTTGAACATTCTTAACTCAGGTGTGTTAAAGTCTAAATGGTATTATAGATTCCTGCATTTTTGTGGATACATCATTTATGAAGCTTAAACGTTCTCATCCACAAGAAAGTTGATTTTTGCTCTTATACGAATAATAGAGGATCATACCGAGCAAATCTCAGGGGTGTTTTTCTGTTCTAATTCTTTTATTTTCCAGTTTTTAACCTTTGACACAAACAACGAGGACATTGTTTAACTTAAGTGGGGGGGGGGGATGGAGAATTAGAACACTTACTTGTCCTAAACTTTTTCAAAATATGCTTAAAATGCGCTTAATATATCAAAATTTAAAATTTTTTTAGCATGTTTTTGTTTAAAGTCTAAATTACATAGCCGCACACATAACTCTATTCTTTCAAAAACATTAAAACTTTAGTGTGCCGGTGACTTGTAAACTTTAGAACTTGGCTTGTATACTATTCGAGACCACCATAATAAGTATTATCTATATAATTGGAGTGACTTGTCTAAATTGGTAAATTTCTAGGATTACACCCAAATAGCCTTTATATGTTATGTGATATTAACTAACTACACTGGTTAGTTAACCCCCGTATAAACCCTTTGTTTACTCTCACTTTTAGAGTAAGATACCCCTAGAAAAACACTCAGAGCCATTCCTTTCGTTTCTTACACTTTTGTTATAATGTTTCGATACACCCTTACACCTTAGCCTACCCTGTAGATTAAAATCCGTGGTTAATTGCTTTAGGCAAAGTGTGTTTCCTTACATTACCTGTGTTCGCGTGCGTAATTCATTATCTTTGGTTAGGTCGGGAAATTGCACAATGCAATTGGTATGAAAGTAAATATTGTATAACTTTTAGTTTATTTTTCGTGTGTTTGCTACTTTCACTATTACAGTTATTTCTGAAAGTATGAAGAGTATGGAAAAATTATCCGGAAAAATAGTGATAGAAAAGTTGTGAAATTTTACACATATATGTTGATGTGAAAAAAAAAAAAAAAAAAAAAAAGTTGGAAGTTTGTTTTAACCAACTTATGTAAAGTTTTGTATTAAGTGGGAGATATCACCACTATTTGTTGTTGTATATTATATTTATGGATTGAATGGGAGTTGGCCGTTATGGGAACGCCAACTAAGGTTATTCTTTGATTGAGATTTTGTTGAGTATAATTCGTGTCTACCTAAAGCGTATGTTTCAAGTGTTAAAGCGTGAGTTATTCAATGATATGAGTCTTATTCATGGGATGGTTGGGAAAGTGATTAACCACACTTAGGATTTTAATTTATCTGTTTTGTTTATTTTTCATTTTACACCAATTTGTATCCCAAATATTATCCATACCCTATATCATTCTTCATCCAAACCTTTGATTTATTGAGATTAGGGATTTGAGCAATCTTAAGTATCGTAGTCGTGGATTTGGCTATGTATTTATGATTTTGTCGCCCTTTTTGATATAATATTATTGGTGAAGATTACTTGGTCCTATCTTTAGCCCATTCGAGTTAAGGAATTGAGCAATTGCAAGTATCGTGGTCGTGGATTCGATCATGTATTTGTAATTTTGTCGCCTTTTCTGGAATATGAGATCGATAGAGATTAAAAAGGATGATCAACCCTTAACCAACAAACCTTTTTTTTACCGCTTTAGACTTGTTACTCCTTGGCTTTAGTGGGGGAGATGCGTATACTTGCCAAGCCTATGATAGAATATTCGTCACGACTAAGCAACTAAACGATTTAGAATTGTTTTACATTAAAAATTATTTTGGTTTCTACTTCGTTAAGTGTTTGGTTGTGTGATTATGACAAAACGAATACGTGCTTAAATATAAAAATAAATCCTAATATCTTTTAGGATACATTTTCATATGATTAATTCTAAGGTTTACTTGGGGACAAGTAAAGTTCAAGTGGGGGGATATTTGATGAACTCAAATAAGTACATTTTATTATCATCATTTATCCTATTTATTTGACTTGTTTTATTTATATTATATATGAGAATCGATACATTAATGTTTACTTTAGTAATTCTCAGGTAAAAACAAGCATTATGTGAAACTTGGCGATTTTGGACTAATTATGGAGCAAAACGAGCGAGATGTCAAAAGTCTACTGAAATCCAGAAGATGCGCCGTATCTCACTCAACAGATACAACGCAATATCATACTTAGATGAATTCGAAGACCATTGCCTGACTTTGAAGAATGCGCCGCATGCAATTCTGTCATGCGCCGCATATGAAACTTTGGTCAAAGAAGAAGATCAAGCTCGTTCTACTCCAGATACGCCGCAGTATACTTCTAACATACGGCGTATCACTATCAAGATTTCACCAGTTACAATCCAAGACAGCTAAAGTACATGCGCCGCATACAAAGATCAAGTTACGCCGCATCTGAAGACGGTGTACGAATATTCCAGAATATATTAATCTTGGACCCCACGCGAAGTTAAGTCAATGCGCCGCATCTATCAACTCAATGCGCCGCATCGATCCCTCAGACAGAAACTATAAATACCCCAAGGTCAGACGAATTTGAGAGACTTTAGACCTTTTGTATAACCCTAGAGCCAAATTCAGACGACCAAGCAGCACAAGACACACCTCAAACAAAGATACAAGAGCTGTAAGAAGGTCCTGCATGTATTCAATTCATTAAGTAGTTTTGTTTTATTGTTTTAGTACGCTTTAATTCATCAGGATTGATGGGCTTGTGTCATGTGACTACGGAAGATCATGCACTCCACTTAATATTGCTTTCCCATTAATTAAAGTTTATATGTTGATGTCTTTGGTGACTTTTATTAGTGCATTGATAACCTCTGTGTCTAGCTGAGTCTTGCTTGGGTTGCCATGCCCCTTCCTCGCCTATTAATTCTAGCGTCTCTAGAAAAGTAGGATAGACATAAGTAATCATTAAGGGTTTACTCGCCGATAAGATTAGAGCCAACGAGAAAGGTTTAATTATATACACTTCATATAAAACTAGCAATAAAACAAGTGACAAGCTATTTAATTATCAGGACAGGTCTTCTTATTGTCTCGAGTATCTATCTGTGTACGTGTGTGCTAATCGCTGATTCGTGCTCATTAGTTTAGTTTTCTATTTAATTATAACCAAATTGTGCCAGTCTCTCAGGCTGAACCCCCTTGCGTTAGATTAGGTTGTATAACTAACTTAGGATATTAAAATACTGATTAGAATAACTAGATAATACGTTCCACTCTTAGTGATCGACACTCTGCTTACCATTATATTCATACTGACCGGGTACACTACTCGTTAAGTGTGTGTGTTATTGATAAGTCGGCTAAATATAAATTTAAAACTTGAGTAGGCATTAATATTGCTAAACCGCAACGACACATCACGCGCATCAGGTACATTTGCATAAGTCATAGTAGGATCTTGGTTTTAAAAACCTTGAGCACTCTTGGTTAATTTTGAAAGATTTTATAAACCAGAGGCTCTGATACCACTTGTTGTTCCCTTAACACTCTTAGAGTTAACTAGAAAGTTAATCTATTTGTGTTTATGACTAATACAATGTATTGATTAATTCTAACAGTTAATGAAACGTAAATATAAAAACACACAAGTATTTTCAACGTTTAAATTCTTATTAGAAATGAATCAAAGAATCTATTACCCAAGTGTTTTGCGGAACAAACACTTGGGATTGAATAGACAAGGTATGGTGTCTCCTATCTAAACTCAAGCTATGCTTAAGTAGTAACAATTCGACCCACTGAGCTATCTCAGGGATACGTTACTCTTTGTAGGAGAAAAGGGGTATTTGTGAAAGTCTAAGCTTTAATTGCACAAGAATACCTAACTCACTTTTCTCTTATCCGTTTGCTATTTATAGGCAAAACATGTTAAGAGTACTGAAGATTAAAACTAGATAAACAAATAGGAAGCGTGTCTGACAACTACAACAGTAGTTGTCATTTCCAAGAACCAATGGGATTGCGCCAAAAAGTCTTCGAGTGTCAGACCTTACACTTCTTCGACTTTTAGCCACTTGAGGGATGGTTTATCTGACCCAGATAAGACTTGTTCTTATCTTCTTAAAACCTTCCCTCATTATCCCGCCTTTTATTCAGGCTTTAGGTCTTCAGTCATCTTTCTTCAGTCTTCAGTTATTGTTGTTGAGGAGACTTGGGGTTCAGTGAGCTCTTGTCTAACGCTCACTGATCCATTACCTTCTTCTTCGTCTCAAGTAACACTTCAGTGAGTACCGCCTCACTATGTGGTGAATCTTTCTTCTTAGACTCGTCCTGAGCATCTTGAAGGTAACTCACTGAGTGACTGTTCACTCAATGACTTAGAGTGTTTTCGGTTTAATTTACACTTAGCTTAATTTGTATTCAAATCTTGTTTTAACGACTCTTGGGTACTGAAGGACCCAACACAACCATCATGAGACAAAAGCTTACAAAAAACCCCAAGATTAATAAAGTTATTTAAACTTCCTTAATTATTTCATTTTCTTAAGTTTCTTGATAATCCTAGATTTCTCACCAGCACGTAAAGCAGCTGCGTGACTCATCTGAATCAACCGCCCCATTTCATCAAAATCCTCTTGCTCCGCATCCTTCAAAGCTGCCAAACACTCATCGAGAACACCGTCACTCATAAACTTCTTCAATTCAAGAATAATTTCATGCCTGTGCTCAACCCTTGCCTGTACTTCTTCAATCCTTTCATTATAATTCTTTTCATCACCCCTTGATGCCTCCTTCTCTCGCAAAAAGATAGCATGAAGAACAATATGTACTCGACGATCACCAATTTGATGCGCAATCTTCGAACACTTTGGAAACTTAGGAGCCATACCGATTCAATCAGTATACTTTTTCACCTACATACGTTCTAATTACAATGTTTTTATTTTCGACTAAGAAACCCTAATTTTTCTATGTCATATATCCCCAAACTTTCTGACAAAAAAATAATAAAAGAAAGAAGACGCCGAAATAAACACAACCCACGTCCTATAACCCAAAAACAATACACAAACCTTAAGCCCAATTTTAACTTTTTAAACCATTAAACACATTAATACTACAACACAATATTAAAAATAAAAAATAAATATATATATATATATATATATATATATATATATATATATATATATATATATATATATATATATATATATATATATATATATATATAGTGTATCTTTATTTTGAGAACCCTGTTAAGTGCGGGAACTGCGAGAACTCCAATTTTGCATTAGAAAACATGCATGTTCATATAAAACATGTATGTTTTCTTACATACACCTTAATACACATACTTGAGTAACACACATGTTCATATAAAACCTGTTAAGTGCAACAGATCAATGCAAAATGGTTTTTATTTTCAGAACCTTGTTAAGTGCGGGAACTGCGAGAACTCCAATTTTGCATTAGAAAACATGCATGTTCATATAAAACATGTATATTTTCTTACATACACCTTAATACGCAGGTATGTGTATTAAGGTGTATGTAAGAAAACATACATGTTTTATATAAAACATGCACGTTTTCTAATGCAAATTTGGAGTTCTCGCAGTTCCCGCACTTAACAGGGTTCTGAAAATAAAGCTCCCCTATATATATATATATATATATATATATATATATATATATATATATACACATTAACACAAAAATTTCATGCAACGACAAATCATGCTCGCAGCAACGCGCGGGCTTTTATGCTCGTTAAAACAATATTTATCCTTTTATGATTATTAACTTAAATTATTAATAAGCAATTAACATATAAGAAAGATATATATATATATATATATATATATATATATATATATATATATATATATATATATATATATATATATATATAACCTGCAAGTCATGCAACACAAAAATCTCAAAAGGCAAGTCATGCAACACAAAAATCTCAAAGACATGTTTACTTTAGTCAAAAACTCATGATACAAGTTTTTTGTATTTTATTTCAAACCTTATGCATAACGTACTATGTAAAGATATTTCTTATTCAACCATACGGTACTCCGTATTATATATTTTATAAACAACGATATCGGGTTTATATTTAAGATTGTACCAGTTAAATTAAATGTGTCATCAAACATCAATTATATATATATACTAAAAGGGGGGGAACAGTAGTCTCGAAAGCAATGGGTCGCTTAGTTGTGCTTCTCCCATTGGTTTGTATCTCCTTAGTGGGACACATGGCTTTGGTTGATTGGGTATTTCGGGTTCTTGCACTGTTTTGGCAACTGTTTTTTACTATTTAGACACTGTAGCGTTATCTACATACCCTTTGGCCTTAACTGTACCAGGTATATCCAGTTTTTTCCTCCTTTAATTCTTTTTCCTCTTTTAGTTCTTAATCGTATTCTAATCTGCATCTTTGTTCTCTTGAATCTGCCATCATCCAACACACACAAAAAAGAAATAAAAAACATAGGGCATATACCCAGGTCCAATGTATTGTTCTGCATGTTTGGTTCATTTTTTTTATTAACCAATTAGGGTTTCTTAATTTGGGGTTTTATATATGTACGATTTTTGACCTCTTTATGCTTGATTACGATTTAGTTTGTGTTAAGTTATCATTTAATTTAGATTTTTTTTTTTTTTTTTTTTTTTAATGTGAAATTAAAGTTGACTTAATTTGGGGATTTTCTTCATTTGAAATGATATGTTATCAAGTCTATTACACCAACTAATCGAGCCACAACTAAGTGTTGGATTGTTTTTTATGGAACTGTTTCCCTCCTTTTAGTGTGTGTGTCTATATATATATATATATATATATATATATATATATATATATATATATATATATATATATAATTTTTATGTGAAATTAGGGTTTTCTTTATTTGGGGATTTTCTTGCTTGTGTTGTCTTGCTGTGCTAAGTGGAATGATGGTAAAGTGCAAAAAATAGTTGCCTCAGCAACCTCCACGTGCGCAGACAGGGCACATTATCAACTTTATTATGCCAAGTATTCTGATCTCTTTTTTGATATTAGATTGGGAGTGTTTTATGTGTGTGAGGTTTCAGCTTGCTTTTATCCGCTATGTTTTAACCTGCTATTCTTTATACCGTGATAAGTATAATGTTTTGAGATTTGCTATTGTCATTCATGTGTGTTTGTTGGGTTGTTTGATTAGCATTGATTGTAATTAATTAGTATCCTTTGCATTTATCCTGTGTTTTTTTGGTGGGTTGGTTCGTTGCAGGATACTAATGGCCTATGATGATTACCTGCTCTTTGAATCAAATATTATCGGTAATAGGAGGTCTGAACCCGTATCTCGGCAGGGCATTTACCGGATGGTGCGATAGCATACTTGCTATTATGCAACCGCTTTTATCTGCAGCCATGCTGGAATTCAGGTTTTTTTTAACTTTTTTTCCAATTACAAATGTGAGCCTAATTATCTATTTTATCAGTTTTGTGAGTTCAAATTTTTTAATGGGCTCTATTTTTCCAGGATAATAATGGGCAATGATGATTACCTGATCTCTGAATCAAATGATATTGGTAATAGGAAGTCTGAACCCGTACCTTGGCAGGGCAAGTACCGGATGGCGTGATAGCATACTTGCTATTATGCAACCGCTTTTATTTGCAGCCATGGTTGAATTCAGGCTTTTTTGACCCTTTTTCCAATTACAAGTCAGAGCCTAAATATCTACTGTATGAATCAGAAGACCAGCACTACTATGATGGACGGCAAAGTTACAGATCAAAACACTAGATGGCATAATTATGCAACCGTGTTTGTTTTCGTCAATCAACATTGTGTACCATAGCAGCTATATCTGTTCTTCAGCCTCTAGGTGTTGTGATGCATTAAATGAGGGCTGCAATGCTTTTGTTTCCTTATGAAGTTATCTATCTTTTCTTATAGTTTCTTCCATTGAAAGATTCAACCAGAAGCTTTTCTTCGTGCTTTTTGTTCTTTTCAAACTGCCATCATTCCCCAGGAAGTTTTGGTGGGTTCGTTTGTTCCAGGATAGTAATGGCTTATAATGATTGGTTGTTCTCTGAATCAGAGACAAACCAGTGGGAGAAGCACAACTACGTGCCCCGTTGTTTTTGAGGGTACTGTTTCGCCCCTTTTAGCATATATATATATATATATATATATATATATATATATATATATATATATATATATATATATATATATATATATATATATATATATATATATATATATATAATAAGAAGTATGAACCCGTACCTTGGCAGGGCAATTATTGGATGGCTTGATAGCATACTTGCTATTGTGCAACCATATTTATTTGCACCCATGGTAGAATTCAGACTTTTTTTTTAACCTTTTTGCCAAGGCAATTATTGGATGGCGTGATAGCATACTTGCTATTGTGCAACCATATTTATTTGCGCCCACGGTAGAATTCAGACTTTTTTTTAACCTTTTTCCAATTACAAATCTGAGCCTAATGATCTGTTGTATCAGTTCTGTGGTTTCAGATTTGTTAGCATGCTTTATTTTTTGACGCTGATTATGGGCTATGATGATTAACTATTTTTTGAATCAAATGATATCGATAATTGGAAGTCTGAATCCGTAGCTTGGCAGGGCAATTACCGGATGGTGTGATAACATAATTGCTATTATGCAACCGCTTTAGTTGCAGCCATGGTGGAATTCAGGCTTTTTTTTTTTTACCCTTTTTCCAATTTCAAATCTGAGCCTAATCATCTACTGTACCAGCTCTGTTACATTTTTGTCGTTTCGCTGTCTCTCAGTTCATTTAGCATGTTCCTGCATAACTACAACAAACAAAAGATAAACATTGCTCTAATTTTTTTTATGCGATACTCTATTATCATCATGCATTATTGTTCACTCATCATTGATCCTCTCTTACTACTTACTCTCTTTGGAGCACAAATTTTTTGTTTCACTGTATTTCACTTCATTTGGCATATTGGTACATAACTAGAAAAAAGAAGAGATAAGTATTACTCTAAATTTTTTATGTGATACTCCAATGTAAAATTGCTGCATTTGTATATCCATGCTTATGATACCTTAAATTTACAGGGTTAGTCAACTGCGGTACACGAATGTCTTTAAAATATTTTTTACTGCCAGTAGCTTTTATATATTGAATAACCTTACTGCATACTATAGAGACAAGCTAAGTATCAAAAATAGAGAGAATATCAATGATGGATGTAGCGACACCAAACACAGCTATTACTGATTTCGCATGGTGTGTGCATCCATCATTGATACTTTGTCAATGTTTTTGTATCCCTTAAGCTTTCACGTTCACCTAATGCAGTACATTAAACTTCAACTCAGATCGAGATCGGCTGTTGGTCAACTGTATGTTGTTACCAATTTTATTCGCATTTATTTTCCTAGAAAACATCATTCATTGCTTTACTTAGGCCATGGCTATGATGATTCAAACGCATTTATTTTCCTAGAAAACCAGTGGGCTTACCAACACCAAACCTAGAAAACACAAATGTAACATCTAATATTGTCTGCCAATATTGGTAAATAAAGAACGTGGTGCACTTTAAAGTGCAAAGTTTCCAGCCAACACGTCTTTCTTTTCTTTTCTTTTTTCTTTCTTTTTTTTTTTTTTTTTTTTTTTTTTTTTTTTTTTTTTTTTTTAAAATTTAAAATTTCAAAGGAAACAGACCTGTTTTTCAGCCAGATTCTTTTTGCTTTAAAGCCTACCACGTTCTTCATTTGCAAATATTGACATACGATGTTCATCATAGTTACCCATTCTAAGTTCCCATACAGTTCCTTTTATTTTTTCAACAATCTGGCAAATCGCTTGGTTCAGGCCTTTGCGCAAAGGGAGTTGAAACGAAAAAAGGGATTGTAAAGGAACTCAGAAGGGTTAACTATGCTTCTTTATAACTGTTATGCAAAAGGCAATGATGAACTTTCTGCGTATTAATTTTCATATGTGTGGCTCACGCATCTTCGTATCTTGGCACGGTAACCAGGACACTTATATGGTTGCAGCCATGGTGGGTGCGTAGGGTAGCTCAATGAATTGCAGATTTGAGCCTGTTTTTAAAAATCAATAGCACCATTGGAGATGATTTATGTCATCCATTGAATCTTTTTTTTGCGTATTGCCAAATTCAGTTTCATAAGAGGCTCTTTTCTATCACAAACGTTATATATTGGATGTCAGTATTGGCAAACAAAGAATACTATGTATTCTTCATTTGTTAATATTGACACATGATGTTCAATGTAGCTGCCTGCTCTTACCTTTCTTCTTCAGTTCCTTTTGTTACTTCAGTGGGCTAGCAATGCGTCTGGTGCAGGCCATTGTGTAAAGTCTAATTGAAGTAACAAAAGGAACTGGAGAGGGAGATAAGAGCTTGCAACTATGTTGGCATTGGGACAGTTTTACAATCGATGATTAGGTATATGAGATGAGGAGACACTGATGACTCCAATGTTGATTGCAAAAGGCAGTGATGAACTGATGATATTGGTCAAACGAAGTTGGAGCCGTAACTTGGCAGGGCAATCACCGGATGGCGCAGTAACATACTTGCTATTGTGCAACCATGGCGGTATTCTGAGGTTTTTGACCATTTCCCATTATAAAAATCTGAGCCTAACTTGGCACGGTAAAGACTGGATGCCATCATTATGCAACCATTGTTCTTTGCAGCCATGGCTGGCCATAAATCTTTTTCACCCTGTTTGGCTATAAAATCTGAGCCTAATAACTACCTTTGTATATGCATGATTATCATATTTTTAATTTACAGTCTTACTCCACTTTAATAGATGACCGTCTTTTATGCATCTTGGCAGGTTCAGTGGTACAAAAGCTTCTGATAGTCGGTCCTCTGCATTTGACCATAAGAGCAAACACAGATGTTCTACATCGTGTGTCAATATTAGGAAATGAAGACTATCTGGTATTTTTTTTATTTGCCGATACTAACAGTTGATGTTCTGTGCCTGTGATAGTTAATTTTTTTTCCGCATATTCATAACTGCGATTCCACAAAAGGCCCTGATCAACAATAGGGTACTATTCTTAAAGAAAGATGAGAAACAGGAGAGAATGCTGTGACAAGTGATTTGGTGCAAATTACTTCTTCGCACCGTCCTCTTCCGTTTCCTATCTTTCTTTCATAATTGAACCGTATTGTTGATCAGCACCTTTTGTGGAACTGCAGTTGCGAATGTGCAAAAAAAATAACTCTCACAGGCACAGAACATCACCTTTTAGTATCGGCAAATAAAGAAAACAAAATACTCTTAATTTCCCAATATTGACAAGCGATGTACATCATCTGTGGTTGCTGTCATGGTTAAATGCATACGACGGCTAATCAGAAATTTTTGTACGACGGGAGTTGCCAAGATGCATAAAAACACAATTGTGTTTGGCATTAATCATATGCTTAAACTTTATAAGAAGTTACCATTTTTAAAGGCGACTCAAAAGAGTTTTATAGAATGTTTAATGATACCCTGTTTTCTCAGATTACTGTTTTGCGCCACAACATCAGCTTCAATTTTTTTTCCTCCTGAATAATTATATAATGCATGAGGAATATATCAATCAATGACAAAGGCCATTATAATTTTCTATTTTGCTAAATGTAGCTTACCATAAACCATGCCTTGGCACAATGATTAGATAGTTACAGCCAAAACCGGTTTTGGATACCAGTTATGTAATAAACAAAAGATAAGTATTGCTAAAATTTACATGGTTAAATGACTATAGTCCATGAATCTACTTATATTTTTTTATTTTTTCCTTGCTAATTGATTTTGTATATCCGACAGCCTCACTGCATACTATGGAGACAAACTAAATATCAAAAATAGATGAAATATCAGTGATGAATGTACGGAGGCTACCTCAATAATACTTCGTATGTCTGCCTTTCAAAGGTATAAAATTTAATTTTAGTTAATTTAAATTTGAAAATTAAACATTGTGTAACCATAAACTTAAGTATTAATATGTGTTTATGGGATTCAATTTGTATTCTTTCATAGTTATCAGTTGTTGAAATTTGATTTTGTAAGATTGATTAAGACGTTCAACTGAAATTTAAATGAATACATGCATACAAAAACAATGTATCAACGATGGATGTACGGAAATCAAGGTGACATATTACTGTATTTGCATGCTCTGCCCTACCCAGAAAGTTCTATTCCTCAAGTTTGTTAGTTCAATCATCCTGTAAGTACTACAAAAAAAGTGAAAACATAAGTCACATACTCAGGTATTTATTCACATTTATTTCCCTACAAAATGTCGTCCGTTGCTTTACTTAGGGCAGGGCTATAATGATTAAGACCTATTTTCTGGCACTAATGAATTGGGTGGTCAAAGATTGTAGCCGTAACTTGGCGTGGCAAAGGCCTATCATATGAACAAGTGAGTTTGTAAAACTTACCAAAAAATTATAATTGTGGATTCTATAAAAGTGTTTCAAAGAGAAGTTGAAAGTAATGAGGTATGTATTAGGTGCCCACATTACTTAGTCGATGAATGGTTTTGCTTAATAGATGAGTCTCGAACTTCAACATAGTTACTCATTCTAAGTTCCCATACAGTTCCTTTTGTTATTTCAACAATCTAGCAATTCGCCTGGTGCAGGCCTTTGTGCAAAGGGACTTGAAACGACAAAAGGAATTGTAGGGGACCTTAGAAGGGTTAACTATGTTGCTTTTTGAATTCTATTCTTTTTTTATGACCAAAAACCAACATCTACAAAGTAATGTAGCCATATACAGCTTGCTACATTGAACTTCACTTTGAAAACGTCAATTATTAGGGCACATCTATCTAACGATGTAGCTGGGTTCCATTGCTTAAATTGACCGAGTTCCCTAAAATCATTTGTCTATCAAGCACACCTATGATTTTAGGGAACTCGGTCAAATTAACTAATGGAACCCATATACATCGTTTGATAGATGGGCACTAGTAATTGAGGCGTGTTGATTGTGATAATGATATAGTGTGTATTGTTCATGACAGACCACACTCCTTCATTATCCCATTCAACACGAGTCCTAATACTCACATGCTTTTCTAGAATCAACAATTTTTTCTACAACACATCTTGGTACTTTGAGCTTCCCCTTGAAAACCCATTCCTATATCACTGTCATTGCAATCAGTTTGGCACAAACCATTGCACATATTTCATCTACATAGCAATGGGATTTCGAGTGGAGGTTCAAAGTACAAAAGTGTGTCGTCGTATGAATACCGATCACATGATTGCAGCCAAGGCCGGTTTTGGATGCAACTTCTGTAGTTGCTGGCCTGAACCCTATTATGTATATTATCATCATGCATTATCATTCACTAGAAGCTTTTATGTAACATCCAACTTAGATGGTTGCTCTTATCTTCCCCTCGAATTCCTTTTGCTATTTGAACGGGCTACCAACACGTCTGGTGCAGACCATTGTTTAAAGACCGTATAAATAACAAAAGGAATTTAAGAGGGAGTAAGCATTTCCACCTATGATTATTGGCACTGTTAATCTAATTCGTATACATTCTTATAGAAACCTACCTATGCTCCCTCTTCATTATCTAATTGGTATTCGATTTTATACAGGTTCAAATTGTTTTATGCATGTTCACAGGATCAGTCCCACAAAAAGGACTGATCACCGGCCGTGTGCATTTCACCAAAGATAAATGGGAAGCTGAAGAGAATGCTGTGACAAGTTATTTGGTGCAAATTGCTTCTTCGCACCATCCTCTTCTGTTCCCCATCTATCTTTAAGAATTGCACGCTATTATTGATCAAAACCTTTTGTGGAACTGGAACTGCCAATATGCAGCAAAAATACTTGCTTTTGCCCTGTCACAAGTAAATCTGACAGTAACTTTCATTCTTTCTGTTTTCCGTTTCTGAACAAAAGCAAAACAAATTAGAAAAATAACCTACCCGAGATATAAAAGATCTTGAAGCCAAGAAACATCTTTTAACAAGATTTACATAGGCTGTAGATTCGGTTGTAGTATTCGGCTGTGTTCACATAACTTAGTTTTGGTGGGTAGCTGTCATGTCCACTTCCATATACTTACATTTGAATTTTGATGTGTAATTCGTTTTCCTGCCTTCTACTGCTGTCTGTCACCAACCTAGGAAAATTCCACACGTTGAGAACTTTCAGCTGAAGCTAATGAATCCTTATAGATGTGTCAAGGTACCATATTACTACCTTTAAATATAGTCTATCAGTCAAGTATTATGATTTTTTCTAAATAACAGTTTAACTTGATTTATGGTATGCAGGTATAATTTCAAAACCTTTATGACAAACCCATCTACAATAGTTCCAACTACTTTCTTTACCTTTGCAACAGGTAAAAAAATACTTTTCAATTTCATTTTAATCAAACATCGAAAACATTTTGCTTTATTCTACAACATGTTTTCAACGACACCCCTGGAGATCAAGGAACAATCAAAATAATTAAAACAAAGGCAGGTACCAACATTTGAGTTAACAATTATTCTAATTTAAAGATAACATATGCAAGTGCAAATACTAACTACTTTGTTTGTAAAAAATAGGAAAAACCAGCAGCAATCTTCACATAAACAAATCAAGAAGCTGCAAACAAAAAGAGAAATCAGTGCAACAGATCAAGATCAGCTATGAGCAGAAATCACAAGATGAGCAACCATACCTAATGAAGCAAAAAAGGTTAGTTACACAGTTTAACTAAACGTAAATAATAACTTTCATAACAACTTAGAATTCAGTTACATAGGCTCCAACCAAACATTACAATATGACTTATACTCAAATTAAACACAGATACATAGCTGCAAATACTGACACCAACATGACAACAACATAAACAAAACAACATAACCAGCAACAATTCCCTCCACTTCTAGCCAGATAGTCAGAAATCCATTAAGCCCCTAAGCTTCTGAACAAAGATCTCCTTATTACGCCCATTTAGCTCCAACTCAGCTGTCATAATGCGCATTTTCAAGACCTTTTGGTCATCTTTTGACTGCACTTCTCTTAGGAATTCAGCCATTTTCTGAGCATAATTGTTCCCGATAGTGTCTAGCTCCTGAATAAAAGTGGTCCTTTCACGCATTACCCCAACCAGTCTACCACATAGCGCATTCATTTGTTGCGCCATTTGAGTATCTTCAATTCCAGCTTTATGACAGTATAAAATGAACATTTCAGACCAATTGTTCGAATTGGCTTCCACTCTGAGTTGATCACACCTAGGACGTCGAGACATTTTTTTTCTTTTTGCTTCTTTATCACAAGTTGGAAAATGAAATATGCATACAAATACACAACATACCTCCGTTAAATAGAAAAAAAAAAAAAAAAAAAAAAACTTTAAAAAATAAGTTTTTTTATTTTTATTTTATTTTATTATTTTTTTGGCCACATGCATGTCATGAACTAATAACTGCCAAAGATAAATAGCGGTTTTTTTTATATCCATTATAGGCACTCAACATAGCTACACCTATTGTACTATTACTCCTTTAAATCATCCATGCTATCATCCAAAATAACCAAAAATTATTGCCCTTGAAGTTTTAAAAGCTGGCAAAAATAATACATTCCCAACAGTTTATTTCATTAGGCAATGTTTAATAACTGTAAGTAGATAACATGGTCTGAATCTAGAAATTATGGTTATCATTGTTACTGAATTTTCCACTGTTTGCATTGCCAAGCAGACCTTTTAATGCTGTAGTTTTTATGTTTACTGTAACAAAATTGAATAGTTTAGTTTTTGTGTTTGCTATAACAAAATTAGAATCTTTTAGATCAAACCAAGACGAACACTTCAATTTTGTACCTTTACTTTCAACACACAAATTGATCGTTAGTTAAATAAACAACCAACACTATACATCATTATAATTGATCAACATTTAATTTGTGATTTCTGACGAGTATTAGGAAATTATCTTAATTGTGTACTTCCAGGTTGCAATTTCCCGTTGACAAAGTATGCAAGAACTGTCAGAGCATTAACCTTATGTAACGTCGAAAACAAAAATGAAGCAATAGCGGAAATGGAAGATGACTCCGTGTGCAATAGCAACAATAAGTAAGAATATCTTTCAATTTTCTTAAGTTTTACTATAACTTGAAAATATTTTATACACATTTTTTTTTTATTTATATATATGATTTGCTTATTTCGCATCTTTTGGATTTATTTGCTTATCTTAACAGAAAAAAGTAGCATTTTTATTACATAGATGCATACATAGATGCATATTACATTATATAGATAGATTCATACATAGATGCATACTTCATTCAAAAGATAAAATAATACATTCTTAACAAAAGACAGTGGTGGGAGTACTTTAACTAAGAGCACTTTTCCCTTTCCCTTTGGCTGTCATCTTTGCATAAACCTCCTTGGTTGGAAGGCCTAGGACTTGAATCCTTTTGCCAGTCTCCTCGGCTGGAAGTCCTAGGACTTGAATCCTTTTGGCAGTCATTGAAACACCTTCAGTGGTAATAGGAGGATTAACAGAAGTTGAACCCTTTTTGCAACACCTAGCAGCTGTACTTTTTTTTAGTCACTTGATGAGGTTGAATACCAACTAGGAAAATACCTGGACTATGGTGAAGAAATTTCATCACAAGAACTTGAATCATTTGAAGAAATTTCAATGGTTTCTGCCATTGAACTTAGTTTTTTTAATTTTGGAAAGATTTTAGATTTTTAATAGAAGTAAATTGTGCATTAATGGGTGTAGTCATGTGAATTTAAAGCAAATCCTACTCATGTATTCAAGTAAAAGTAAATACCATTAATTAATAGGTTGGTGTACTCATTTATGTGCATCAAACAAGAGTTTGACTTTTACAAATTCATCAAAAAAACTTCTACCTTTTGCTTATAAAATTAACATCTATGTTAATATATAATAAAACTTTACAGATATTTGATACCAACAATTAGCAAATGCTTGCCTGAGTTATACTAAAAAATAGCTCACACCCATTCTGACCCATTATCCAACCCAGCTGACCCATTCATTTTTTCACCTTTAATTTGTCCATGTACAGCATGACATGTTCACAATGTCTTCACATACTTGACAGAGCACAATAACATATAAAGACATACTTCATGTCCTATCATAAGCATGTGAACTCTAAAGGTAATTTCTATATGTTTCCTGTACTATTAGTCCTCAACTGCTTATGAGATTGCATTTGCTTAGTTTGTATGTACTGCAATAGTTGTGTCTCCATTTTTCGTACTAAAAGTGTTCATAAGTAAGATATGGTGACACATGAACACTCGCCACACATCATCTAAATTGTGTTTTTGGCTGAGTGATGATACAAAAGCACCATATGTTAGGGAATTGGCAATGTGAGAATACAGAATTATGACTGTCACAACCTTGAATACAATATCTTGCATGACAGAAAGTGTTCTGGCAATCAATATATGGAAATATAGTCATGTAATACTGGATTAAGATAGACCCTACTCTCCATACAGTTGAAATAATTTCAAACCTTACCATCTACAAGCTGATATTTAAACCAGGTTATTTTTATTCAATAATTGTTACACTGAATGCGCTGACTTGATTCATTCTGTTTGAAACTAATAACTATGACTGTTTGCAAGGTATATTGGTAGAAAGCAGACATGATGATGAGAAATGTCCACAGAAAATGCATTTGGAAGCAGGGACATCAACTTGGTCATAGGCACAGGAACTATTTGTTACATAAATGTATCTGCAGAAATGTATTTTGGATTCATGCGTGTAATGGATTTGTATAACAAGATTGATAGAATACAGGTTTATTGTAATTTATGTTTATATATTTCAAGTAAATTTATTTGGTTTTCTTTTCAAGTTGTTCAGATGATTCATTCTATTGAACCTCTTAACATACCGAATAAGTTTCAAGTTGTTGACTTTCAACTTATTATGACAAACCAACATTGCAAGATAAAACCGAAATCATACTACAGACAACGCGTCGATTTCCCAAAAAACATCTACCAACAATAACCCGAAAACAAAAAAATAATTACTACATACTATCAACCAAGCACTAACGCGGCAATGCGCGGGCTACCCAGCTCGTTATATACTTATATTAGAGATGTTCCACTTATGCAAGGTCAAATTAGGGTATAAAGTGAAACATTTGAAGTTTAGTGCAATGAATAGTGTTGTATTATATTTTGTGCAATTTGACCATTACTATTCATTGCACTAAAATAGTGCAAGTGTTTAGTGTCAACATTGGAGCAAATTTTGTGAATTTTTACATTATTTAGTGCAAAAAAGTACAAATAGTGCTAACATTTTTTATGCTCTAAGAAAGAAACACTTTCAAGCACGAGCTTAAGCTAGTCAAAGTCAAAGCTCGATCGAAACTCCCTACTCGAGCTTGTTAGACACTCGAACCCCATCTATACTACTTAAAGATTGAATGGCTTAATTTAATGTGAAAGAGAATTTTTGCACAAAGGAAAGTACGATACAACATAGGTGAAGCCACATAAAAGCTATGTAATATACTTAATCTTTTAGTCTAACCATTAGTATAAGAAAACCAAAAGATTATAAACCCTCCAACTCTTTCACTCTCATGAGTTACAACTTATAAGCAAACAATACTAAACCATTATATAAAGGATTGTGTGGGAATGTGTAATTAGTTGGCCAAAAGCCCACACCATGATTTGCAAAAAAAAAAAAGGAAAAAAAATGTATATGGTAGTCTGATGGATGGAGTGAAGGAGGTCTCTACGTTGAAGTAAGATTATCTATCTTGAAACTTTGGTTGCCATTAGTATTAACTGTATTGGTGTCACTTTGTTTTTTCTACTAAATGCATAAGTTTATTCCAAATCTTGGGCCCACGTATCCACCTTCACCATTCACATTTCTAACACATGGAAAGTTAAAACTTTAATTTGGAATACTAATATACGATTAGGGCAATAGTCGCAGTCATCGGGTTTTGCTTCAAACCTTATAACCATGAGGAGCTGTTATAAATCTGGCATCAAATATTTCAGTTGTAATAGCACATGTGCTTGGTTTATTGATCCAGTTATATTACATGATCATATCATGCATGCTACATATATTATTATTAACTAAAAGTATACATTTGTTTTCTTTCAAATTCTTTGAAATATATACTCCGTAATAATTGATTTTGTTGGATCTTAACGAAATAATGTTTATATGTGTTTCTAATGACAGCAAATGGAAGCTAACTTGACGGTAAATTGTGTACATCCCAGGATCGTTAGAACCGGACTTACAAGAGATCGTGAAGGTTTCATTACTGGTTAGTACATTCATTTTAATGCAATGACAAACTCGATACAAACTAAATAACACGGGTGTTAAAAGGTTATATTTATGCATCTTGCAGATTTCATATTCTTGATTACGTCAAAGCTATTGAAAACTATCCGTCAGGTATATATTCTATTTGCGCTTACGCATCTGAAGTCATTTTATTTGCTTTATCATACATGCATGGAAAAAGTTACGACACGAGTATACTTTTGTATATGTAGGCTGCAGCTACGACATGCTACGTTGCAACACATCCGGAACTAAGAAACGTGAGTGGAACATACTTTGCAGATTGTAACGAAGCTTCAAATTCTGAAATAGGATGGAACTTAAAAGAAGCTGCATGATATGACAAATAGAATGATGGATCTATTAGGCCTTAACACATGTATCAAAAATCATATTGAGTTTGTTGTTGAAACTGGTCATGTTCACTATATGATATCTGCATGAGTTAAGAGTAAAGCAAAATAATTATAAGTTAACAATAAAATGTTAGTTTGGTCAATTATGTCGTATAAACTATAAACTATAAAATATATATATGTCTTCAGATTTCCCTCATAAAGTATTTTATAAGATTGTAAGAAGATGGATATGGTGGCAAGGGATAAAATAAAGAGTCATTAACATAAAGGTAATGCTAAGCATTAAAAAGTGTGACAATTCACATGTACATTAAATTTTAATTCAATAAGTAGTAATACTTATAGTTAATTTTAAATAATTAATACCTTGGTCCTTTACTCCTTGCACATAAAGAGACTACGGCGGTAGACAATGTAATCATAAATGTTGGGATTAGATTCCTGTATCAATAGCAATGTGAAAGAGGAAGACAATTGGGTTGACACCGTCAGGGACTAATTCATCAACATCAAATGTTACTACACTTCATTCTCTATATCATTTTCCCTATCATTCTAGCTAATTTGTACGATTTTAAACCGATTATAAAAATATGTTAATAATTATATTCCGATATACTATGTGTTTCATATTATTATTTTATTAGAAATAAGTCATATATTTATGCAAAAAATCAATTATTGTTCACATTAAAATAAGAGATACTCCCTCCGTCCCAAAATATAAGTCAATTTTTAATTTTTCAAAGTCTTTTCTTTCGCACTTTGACCTTAATTTTTTTCCGTGTTATATATAACATTTTACAATGGTGACAAACAGTTAAATGTCACAATGGATGGTAAATCTATCACTCTTACTGAATCATCACTCAGGAGGCATCTCCATCTGAATGATGACAATGGTATTAGTGCAATGCCAAACACTAAAATTTTTGAAAATTTAACTAGGATGGGGTACAACATCCAATCACAATCTTTAACTTTTCAAAAAGGTTGTTTTGCCCCACAATGGAGATTTTTAATTCATACCATCCTTCACTGTCTTAGTCCTAATAAAAACGCATGTGAACAGTTCAGTAGCAATATCGCAACTGCTCTCATATGCTTAGCTACTGACAGAGCATTCAATTTTTCTAAACTCATTTTTGAAGGTATGGTTAAAAATGTTGATAGCAAATCAAAATTTTTGATGTATCCCAGGTTCATCCAAACTATTTTGAATATGAGGAAACATCAACTGCTTCCTCACAAAAATATTTACCCAACACCCAAACTTACCCAAAAACTTTTCAGTAATATGAGGATGGCCTCAAAAGGGTATAATGGGGACGAGGTTCCACTTTTTGATTCAATGCTACAGGTACAGGGTGAAGGATCAACAAGCCCAGTTGACTCCCAACACACACCCACTACATCAGAACAATCACCTTTACACCCAACCTCATCACCAGATAGGTCATTATCCAGACAGGACTCTGATGTAACTCAGCACAGAGTTCCTACCCCTCTCAATGTAGCAGATGAGGCTGACTTTGTTAGTATGGAAAGGGCTGCTTCTACTGTCTCAGGCTTAGAAGCTGGGCAGGACAGAAGTACATAGCTAAGACCCAATCTATGGCAACATCAACAGTACCAAGTTCCTATGAACCCAGTACTATTGGTGGAATCCCAAGCCAACCGGAAATTTTAGGTGGCTCAGAAGCTTACCATATGGTGGACTATGAGTCTTTGCCCCATGATGCACCTCTCCCTAAGGGTAACACATTAGGAAGTGCTGAGGGCAGTCAGAAACTTAAAGAATTGACGGATTTTATGTACCAAATTGTCTGAGAAAGTTATTACTTTAGAAGCTGATCTGATCTCTCACAAGAAGGTTTTTGGCAAGGTATATAAAAAGCTGGTACTTAAAGTCAAGAAATTGGAGAACCAAGTCAAGACACTTAAAAGAAAGAGATCAACTCATTTCATAGAATCAACTAGTACATCTTCTTCTTCCAGTTCATCAGATGGTCACAGTGCAGATCAAGGTGAGGAATCTTCCAAATAGGGGAGGAAGATTGTCCAATTAGGTGGTGATCCTCATGTCACTTTGGTCCAAGAGGAGTTTGATACTCAGGGGAGGCAAGAATATCAAACAGAACAAGGTACTGGTGGAATTATAGATGGTACTGGTAGTACATTTCATAGTACTGCTAGTGTTTCAAAAGAAGGTACTGGTGGTTCTCAAAGTACTGCTAGTGTAGTATACATAAGAAGGCCAAAGAGATCAAAATTAGACAAGGATAAAGGTATAATGATAGAAGATGAATCATTTGAGAAGATAACCAAGAAAAGTCAAGCTCGGATTGCTCTAGATGAAGAATTAGCTAGAAAAATTCATGAAGAAGAATTAGCAAGAGTAGCTGAAGAAGAAAAGATTGCTCAAATACAGACTGAGCAAAAGATAGTGACTGAAGTACAAGAATGAGCTGCTCAATAAGCTGCTGATAGGGAGCTAGCTGCCAAGCTACAAGAAGAGGAAAGATCACAGTTCACAAGAGAAGAACAAGAGCAAGCCATTGATGATCTTTTGGAGCAAATCAGGCAGAGACAAAGAAAGAAGAAAGTTTATCAGAAGAAAACTCCTACTAAAAAGGAACAACTGTTGTACATGAAAAATTATTTGAAACATCAGGATTACTGGAAGGAAAAATACTTCAAAGGAAGGTCTTATGAAGAAATAGAGAAGTTGTACATCGAAGCTCATACAAGAATCCAGGGGTCCTTAAGAGATGAAACTGCAACTGTTGAGACTGAATCTAGTAAGGGTGTGAAAAGAGCAGCAGAACAATTGGAATCAGAAGAGTTTAAGAAACAAAGAACTGAGAAAGAATTAGTTCAAGATGAACCAATTGAAGAAGAAGAAATATTAACTGATGAACAGATCCATGGTATGATGGTGATAGTACCAGAAGCTCTTAATATTGATCCTATTCAAGCCAAACATCCCATCAATGATTGGGAAGTGTACTCAGATGAAGCTATTAAAGGCTGAAAGATTATCAGAGTAAGAGGAAACTCTGAAGTCTACAAATTCTTTGAAGATATGATTAAAGCTTTTGACAGAGATGATTTGGATAAGCTGTGGAGCTTAGTGCAAGAGAGATTCAAGAACACAGATCCAACAGATGATAAAGACAAAGAGCTTTGGGTAGAATTGAAGAGATTATATGAACCTGACACAGGTGAGGCTATATGGAGATTTCAATCTCATGGTTCAAACATCACATGGAGATTGTTTGATAATAGTGGAGTTCATAGAGTTTCTACTAAAGAAGGGGTGGAAATCTATATGTTAGTGGAAAAGGATTACCCACTAAGAGCAGGAATATTAATGCTTATGCTTACATCAAGACTTAAAGTTGAAGAGGATTCAGAGATGGCAAAAGAATTGATCAGAAAAATATTTCAGCTTGCAGAAGAAAGGAAAGCCAAAAGACTAAGATTGACTATGTAATGTTTGGAAGAGTCCTCACAATCCTTATTTAATTCAACGAAACTTGATGATTTAAGATAAATCATAAGTTTAAGGGAGGATTGTTGGGAATTAAATGTTTCTGACTTAGTACTGCTGGAAGAATATACTAACAGTACAAACTGCTAGTGTATAAGTGAAGACTGCTGAAGAGTAACTAACAGTACAAATTATGAAATTAGTACTGCTAGTATATAACAGAAGGTAATGCTGTTATGATAAGGATCTATCAAAGATAAGTGTGGAATAGATCTTATGTATATCACAATTAGCTAGAAATATACGGTAGATACTTATCTTGTAAAGGACTCTTTAAGTCTATAAAAGGAGATCCTAGGTTAGATGTTTATGTACGAGTCATACAAGTTTTGTTAAGATTCAAGGTCGTTGTAACCCTAGTGATATTGAGATCACACGTATTATTCTTGAATAATATTGAATCATTTGAAGCTAAACACTGTGTTCATTGTTCATACTACATTACTGTTACATTAAACAACATCTTCTAAGTGTGGTTAAGTAGATTCCGCATTCTTAACAACATAACCTCAAAGTATCTTAAACACATCATAAAGGAGTAACATCCTAAGTGTTTGAAATCCTCTCAAAACTCCCATTATTCATCAATATATCATCAAAACAAGTTGACCCAAAAGTTTCAAAACAAGCTGATTGAATTTATTCATTGACAAAAACAAGTCAAACCACCACCCAAATAATCAAAAACGACTCCACTATCACCCACAATCATTTTATATATGTATTACCACTATTTTTGTCCAATAATCTCTGTGGTAATAGAGATCTAACACCACTTATATGCATGTACCTGTAAAAGTGTCAAAAGTGATCAAATCTATGGTTTTATGTGCATAGTTTTGTGTCAACTCCTAGATCTACATATCACTTCCACAACCAAAACTCCTAGATCATTTAGATAGATAAATGATGCATGTTTTTATGTCAAATATCACAGCAGCAAACTCATAAAAGTTTAAATGTTGTTGCATGCACTTAAAAGTGTTTAAAAAGTCAAAATCACTAGTTTTCAAGCCACTTCAAGGCACCAACTCTTAAACCATTTGTCCAAATCAATAAACCAAAAATTTTACACAATATTATGACTTTAAAAAGTTTGTTTTACCATCAAAATCTCAGATCTAAAATTATTTTATAAGATCTTGCATAAAACATAATAAAACTTAGAGAAAACTTCACTTTTTAAAGGTTTTTTGTGCAAGAATCATACTAGACCTTGCACCTTGTGATTTTTACCTTGCATTGAGCTAAAAAATTGTAAAGTGATGGTGCTTGTGGTGATTTTGAGTCATCACAGCAGCTACAAGAGAAGAGGAGAGGATTTTGATCTTAAACAAGTTGTAAAAATAAGAGAATAAGTGGTTTTATGCTTTTATATGGACATGTGTACATGGTATTATAAAACACATGCAAACAAGTGGTATTATGGGTGGTATGGTCTGCCACCTTTAAAAAAAATGAGTGTGTATTTAATTTTTGTATTATAATGTATAAACTAGTTGTTTTGATGATATAACTAAGACGCGAAGTCTCAAAAATGCGTAAAACGTAAAACCGGGTAACTTAAAAGTCTAAAACTTATAAAAATGTTATAAGTTGTCAAACTAAATAAATTTAGTATTATAAATGTGACATGAGCATATCAAGATGTTTAAACGACGTTAAACCAAAAACGTAGGTCGTAGACACATTCGTTGACACAGGTTTCAAATAATTTAGACGTAAACTATAAAAATGCACGACAAGTATAAAACTAACTTTTCAATATAAAAATAATTCAAAAATGACTAAAATGATTATCGGTCACTAACCAGAAATTAGACAGTTGTCACAATCACATAGTCCACACCTCTCCTCTTGTCTTCATCATTCCTATAGTAGACCGATGGCTTAAGTTCATTTTCTAGGTTTGGCATAAGACGAAATTGTTGTATCTTATATGGCATTTGGTAGGCAACTTCGTCAGTGTCATCCTAGAACTTAACTATCCCTAATGACTGGTCATAAGTCATATTAGAAACCTCTACGAATGGATTTCCTAACACTACATGGGATAAAGAAGGGCTTACTGCGGAACTAATGTCTTCTACCACTACGAAATCCGTAAAATAGGTGAAATTCCCTACAAACACATGCATCCCCCTAATTCTTCCAATCAAGTTACTTCACTTTCTAGGGTTCTCGAGATCTTGCCTAGGTGAGAGTTGCTTTTTCATTATCCAATTATAGTATGTCCTCGTCATGATGTTTATAAGAGAATATAGGTCGATATAAGCCTTCCACACGTGAATGTGCCCTATTTTGCATGGTATATTAATGTTTCTAGGATTGCCATGTGCAATGATTAGAATTCTTCTTATGAAGAATGGGCGAAGATCATGCAATAAGTATTTGTGATATGACAATTCTTTTACTGTAGGAAACTTATCAAAGTAATCCTCATCTACTTCTTCCACTTTCTCCTTATCATCATTCTTACTTTCTTCCTTAGGATCACTATTGTCCTTAACTACATTTTCTCTATCCTCTTCCTCACTACTCCTATTTGGTTGTATTAGAGTGATTGTGTTGACAAAGTGAACATGCTTAGATGATGATGGATCCTTAACCTCACTTCCCCCACTTGTGTTCCTAATGACTCTACTTGATGGGGTTATACCTTGGTTGTTAAGAGCCTTCAACAAATTGTCAATCTTATTGGTCATCTCGCTTTGTTGTTGGTTGAAATCGGCTTCAAACTTGGTCAAACGAGCATCTTAAGATGCCATAAAACTAGACATTAACCCTTCAAAATTGTTGAAATTGTTGGGAGGGTTATTGTTAAAGGTACGGTTTGAGGATGAACCGTTTGGTTGAAAACGATTAGGCAGATTGGAAGAATTGTTTTGAGATGAGTTTTGGTTTTGTTTCCACCTAAAGTTCGGGTGATTTTTCCAAGACGGGTTGTATGAATCACCATAAGTGTTTTGCTCGGGTTTGAAAGTGAACCACTTATCTCCAGCTCCGTCGGTACGCGAGGATGCGTAGTCCGCAAAAGCTTGTTCGGGGAGTCCCGTGCAATCGCGAGTGTCATGAGGACCACTACATAACTCACATGAAGAAGTGATTTTGTTCACTTGACTTGAAGGTTTAGGAGCTTCGTAGGATTTCATGAGAAACTTGACTTGGTCTTCAAGTTCCATGATCCTACGGTTGGGAATGCTTGAGTTATTTAAAGGGAAGGATATTGCCTTGACCGTTTTGCTCAACTCGCGGGGGTCATTCCAACATTCGTTGTCATAGAGAGCAAGATCTTCTATGATTCCCCACAATTCTTCCGCATTCTTGTCACGTAGCTTGCCACCGGCCGCTTAGTCAATGGTTTGCCTTGTGGATTGATTGACATGATCATAGAAAATTTGGATTTGAAGCCAAAGATCAATGCCATAATGAGGGACTTTTTGGAGTAAGTCCTTGAAACGAGTCCACGCTTCGTAAAGAGTTTCACCTTGACGTTGTTGGAACATCAATATGTCATTCCTTAGCTTGGTAGTTCTCCCCGGTGGGAAAAATTGAGCGAGGAAATGAGAAGTGAGATCATCCCATGATGTGATGGATCCCGCGGGTAAATGCTCAAGCCATTGACTAGCTTGGTCACGTAGAGAGAATTGAAAGATACGCAAACGTGTTGTCTCTTGAGTGGCAACATCAAGGTCTATGGAATCTACGATTTTAAGGAAATCCTTGAGATGTTGGTTTGTATCTTCGGAACGAAGTCCATGGAATGCACATCCGCTTTGCACCAACCGGATGGTGTTGGATCGCAAGGGAGACACATTGGCTCTTTGGGGTGCTCAATGGTGTTTCGATAGCCTTAGTGGCTAGGTTGGGAGTACTCACCAAGAATACGAGCTCGAGGTAGGTCTTGGCTGATTGGTGGGTCTTGGTGGGGTTGTTCTTGGTTAATTGGTGGGGCTTGGTGTTGTTGTGGTGGTGCTTGGTGTAGGTCAAAGATGCTTTCATTCACCATGGTGGCAAATGAAGAGAATTACAAAACAAAGGGCATGAAGAAAAGATAGACTACAAGAAAGCTAATAAAAATAAAATAAAATCTCACTTGACAGGAATTTAGTGAGTACACCTAAACGAGATAGAATTGAACCTAATCAATAACTATTCCCCGAAAATGGTGCCAAAAACTTGATGCGAGATTTGCAAGACCTCGAAAAGAAGTTTTCCAATCCTCTAGGCAGTGTACCTGATCGCTGTAGTGTAATATAGGTAGGTCCGGGGGATTGATCGTTCTATAAGGGAATAGTGTCGTTAGGTCAAGATGTATGACTAGATAGGTCTAGAGGTGAGGGGTGATTCTTTTTGTCTTTTTATTATTTTTTTAGAAAGCAAGTAAAAATCTCAGTTTTGAAGGAGTGGCCGGAATTAGTTGCTAGTCAACTAACCCAAAAAATAATAATTATAAAATTAACTAAAACAAATTAAAACAGAAAAGTAAAAGTGGTGACTACTTATGAGAAGAAAACGTGTTTACTTAGATATAATTACTCCCTAATTATCTCCTACTGATTTGTTGAATTGTCACATCCTTGTTTTAGTTGAAGCGCTGCATTCCTTAATATTGGTCGTAGGGAGGTGCCGAAGTCCCCAACTCTATGAGCTTTAGTATCCCCTAAATCCCTTAAAGTCTATTAAGTTATCTAGGATCTACAAGCCGCAACTCACGCAATAAATACAACGAGAAAAACCAATAGTGAACTCTACGGTTGCGTTTCTAAGATGTTCAAGCAAGTTACATATAAGAGATTAGCCATTTTTCTTAGCCTAACGCGAGGCAATCAACTCAACAAGAAACAACAAATCAATACTCAATAACTAGGTTTCACTAGATCTAAGCAAACACAAATAAACTTAAGCTATCATGTTAAAGCAAAGAAATGATAAACGAATAATCAAATGATACATAGACATAACGAATGATTAAAGGGATAACTTATCTTTATTGAAACATGAAGTTCAAAAGCTGTAAAAGCCTTCTAATAGCAGTAAAAATCGTCTAGGGTTTCCCTCTCCAAAGTGTTACACCAATTGAAGAAAAAATGCAAAAGTATATATAAGTTTACAAGGCTGACGGCGTCAGGTTATGGATTGTGACGCCGTCAGATCGCCATATCTAGAGTTTCGTCTTGTGCAAGTCGCCGTTGTGACGGCGTTAGGATTGGCATGAGGCCGTCACCTTATAAATCTTCTGGGCCGTCTCTTTGTAGCTTAAAACGTGACTCCCTCCTTCATTTTGTGCCTGGCGGTGTCAGGTTGTAAGTCATTCAAAATTATATGAGGCGTCACTTGATAAACTTGAACCAAGAATTCTAGCTTCATAGCAAGGGACGGCGTCACGTTGTAGCGTGTGACGCCGTCAGGTCTTCAGATCTGACAGGTATTTTGAGACTTTGTCATTTTCTTCACTTTTTTGCCCAAATATGTCCAAAAGGTGCCAATTTCCAGATTTCTCGTCCCAAGTACCTAAAATACAAAAAGAAATGATTTAAGGCAATATTTGATCGTATTTATTCGATTTTGAGATTAAATGACCCCTTAAAAAGGTACCAAATAAATCCTTATCGTCGACCACAAAAGCCTACAACACATTTTAAACCAAAAAGGAGCTGAACATGAGACAGTGCAGATGGTTGGAATTGCTTAGTGATTACGGTTGTGAAATCTGTTATCACCCGGGCAAGGAAAACGTAGTTGCGGATGCTCTCAATAGGAAGAAGCGACTGAAACCGCTTAGAGTCAGATCATTGGGAATGACGATCAGTTTACCTCTCCCCGCGAAAATTCTTGAGGCTCAGGCCAAGGCTCTCAAGGAAGAGAACCGACCAAGTGTGAAACTTTACAGAATGCCAGAAAGTGAAAATGGATTCGTGAAGAGGTTGGATGGAGTTTTATGTTTTAGGGACAGAAGTTGGGTCACGCTCTCCAGAGGAGTTTGTGATTTGATCATGCACGAATCCCATAAGTCCAAATACTCCATTCATCCAAGGTCCGACAAGATGTACCTGGATTTAAAGAAGCTATATTGGTGGGCAAACATGAAGGCCGACATTGTAGACTATGTCAGTAAATGCTTAACGTGTTCAAAGGTCAAGGCTGAACACCAAAAACTGTCAGGTTTACTGGTACAACCTGAAATCCCAGAATGGAAGTGGGAACACATAACCATGGACTTTATCACAAAACTGCCAAGGACATCGAGCGGTTATGACACGATCTGGGTAATCGTTGACCATCTCACTAAGTCTGCCCACTTCTTGCCTATCAAAGAAAACGACAGTATGGACAAACTTGCACGATTTTACTTGAAGGAAATTGTCACAAGACATGGGGTACCTATCTCTATCATCTCTGACCGAGATAGTCGTTTCACGTCTAACTTCGGAAAGTCACACCAGGACGCATTGGGGACAGATCTCGACATGGCGTAGCATCCCCAGACTAATGGTCAAAGTGAAAGGACCATTCAGACATTCGAGGACATGCTCAGAGCATGTGTGATTGATTTCGGAAATGGTTGGGATAGACATTTACCTTTAGCCGAGTTTTCTTACAAGAACAGTTATCACACTAGCATCAAAGCTGCACCATATGAAGCACTTTATGGTCGTAAGTGCAGATCACCGATATGTTGGGCTAAAGTCAGAGACAACCAACTTACCGGACCAGAACTAGTCCACGAGACTACTGAGAAGATTATGCATATAAAAAGCCGAATGCAAGCGGCTCGTGAGCGTCAAAAGAGCTATGCCGACAAGAGGCGAAAACCCCTTGAGTTTTAAGTGGGAGATAAAGTTATGCTAAAGGTCTCGCCATGGAAAGGCATGATAAGATTCGAAAAATATGGGAAGTTGAACCCTCATTGCATTGGACCTTTCAAAATCCTTGCCAGAATCGGGTCGGTAGCCTACCGAATCGAATTACTATAAGAACTCAGTGCTGTGCACGACGTTTTTCACATGTGCAACTTGAAAAGGTGACTAGCTAATGAAAACCTTACTATTCCTCTGGAAGAAATCCAGATTAATGAGAAAATGAACTTTATCGAAGAACTGATTGAAATCTGGACCGGGAAGTTAAACGACTTAAGCAAAGTCGTATCCCAATTGTGAAGGTCCGTTGGAACTCTGGCAGAGGTCCCGAATACACTTGAGAGCGAGAAGACGAAATCAAACGAAAATACCATCATCTCTTTTCAAACCCATCGGGTAACGCGAACTGAAATCCGGAACGGATTTCCCTGTTAGCTGGGGAGACTGTGACAAATGGTAATTTTCAAACTTTATTTTAATAATAAATATCTATTTATTATTACTAAACTGAACATAATCGAGCATAACTGAACATTTTTTAGCTCACACAATCATTCCGGGAAGTACTGTAGCTTACAGTAACCACTGAAACCGTCTATTTTTGTCAGTAAACATGAATTATTCCTTTCCTGATATTTACTGACAAGTTACGTGTTAAACCGAGAAGCTTTCTCGCATTTATTGAAAAATGACCCCACACACGTACCGACACTGCAGTAGATATTGTTTAAGTCAAATAAAAACATTTCTGGGTAAATAATAATATTTTATTATTATTTTATTGAAAACGTCAATAAAAACTTTTTGCGAGTACGTGACCAAAAAGTCAAACCGGGACTTTACGGTAACATTTAAGCTCAACCGGCACAGGTCGTACACTATGAGCTCCAAAAATTCTTCCATCCTCTTTGGATCCCCATGTTTGCCGCCTAAATCCCACTCCACAATAAAAATATTATATGAACTTATTTTATGAAGTACATGCATGACATAAGATATTTGTTTTTATACTCTAATCTTCCCACATAGTAAAACACATACACAACACTTCTCAAAAATATTTCTCTCCATTCTTTGTTTTTCCAAACCCACGAACCAACATGAAATTTAAGATCTAGGATTTTTAGCTTGAGTTTTGTAAATTTGGGTTGTACTTTCAAGCTCTTGCGGTGATTTGGAACATATCTTGGGTAAAATTTTGGTGTCCTTGGGTGTTCTTGACCTCTATCATTCAACATCTACACTTAACTTTGTAAGGATTTCAAAAACTCAAAACTCTTGTATTTTTATGTGTTCTTATGGGTTAAAATCTTGTTATTATGTATTCTTGTGTAAATAAGCAAAATATTTTAAAAGCTACACATGGTTCTTGGATTTATAAATGTTCGACTTATATGAAAAATATGTACAAATTTGTGTTGAAGCTTGTGTGGTATAACTTGGATATCTTAAACACTCATAAGCACTCAATAAATAAGCAAATACTCATTTCTTGTTTTCTTGACTCATGTATATACTAATATAAGTTTAACATGTGTTTGAGACTTAAAAACAATCAAGTAAACTAGATCTATAAATTTAAAGTGTTGGCTCAAAGATTAGTGGAAGTGCTTATTTTTATTCTTAGCTTATCATTTACTTGTTGGCTCATTTGATTATTTGGAATGGGACTAAAATAGAGATTGGTTAAAAAGGTTTTTGTTTAAATTTTGGACTTGTGTTTTGTTACTTCACTACAAAAACCAACTTTCAACTTAAATGGGTAACAAAAATTTCAATCGTTGTTGCTCACTAATTAGTCAAAAGTACTTTCAAAACAACTAATGAGCTATGGGCTCATACATAATTTAGCGTGTTTGTTTGTCTTGGGTCGCAACCACAGCCACACCAACTTGGTGTTGGGCTCGTGGGTTTTAATGTCCACCAAACCACAACCCAGTGAGGGTGCGTTTTGCTTCAGCTTACATGGAAATTAATCTCAAACACAAACACCAAACGCACGACCCACTGTTAAAGAATTTCCTATTAAAACTCAATTAAATAACCAACTATATAAAAAACTTATGCAAAGTATTCATAAAAAGGGCTTGTAGTCCAGTTCGGAGGGCGCTTGCATTGTATCCCTACTGACTCGAGTTCGAGTCCCGCAGTTGTCACTATTTTTATTATTATTTTTGGTTAATGGTTTACTCATTATTTTTGGCTCGATTAAGAGTATTTTTGCAACACTTAATAAATAATGAAAAACTATTATTTTTGCAAACATATTGTGTCCAATTTTTCGTCAAACTTATATATTTAGTATATTTTACTAAAACCAGACTAAAAGACGAAAATTAAATAACGAGAAAATATTTATAACAAATACAAATAAATATTTTCTAACATATTTTCCACTAACTTATAAATATATATACTTTTAACTAACGACATTTCTGTATTTTCCAATAGCATCTATTTATTGCGATATTTAATTGTGATTACGTTCCGTACATAGTCTTTTGGTAACTTTCGAACTGGAGACTTATTCGTTATCTATACTTTTACTTATATACCTATATATAATTATGCACTTTCCAAGAGCCAATGCTTATAAACACTAAGAAACTATTTCAAACATGAACACTGCCACACAAGCAACAATAACACAAACACTTAAAAACTCTTAAACTTATTTAAACTTCTTCAAGTCTTAAACACGAATCTGTAAACTAAACTTACTATAATCTAGGTCGCGTGTCAGAGCGTTCGTACCCTATCTGTTGATTTTGCTAGCAGCTTGCTACTGTTCTGAGGTGAGTTTATGGCCCCATTTTTATATGAACTATTTTATAAACCTTGGGGTGAGAAACATGCAAAACTGTTTTCATGGACCTAAAAACTGAACTTTTATTTTTACACACTAGTATGCGGATAACCTTAGTACGTACGATCCCACTATGCCCACTATCATGAACCATCAGTTCCTGCGGGAAGTGCGAATGTTATAGATAGTGTTAGTGCAAGCAGTCTCGTTGGGGAGATTGTTAGTGCAAGCGGTCTCATTTGTTTTGATTGATGACAAACATGTAACTTGATACATAACGTAAAATGTACAAGTTACTTGTAATCATATCTTGTCTCAAAATACATTCAACACCTCTCGAGTCCTCGTATGATACAACACAGGTTCGTACATGTTTGTTATGTGGCATTATGATCAAACCCTTAACAAACCATTTGGAATGTTTAAAATACGGCTAGGTCATTAAGTATTTTAAAAGGCTAACCATTCTACTTAGAACCTCATTTGTCATGTTGGTAAACATATATTAGTTAAGCTAGTATATACATGCTACATGATCACTAGGATACATGTTACATACATATATACATTTACATGTTTTACATTTTTAATCCTAAAATGTAAATATATACATGACATCATGGCATACCTCATTAGGAAATCTTTAGATATCTTGGAAGATTTGAAATATATTTTGGAAAGATCTTGAAGCAAAGGAGTTGACTTTGTAAGATCTTGGCAAGATTTGGAAAGATTTTGGGAGATTTTCTGTCAGGCTCCCGCGGAACCAAATCACATAAAGGACGGACCCCTTGATTTGGTTCTGCCAAATCCGTGGGGTAAATTTCCTGTTGGCTATAAATAACAGCCCATTGTTTACCCATTGTCTCACCCACTTGAATACACATTCCCTCTACCCTTTGCATACATTTAGATCAATAGTAAACCATGTAGAAACACACATTAATCACCCATTTCATAATGATCATAATGTTACTAACTTTCATTATGTTGTAAACATACACTCGTAATGATCCTGTGAAGCAAGCTCAGAGATCGTGAGTCATCATCCATCACAAGCATAGCATACTTCCTGATCCACCAAGAAGGTTAGAAGATCTTGAAGTCATCATCCACCAAAGCATTCCAACATATGAAGATTCATGGACACTTGACATCCTCAATGATTGAAGACTTCTTATTCAAGAAGTTCATGTAGATTTCACATGCATATATGAAGATCCATCACAACAAGTTTAGGGAGCTTGTGATCTTCATCCATTGAAGACTTCTCATCAATGGATGTTCATCTAGATTAGGCATTCATATCCATTGGACATTTATGTCATGGATCATTGTAAACATCATTGCATAACAATCTATTCATACTAGAATAGGTGGTTTATGTGTTTGGGCCATAAAACATAAGGTTTCTATGTTGGGCCATAAAACATAGCGGGAGTGGTTGTACCCTTGTAAAAGAACTAGCGGGAGTGGTTGTACCCTTGTAAAAGAACTCGACATCTAGCTTAGTGTCGGAAAAGGTGTAAGCGATGTTAGGTTGGTTCCACCTCGAACTAGAACCTGGTATTTAGCTTTGTACCAGAAAAAGTGTAAGTGACGATTGTAAGGTATTCTCAGCCGAGAAGGGAGCTTGTTGATCTAGTGAAGTAACTCTCGAGTTGGGTACTGGGGGAGTGGAGTAGGGCGGAGAGGAGCTCCGTGACCGAACCACTATAAATCATCGTGTTTGGTTTGCGCTTTCTTTTACTTACTACTTTACTTTTATTTTTGCTTTATGTGATTGCTTGTGTTGTGATTAGTTGATGATATTTGTGTGACAACATGTTTTAACTTATGCAAGTTATAAACATCTTTCATATTAGAACAAGCTTAAACGGATATTTGATACAACAAGTTTTAAGATTTTTAAAACGGTAACGTATTCACCCCCCCCCCTCTACCTTTTCACAATTGGTATCAAAGCCTCGTGGCTCTTATTTTCAAAACAAATGGTTTTTAAAATAGAGTACGATCCATGTATCAAATTACCATTGAAGCGGAATATAATATGAAAAATGTTTCGCTAAGTATACTTAGAAATTTTGTTGTTAGATGTTACTTTGTATCCAAGCTTGAAGATATCCTTGAAAAATAAAAGAAATGATTTCTTAAAAGGATTGAGTGTCAAATTGTGTGCGTAAAGCTAATTTACGAAAAACACGGGTTTTAAAGGAGCGTTTGGGATAACTATTAATTTAGTTGAAAAATCTTATCGTAAATGTTTAGATAAGTCACATTAGTAGAAATAATGTTAAATAAGTATATTGTAAGTTTACTATCTAATCTAGTAAGTCCTACACACTTTCTCTATGTCAAAATACTAGTTTTTTTGAATCTGGTACAGAGACCCGCGAAACCTTTCTCTTCAAAGGACGGAACCCTTAAAATGGTTCCTTGAAATCCGTCTGTATAGTATGCAGTTTTTGTCCAACTTCAAAAATTCATAACTAATTAACCGTAAGTCCGTAGGAGTCGCGCCACCTATCATTTTGAAGGGAATTAAGTCTACTTTCATTTAAAAATAATCTCATGTCCTAAATCTAAATTGAAGTAGGAAAAACAAATCAAATACTATAACCTGTTCAAAATATTAAGTTTTATTTTGACATAGTAACTTAAACTTTTAAGTCGGGCAATGTAAGTTGGTATCCTTTGAACATTGATATGATTTATTTTGAAACTAAAGAATTTGGTTCATATAAAGGAAACAAATCAAGTTTGGTATACATCGTCATATTTAAACACAAAGTCACGAAAAGTATATTTTTTTATGCTATGTGACTACTTGTTGTAGTTGTTTACATACATGTTGTTTGCTTGTTGATAGTTGTGATTGTACTTGTTTATTTGTAATACACAAGTGTCTTGCCATAATATTTATTTGCTTGTTTATTAATTGCTTGTTTTATGCATAATAGGACATTTGCTAGATATTGTGCAATAAGTTGATAAACTGTGTTTGTTTCACTTATAGACTTAGATATTTTTGTTTGCATATGTTATGTGAAAACCTTGCATAACTTACTTAGGAATGAGAACTAAGTGAAACTAATTTAGTGTCTTGAAAAGTATTGTCTTGCACAAACTCTAACTCAAGTGTTAAAACGTGTAAACATGTAGTATCTTTGAAAAACGTGTTTGGTACATTTGCTTCTAATCATGATGTTTAATGTATTTGTCTTGTCATAGGATAGAAACTTATCTTTGAATGATCATGTGAACTAACCGTGACAATGCAGGACGATAACACTTGATGTTATTAATTTTTCGTGTTTAAGCCACTGTTTGGCTTAACTTCCATATATGGTAAGTTCATAATCGTCCGTTTGATCTTTGTCTTACCATGTGTTAGAATATGTGTTTTTGGTTTTAATATATCACAACTAAGTAGTTACGTATGTTTTAGGACAAGTTTTGGGAATTGAACGGGTTTCGGGTATTTTAGCATACTCTCTGTTAAGAAATTCCCATCTGGCGGATATGGCGTAACCAACTTTTGGGTTCCGTCTGTTGAAAACTTTGGCTCCGCCAAATTTCACCCAGTGGATTCTGCGGAACCAAAAATTTGGTTCTGTATTTGTTATCGGTTGGATCCGCTGTTCAACAGTTACATTTTTTAAATTTCCCGACTAATCCCGATTCTTAGATTATTGATTCTAGTTATTAGGATTTTTCTACTGATCATCAGGCACATTAGGATGACTTAGGCACACTTAGAACTATAAGAAAGCCAATTCCCACCAAAATTTGAAAATTCAAATTTTCATCCAAGTTGCCCTTCTGTCACAAGCTAGGAACCCTGAAATTGGTTCCTTGCAATCCGTGGACCACTAGGTATTTGTGATCAGTACACACACTCACTGCATCTTCCTGTCCTTTACTCATTCATTAACTTGATTTGTAAATTGATAATTTTCTAACTAATCTAGACTCACTGTTGGCAAAAATATCATAGATCACAAGTCCTACTTATGACTATAGATATTGCCTCACTTGGTTAACATGTCATCCTTCAAGATGACTTACATCGAGTCATAACTCAAACTTAGGTTATAGATGTAATTATCAAAGTCTTGCTATCCTTCTTCTCAAAGTAGGATTGACAACTTAAGTATTTCATCCGAAATATTCAAGTATAATTTGACTCACGATTGTAGTCATTAAAAGTCATATCCGAAAGAATCAACACCCAAGTATTTTAACAACTTATGTTAAAACACTCATTCTATCACCTAAGTACACTTGTTCATTCATCTCTGTGATATGGCCCTAAGCTTCGAATCACATCACCCATTAGTTGTACCAACCAATAGTCCACAAGAATTAGTCTATTCTTGTTGTCTTCAACATCTATGAAACCTAAGTACTCACATAGTACAACAAACCCATACAACACCAAAATCCTTACCATCATTTGAATCCATTGAGTGCATTGCTCAAAAAGCCCTTGTCCAAACACTCGTACCAAATCATATGCACGTTGAACAAACTCAACCACTGATAGGATTAGAACCCTCACCATCAAATGAGCATGATGCTCACATTCTTAGCCTGTCAATTTCCACTAGGTTCAAGTAGTACCACTTTCACAAGTTATCAAAGTATTGGTAATACTTTGTTGTTAAACTTCTGCGTAAGTTTCATTAAAACTTAAATTAACATTTTAACAAGATATGTTAAAATGCAATCTCAAAGCCAACCTCATGCACACCAAGTAACAATGAATCTTGAGGAATATACATAAGAAACTCAAGTGAATTCTTCATTCATTAGGATAGGTCTATCCAACTCAAACACCTTGAATTCATAGCTTCATTTAGGAAAACATGATGTTTTAGAAAACATTATGCCTAAGATATCAAATGTTTAGTTTTCATATTGTTAAAAGGATAATATATATCCTATGCATCATTCTCTTCTTGCAACATGAATGGTTATGTTACAAGAGATTTCATTACACCTCATCGGCTAAATGATCTTAAACAAACATCTACAAGTTCTATGAACTTTCTTCATCATTGAGCATGATAACATTATCCCAAGAGATAATCTTACTTGTTGAAAGATACCATACGTATCTATTTTCTTTCAAGCATACATCATAACCAAACCTTGCTCAAACCTTGTGCATATCCACATCTCTGGAGCATACACAAGATCTATTAAAGTTGGTAACTTTATTTAGATTCCTGTTCAAAGAACTTTCTTGAGAACGTTCTTAACATAGTTCATTATCACATACAAAAAACATTTCTTGGTCTTAGATGATCAAATCACTTTCATACTTAAACTCAACTTAAAGGATGTCACCCTTTAGATCATTCAACCTTAGATTCCAAATACAAAGATTAAAATCCGTTGACACATATTTGTCAAATTCCCGTGTATAACATGACATCTTCATCACATTAGTTTTAATATAAATAGTTGAGTCTCATTAAGCCAAGTAATTGGTAAACTATCATATTTTATATACTTTGATAGGCAAAAATAGGAATTCCTATCTTTCAGACATGAGAATGACTACTGGAGAACCTATTGCACTAGAAACTCAATTTAACCTAACGGTTAAATTTCTTCCAGCAGAGAAGTTGGGTATGTGGAATCACCCATAAAAATGGTCGTGTTTAGCCTGAATTAAGCACCGCTAGTAATAGTCTCATACTCATTCTCCAACGTGAAAAATCTGCATTTCTATACTTGCCTAAAGTAAGTATTAAAAGATGATATTTTATCTTGTTTTAGGAATATTAATCAAACAAGTAGTAGATGTGACTCTTCTTTAGTTTATTAAGAATCACTTGCATTGATTACATGTTATTTGTTTGATATCTTGATGTTATCATGATAATTATTTGATTGATAGTCAAATGTGTAAACCTTGGAAAGGTTTTGTCTGCATGCTTATATATGTTTCATGCTACTAGATGTTAACATGATTTGCATGATACTTGTTATATGATATTTCACAAGATTAACATGGTTAACTCACGATATATCATTTTTAATACATGGTGTTAGATAGCTCTTGTCTGTAGTTGACATTCATTGAGCTTTTTCGTAGGATAGCCTAAACGATACATGCTCCAAAATGTTAGAATGGTTTGCATGAATATATTGTCTCACTTCTTTTGTGACTTTTGTCACATTATGTGTTTGCCATGTATGCACCTATAATTTGTCTAAGTGCTTTTGGTTTGATAAATATTTAGAAGTCATTAATGGGTAAGTATGCTTAAGTGACTAAGCTTTACATCTAAACAATTTCACAATATAGTATATCAAACAATGTCATGCTCTCTTGCAATATGATTATTTGTCTTGATGCTATTTAGTAGCTTTTTAGTGGATTACTTGTTTTTGTAAGATGTTTTGATTTCTATCATAATCACATCTTTTGTCATTAACATGCTTTGTCTTGTAGGATGATAACAAATTATTTGTTATCTCACTTTGTTATGCCTATTTTTCATAATTGTAATTCATGTATTGCTGTTGGGAATTAAGCTTAACAGTAAAAACTGCAAGGCTTAAAGTTTCAACTGCTGAAGACTGATGAAGATTACACTAACAGTACTAAGTCAGTTAGTACTGCCAGCACAAGAAGTTAGTACTGCTTATAAGTGAAGACAGACGCGTATAGATAATTATAGAATAGATATTGTATATATCCTATTTAAATAGAATTATAGTTATCTTGTACAGGAATCCTTGGTCTATAAAAGGATATCCTAGGTTAGGTTATACGGATCTCATATAATCAGTTTTATGCTAAGATTCAAGGTTGTAAACCCTAGTACTAGCAAGAGTACTCGTATTATTGATTATAATAATATTGAATCGTTTTGGTTAATCAATTGTCTTCATTGTTCATACACCTACATATAAATACTTACTGTTCCATTCACCTCACAAACAATATCTTCTAAGTATAACTAAGTAGATTCCGCATACTTGGTTGTATCAACTCAAAGTATTACATACACATCATAAAGGATTAACACCCTAAGTGTAACACATCATTCTATCCTGACAAGTGGTATCAGAGAAACGTTTTGATACTTTGATTTAGAAGATCCAAGAATAACAGTTTCTCAGAAGAAGATGGACATGGAGACGTCAACAACCAATCTTGCTGCAAAATTGCCTATCCTCAAGCCCAATGAGTTCGATATGTGGAGATTGAGAATTGAACAATTCTTCCAAGTGCAGGACTATGCACTCTGGGAGATCATAGAAGAAGGGAATTCGTTCAAGCCTTCTACCACAACAACAACTGAAGAAGGAAAATCTGTGACAACAGTGCAGACAAAGCCTATTACTACTGAAGAGAAGGCACAACACAAGAATGATCTCAAAGCAAGAAGCTTGCTGCTATTGACCATACCTAATGATCAATTGTTGAATTTCAGCAAGTTCAAGTGTACAAAGACACTCTTTGAATTGTTGCCAGATATGGTGGGAATGATGCCACCAAGAAAACACAGAAGACCCTTCTCAAGCAACAATTTGAGAACTTCTCAGCTACAAGCAATGAATCACTAGACCATATGTTCAACAGGCTACAGAAACTAGTGAGTCAGCTTGCTATTCTTGGAATTGAGATACCTCAGGAAGATCTCAACTTCAAATTTTTGAGGAGTCTACCATCAGAATGGGCTATGCATGTGGTTGTGTGGAAGAACAAGCCTGATATAGATTCCATCAGCTTAATGGATCTATATAGCAACTTCAAAATAGTGGAGCATGATGTAAAGAGGTCTATTGGAACAAGCTCAAGCTCAAGCCCTGGGAATTTGGCCTTTGTGTCAACTCCCAGTACTTCAAGTCCGGTGGAAGAAGTGCAAGTTGCTGGAGTAGTTGGTACTGCTAGTTCTAATATTGGTACTGCTAGTACTTCAAGCAGTACTAATGGACTCCTGGATGAGAATACTTATTGTGCTTTCCTGACTACTCAGCACAATGGTACTATGTTGACTCATGAAGATCTTCAGGAGATAAATGAAGATGATATTGAAGAGATGGATATCAAGTGGCAACTCTCTCTTCTTAGCATGAGGGCTAAGAGATTTTTGAAGAGAACAGGCAAGAAGATAGTCATAAATAGCAATGATGTTGCTAGTTATGACAAGTCCAAGATTGAGTGTTATAACTGCCACAAAATGGGTCATTTTTCAAGAGAATGTAGGAAGCCCAGACTGCAGGACTCAAGGAATAAGGGCTATGAAGGCAAGTCAACAGGATCAAGGTTTGTGGAGATTAATGACTTATGCTCAAGGGCAATGATAGCCATTGATGGCTTAGGGTTTGATTGGAGCTACATTGCAGAGGAGGAAGCAACACCTACAGAGATAGCTCTCATGGCTTTCTCAGACTCTGAGGTACAAGTTTCTAAATGTTCTAAATCTTGTGATGCATTAAAAGAATTAGAAACACTTAGAAAACATTATGATGAACAGAGAATAGAGCTAAACAAGACCAATTTTAATTTAGCAAATCATAAAAGGGGTTTAGCTGTTCTAGAAGAGCAAATTGTTCATTATAAAACCAATGAGTCTACTTTCTCTGAAACTGTGGTTGTACTTAAAAGAGATATATTTTTTAGAGATGCTGAAATTAGCAATTTAAAAGCTGAGGTTGATAGACTTAAACAGGCTAAGGAGAACATTCAATTGAGTGTAGACACATTAGAGTATACATCAAAAGGTGTTCAAAAGATAATTGAATGTCAAATTATCAATAAGACTAAGTCAGGGCTAGGATATCACTCAGTTCCACCTCCTTATAGAGGAATTCCAACACCCCCAGGCATAGACCTAGAACATATAGGTTTGGAAGAATTTCAACTACCTAAAATGGAATATGGACCTAAACCTAAGGAGAAGGAAGTAGTTGAAAAACCTGTAGAAGTAAGTTTTGAGAGTGCAAGTGATAAATCACTCTCTGAGGACAAGGTGTCCTCTGATAGGTCATCAGGTAGAGACTCAGATGCTCCAACCATAGAGGATTGGACTTCTGATGATGATGAGAGTGATCAGGCTGTGGTTAAGCCTGTTAGTGTTAAGGTTGAGGAACCAAAAGTTCCAAAAGTGGTCAGAACTGAGACTGTTAGGCCTAAAACCAATTCTAAACCTTTTAGACCAACAGTTAGGTATGCTGAAATGTATAGAACCACAAACAAGCCCAGAGGTAACCAAAGGAATTGGAACAACCTCAAGTCTCACCAACTAGGTGATGACTTTGTCTGTTATAGGAAAGCTTGTTTCACATGTGGTAGCTTTGACCATCTTGCAGCTTATTGCAACAATAGGGTAACTAGGTATTCAAGTCCTAGGGTGAACTCAGTTAGACCTCCCACTCACCCTACAAATGCTAGAATGATACCTAGAACAGTTCTTTTAAGGTCTGGACCAAGAGCAGTTCATACTGCTAGACCAAAAATTCATACTGCTAGACCATTTAGACCTGTTTACCCAAGACCAACAGTTCAAGGTGCAAAAACAACTTTTAAATCAGCACCAAAAACTGTTAAAAGGCCATTTCAAAACAATGCAGTGATTAACAAACAAGTTTGGAAGCCTAAAGTTGCAATTGCAAACCCAGCAGTTCATACTGCTAGGCAAGCAGTTAATACTGGAAGTTTTAAAAACACTGCTAAGGGAAATATGGGTAATGGTATCAATGCATCTGCATCATGGGTTTGGAGACCACTTCAATCCAATGGTACTCCAACTGTGCTAAAAAGATTTAATTATATTGATGCTAGAGGAAAACCAAAGTCAGTAATGGCTTGGGTTCCACAAGGAAATTAATTCCTTGTTGATTAGCAATGTTAGTCATATGCTTATACTGTTATGAGGCAAGTGCCTTGCACTTTGTTTCTTGTTTTGGACTAACAATTGCAGGTTGATTGGAGTTTGTGAGCTGAATGCTTTATATTTTGGACTGAATGGTGAGATGCTTTGGAGCTCAGTGTGTGATCTGTGCACACAACAAATGGTTATTGGTTCACCATGTCTAACCCACATAAGAACCAAATAGTCCAGAGCAAACGGTTTCTGGTAAAGACTAATCAAATCCGTTTATGGTTGACAATTTACCAAAAATTATATGGTTATCAACTCACCATATCTAACAGTGAAGAGTTGGCTAGTCCAAAGCAAACGGCTATTGGTAAAGATGTCACGTTAATGGCTTCATATCAGATCAAACAAAGCATACATTTAATAGTAATACAAAGATTCTCAAGGTTACAAATGAAATACGGAATACATAAGGATACAAAGGAAACAAAAGCTAAATACTAAGTCTGCAAATGCAGTCCTTCTAATGACTTCTACTTCAAAATAACTATCAAGGTCTTCTAAGTCCAAAAGTCTCTTCACTCATACCCAAACCCGTCGTCCTGCTTATAACCTGCCGCACACGAAAAGAAAACGTGCGGCTGAGCTTAAAAAGCCCAGTGAACAGATATAACGATAATAAACAGAAATAGAGAAAGTACAGAATAACAGAAACAAAGGTCAAACAGATGTAATATGGTTCAAGGGATAAGTCAATGAATAAGTATAAGGGAAAGAAAAAGGGATAGTAATCCACCACGAGCCCAGAAACAGATCATATCATAACGTAACCATAAATCTTCATAATCATATAGAGGGGAGACCTCTCAGATAATCAGATAATATGAGGGGTGTCCTCATTCTTCAAATGGAGTAGCTAACTCCCAGACATATGTGAAAGGCGTGTATTGCACACAAGCACCAGTCACCAGACAAATCATATCAAATCATGTTAAATCCACTAAACAGAACAGATCTAGGATTGCAATCCATACGCCCCCCAGAAACATATATAATCCATAGTCAAAGTAATGCGCATATCATAATCAGAATGGGGACGGTGTGAGAAATCACTCACCCACACATGAGTCATGCCAATGGTGCATCAAAGACATGGCCAGGTTACCTTCCTGGCTAGGTAAACAGAAATGGCTCGGGTATCAAACTAAGAGTCAAGTATCATACCAATTCAGAGTGTCACATCAAAAGGTCATATATCCGAAACTACATCTCAATATCTCAGAAGTAATATCGAAAGGTCCAAATCAGAGTTTATCAGATCAAAGTTCATATTCAATAATCAAGTCATGGTTCAGATCAAAAGTCCGTTTCAGAAGTTTATGTCAAAAGTCCATTTTAAACAATCCTTTAATTCATGATTTTCATAAAACGATCCTTTAAAGTAGTTTTCATAAAAATAGTCTTTCAAAACGGTTTTCATAAAGCTAGTCTTCAAAATATGGTTTTCATAAAAGTTAGTAACATTATATAAAAGCAATTTCGCATCATTTATAAACATCTTTTCAAAATGGTTTTTCTCAAAATATTTCCATGGTATAATTAAAAAAAGTCTTGATAACATAGCTTCATATCAGAGATCATATCAAATGGGATCAACAGAGAAGGTTCAAGCAAAAGGGAGTCATAGCAATCAACTCAGAAAATTAACGGATCAGAATACGAAAGAGATCATGAGAAACCTTAAAAGAAAAGGTCAGAATATCTGTACCTTATGCGAATCAACAATCAAAATAAGGAAAACACCGGGAAAATAGGGAATCATTCCTTCTTCACCGAACCTATACAAATTAACGATCTCGAATTACTAATAAGATCATTTTATAAGTTTACCACTCTTCCCATTTAGAAACTTTCTATTTTTAGTAACTTGCTATATTTAGTAACGTTTTGTCTTTAGAAAGTTTCCCGAAATAATAATTTAATACTTTAAGGTTATAACCGACAATTAATAATATTTAAGGGTTAAAATGACAATTATAATAGTTTAGGGTTAATTATGTCAATTTAGTAAAGTTTTATAGTCGAAATGTAAATTATCAGAATTTGATATTAAAATGTCAAATACAATCATTTTAAAGTTTGTGCCATAAATTTGTATTAAGATGGTAATTTTAAATCCCATCGTTCATAATTTATTAATGCATTCTTGACATTCATTTTAGACCGCGACGACCAAAATATGTTATCATCACATGTATAAATATACGACATAAAATCACAAATTCTGAAACCCATACGACCCAACCTTTGTTACTTCCTTCGTCCATTTTAACGTGACAAAATCAACACAAATTTACACATTTCAAACACCATTTTGACCAGAAAAGTAACCACATAAGACCCTACTTAAACTCATCCCTTTTCACGTGACAAAGCATGCACAGTCCATTTCATTCTTTGCTTTAATATTAGTTTATTGTCACAAGGCATGCGTGCATACTCATGAGTACACGACATTCGCTCACACCAACATATCAAGCACCTACTAATCACATAACTCACACCAACACGACCCTAAACAGTCACCAGAATCCCACATGATCAGACCCTTAACCACGAAATTGAACATATATGCGCCATAATCTAATTACTATGATTGTTTCCAGGTTTTTAGGTCGCGTATAAGGAGTATATATAAAGGTTTACAAGACCAGGTTTAATGCGCGTATAACAACAGATTTACAAGGACAAACAGAGCCCAAGTCGACACCCACACGAAACACATATTCAAGATTTTATGAGGCATATAAAAGTGTTATATATATTCAGTTATCTGTGCACCTTACTTAACGAAAACATTAGTTTGAACTCACACACTTATACGTATACATGCTGCATACTTAGAAGGAGAAAAAAAACACAAAGACGAAGGTAGGGATACCTCTTGAGTCGGATATAATGAAGGAAACAAAGGACGCCAAACAGAACCCTTGATTCGAAATCAAACCCCACAGCTCCAACATAACCGAACACAAAAATCCAATCCTGAATGAGACTCGATAACCCATGACGCTACAACCTTCTGTTAACGAAACCCTCCAACGAAAAGGCATCGAGATCGAAGCCAAATATCAGCCAAACCCTTTGAGCCACAGCCCACGACCAAGTCGCCAAGAAGGGGCCTCACGAATCCCCTTTTTGCTGCTGTGATTGAACCGAACAGGAGGGAAGACATGTAGCAGCAGTCGACCTTTGTGAAGGGAGGATTTTTAGGGTTTTCAAAGTTTGTGTTTAGAGGGTTTATGATTGGCGAATATTGTCAATTTGTATAAAGGAAAAATGTACATGTGTGGGTATAAAATAAAAAAAACAGACGTGTGATAGCTTCTTTAAATTGAGTAACTCCCTGAAATCATGGGATGAGATTGATAGGAATAAAATGTGTGCAAGAGTTGGTATCAAACAAACGTGTGAAGGGAATATCAAATAGGGAAAATGGCTGATTTTGTGGGATGTTATCAATCACATTTTAATGCCTATCCTTTCTCTTTGAATCTAGCCGAAAATTTGGAGTTGTTCAACAATTGGGATGTCGCAAATTTTAAAGACTATGGAACATTATTTGTTTTGTGATCTTTAAATCATAATGTAAAGTATTTGTTAACTTAATTTATTAGATACTTGGGGCTTTAATCACCTTAGGTTAAGCTCAAGATAATACTTACTTGTGTGATTTTATAATTTCTTAAAATTTCAAATTTGAGGGTATTTTGGTCATTTCGGATTGTGGTAATTTTGGGGTTTTTACACGTTGATAGCTGATAGTTTGCTAAAAACTATATGTGAGTTATAATGTTTCAAATTCATATAAGTTCATACTGTTCTTTGGAAATTTTTGATAATGGTTTGTATTGCTAGTGCAAAGTTTGTATTGCTAGTGCAAAGTTTGTACTGCTGAACTAGCCGTTGTAACTGTTGTGTCAGTAATTAATTTTTTCTTAGAAACTAGCCGTTGGCAGTTCGTTGCGATTTTTACTGATTGAATTACGGTTTTTAAGGGATCCTCTTCTAGATATTTTAACTTTTATTCTATTATAATCTTATCCTAAAATAAAAGTTAACATATTCTTTAAGTCGGTCAATAGAAACCCTAATACTCTCAATAATATCTCATCTCACTTTCATCTTCTACTTTCTAACCTAAACTTTCACTATTCACCACAGTCAAATCAATATTTACTGAGAATATTATGGCTAATTTGGATTTTATTAAGACGCACAACCAAGTTGCTTTTCTTGAGAAAACAGAGGAAGGGGATGGACCAAAATTCTATGAGATTGTGGATTTTCTCAACAACTCTCATATAAGGTATACTTTAACTGTTTCCCCTACTCTTATTGTCTCTCATATCAAACAGTTTTGGCAAACTGCCATTGTCAAAATTAGTGAAGAAGAAGACATAGAAATTCACTCCAAAGTGGATGGCATATCTTTTATTGTTACCAAATCTACACTTAGGAGACATCTTAAGTTGCAAGATTCAGATGGTATCAATAACATGCTAAACACTGAAATTTGGCAAGAACTTGCCAGAATGGGGTATGATACATCCAATCAAAAACTAACTTTTCAAAAGGGATGTTTCTCCCCACAATGGAGATTTTTGATACATACTCTGTTACATTCTTTAAGTCCCAAAAGGACATCATGGGAGCAATTCAGTAGCAATATTGCTATTGCTCTCATATGTTTGTCAACAAACAAGGTTTTTATTTTTTCAAAATCCATTTTTGAGAGTATGGCTGCTAATGTAAAAAGTAAAACAAAATTTCTTATGTATCCAAGATTTATTCAATCCTTTCTGAATAAGAAAAAGAATTTACTTAAGCAACATAAAGAAACTTTTCCTACTCCTAGCCTGCAACAAAAGGTTTTTCAAAATATGGCTATGGCTAGTAGATTGTTTAATGGGGGTAGAAATACCTCTCTTTCCTGAGATGCTACAAATTGATGAGGATGAAGGGTCAGTAAACCCAACTGAGCCCCAACACACATCCATTGTCATTCCTGAAATAACCCATACACCCCCAGTCACCATAACTTATAAAAGAAGAACCAGAAAGGAGACTATGATTGCTCAGTCTAGTCCTCCTACTCCAACTTTTGAAGCAGATGAGCCTATCTTTCAAGATAATATGGATGGGGCTTACACTACTGCCAAGCAGGACAGTGTAAACATAGATAAGACCCCTACCATGGCAACACTTAATGTGCCAAGTCCTCAAAGACTTGACACATGTAGTGAAATCCCAAGCCAAATTGAACAAATGGGTGGTTTAGGAGTACATCCTAGTCTAACTAGGGTAGAAACTGGATCTATGCCCCTTGATTCACCTCTCCTAGCAGGTAACACAGCTAGAAGTGATGAGGGCAGCTATTCACTAAAGGAATTGATGGTCATCTGTACAAAATTGTCAAATAAGGTGGAATCTCTGGAGGAAGATCTCAAAAGCCACAAGAATAATTTTGCCAAAGTTTACACCCAGTTGACTCTCAGGGTGAAGAATTTGGAAGCTCAACTTAAGAGGAAAAGATCTAAGGTGGTGATAGATGATGATTCTTCAGATGATGGTTCAGATAGTTCTGATGATGATGGTGATGATTCTCCCAAACAGGGGAGGATAAAGAGGAAATCTGGGAAATCAAGATCAAGAACTCAGGGGAGGAATGAAGAAGGTACTAGTGGAAATGGTACTGATGGTGATAATACTGATATGGGTGAGCAAGAGCAAGAACAAGGTACTGCTGAGATAGTTGAAGAAGTAGTACAAACTGCTGAAATGCCAAAGGAAGCAGTACAAACTGCTAAGGAAAAAGGGAAAGGCATTTTGGTTGAACAAGAAGAACCTCAGAAAAGAAAGATCAAGCCCAAGACACAAGCCCAAGACACAAGCTCAAATAGATTATGATGCAGAAGTGGCAAAGAAACTTCAAGAAAATGAACAAGCAAATGAACAAGCTCAAATTGCTACTGATGCAGAACTGGCAAAGAAAATGTCTGAAGATGATATTATTGACTTTACGGAAGCAAAAAGACTAGAAAAAGAAAAGATGGCTTCAGATGCTCAGATGGATCCAGAACAATTTGAAGAAAAACTACAATATTTGATAGACAGTGATCCAATTGTGAAAGCACAAGCAGTTCAACTTATTAAAGATCAGAGTTTAAGTGCAGAAGAAAAGTCAGCAAAGCTTACAAGTTTTATTTTATCAAAGAATAAGGAAGTAGCTTGGAGTAATCTTATGCAGAGGATCAGGGATAGACACAAGAAAGGTTATAAGAAGAAGATGCCTTCTTATAAAGAGCAAATAAGTTTCATGAAGAGTTATTTGAAAAATCAAGCATTCTGGAAGCAGAGTTACTTTAAAGGGAGAACAGATGCTGAGATAGAACAAGCTTATTATGCAGCTTATGCAAGGTTAAACAAGCCAAGTGCAACAGATATTGTGATTGATACTGGACTCAGTAAAGAAGAAAAGAGAAAAGCTGAATTGTTAGAGTCAGATACTTCAAAGAAGTAGAAGACTACAGCTGATAGTTTATCACAAGAGAAGATCAAGAATATGATAGTGATAATTCCTGAATCCACAAATGTGAAACCTCTACAATTAAAACACCCTATCATAGATTGGGAAGTTTTCACAGAAGGAAGAATGAAAGGGTGGAAAATCATAAGGGTTGGAGGAATAACAGAGAAGTATAAACTGTTTGAAGATTTACTCAAGGGTTTTGACAGAGAAGATCTCAATCAGTTATGGAATTTAGTACAAGAAAGATTCAGAGTTGCAGATCCTATTGAAGACAAAGATAAAGAATTATGGGTACAGTTGAAAAGGATTTATGAACCAAATGGTAGAGAAGCAATATGGAGATTTCAAGCTCAAATTAAAGATGTTTCATGGAAGCTATTTGATACATGTGGAGTGCATAGAATTTCTACTAAAGATGGTTTAGAGATCTACATGTTGGTTGAAAAAGACTACCCTCTTAGACCAGCTGTGTTGGTTACATTAGTATATACAAAACTGGAAGTTGAAGCTGATTCAGAAATGGCTGATGAGCTAGTAAGGAAGATGTTTCATCTTGCAGAACAGAGAAAAGCTCAGACTAAGAGATTGACATGGTAATGTTTGGAAGAATCCCCCCATCATCAGAAATAAAGTTTAATTCGAAGAAACTTAATGATTTGGAGAGAAATCATAGGTTTAGGGGAGGATTGTTGGGAATTAAGCTTAACAGTACAAACTGCAAGGCTTAAAGTTTCAACTGCTGAAGACTGATGAAGATTACACTGACAGTACTAAGTTAGTTAGTATTGCCAGCACAAGAAGTTAGTACTGCTTATAAGGTAAAGACAGACGCGTATAGATAATTATAGAATAGATATTGTGTATATCCTAATTAAATAGAATTATAGTTATCTTGTACAGGAATCCTTGGTCTATAAAAGGATATCCTAGGTTAGGTTATACGGATCTCATATAATCAGTTTTGTGTTAAGATTCAAGGTTGTAAACCCTAGTACTAGCAAGAGTACTCGTATTATTGATTATAATAATATTGAATCATTTTGGTTAATCAATTGTCTTCATTGTTCATACACCTACATACAAATACTTACTGTTCCATTCACCTCACAAACAATATCTTCTAAGTATAACTAAGTAGATTCCGCATACTTGGTTGTATCAACTCAAAGTATCACATACACATCATAAAGGATTAACACCCTAAGTGTAACACATTATTCGATCCTGACAATTGCTATGTAGGTTAGTAATATGTTTATGGGACTCATTCTCTTACATATAGCTTTTGAAGCTACTAAGATTAAGTTTTAGAGGCTTGAAATTTGTGTTTGCGTATCTTTCAATCGACCTCTTTCCAAATAGCATTATTGCTTCCGCTTTCCTAACAACATCTCCATCATCTTTTAGTTTTAACAATACATCTCCCATAAGGAAACCACATGCCTCGTCATGCGATTATCTCGCATTGATAGAGAAGAGCTATATGACTTCAAGGATGAAGTTCGTTGTATGCTAACCAAAAACATTACCAAGCTCAACGCTCTCATTAATCTACAACACTTTCTTCATTACAGATTATGTTGAATGTCCACCAATTAAGGGGGAGAGAAATTCATTCACGTAATTTTCTTTTCGCATTAAAGAACATGTACTCATGTTTCTTACATCCTCAAATAGCAACATGTAGGTTCACACCATTTAGTTAAAACCAATTCACAAAATCACAAGTGTTTCAAACCTTATTAACCTAACATCACAGTTTTGAAACCAATACCTCGTCTAATGAAAAACACATCATGTGTTTGACTAACCTCTTAAACAAAGACCATTAAGTCTCCTTAGACTTTGACTAGGATTAGTGAAACAAAATCCGTAGTTATAAGCAAATAGACCTTAGCTTGAACCTTCGTTTGATCAAAAACGACAAAACATGACCAAATCAATTCTGGTCCCACGGCACCCTTCGATAAGAAGGACGGAACCAAAGATTTGGTTCCGCCCAATCCGCGGGTACCAGATTCAGTTTTTAACCATTTAAAACAGACAACCCTCTCACAACCGAGTCTAGGATTTTCCTTCACAACTTCATTGTCTAGAACACCTTCATTGTCTAGAACACCATCATAGGATCTCATCCTTTTCATTCTTGATACATATCAAGCACGTCATTGTTAGTGCAAACGATATATCAAAACCACCAGTGTCAACACGTTGGTCCAACCAACACTCTCGCATCTTATGATGTCATTTTCATCCTCATATAGGTATCTAGTATTTCAAAATTTTGCATATGGAATTTCTATTCCTAAGTGATCATTGTCTTCACTTCCTCCATTTGAGCATATATTATGGCACGTTACATTATCTTTGGTAGATGATAATGTCATAACCTCAACCATCTTCAAATACTCTTATAGCACTTGCTGTACATTAGAGTTTCTGAATTCAATGCATTCCATTACCTCTTTCACTAATCATCACCACCATGGATTAGCGAAAAACCTACTTGTATCAACCTTTAGTTATAAATTAAGTTATCACTAGTAAACTAACACCAACACTAGCATCACTCACTTTAACTCAACTTCATATCTTCCTCCTAGGCATTGTTTTGTAGGACTTTATCATATTATATTCTTGTGATTGTAATTCTTATTAGAAGATTACACTCTTTATAACATGGTTTACTAGATAATCACAATTGGTATGACATGGTTTGCCAAATAATCATAGTTCTCTGACTTAAGTTGCTTATGATTAGGTTATTGATATGTTGCATCATATTTTTCTTTGAGATAAAATATATTGCACTAATCCTTTCATTGTAGGTTCATCATCATATACGCTCGATCGTATATAGCATACTCATCATAGGATGAAGTTTGCATCGATTATTTTTCTTCTTTTATTATAGGTGCTTCTTGACGTCCTCAAACCAGGAGGATTATCAGTCTAGTACTCATATTGCATCATCTATACACATTGGTCGTATATGACATATATGTCTTAAGACATAGCTTCTAGTGCACTAACCTTTAGTACAAGGGGGAGCTTTCGTCAAACATTTTTAGAATACATCATATACACGCATTGTTGTATATCACATACTAACCTTTATTTTGTAGCATTTCTCATCCTTGGATCATATACGTTGGTACCCTAGCAACGGGGAGTATTGATCAAGGGGGAGCATATCATGTACTAATCTTTGTTTTGTAGCATTCATAATCCTTACATCATATACGTTGGTACCCTAGCAACGGGGAGTATTGATTAAGGGGGAGCTACAGTCAAGGGGGAGCATGCACACATTCATCATTATTCTCATTCTTCGACACACCTTTATGTTTCGACTAAAAGGAGGAGATAGTCCAACATAGCTTACCGAAGTGTATCGTTTGCTATGCGCATTTCATTCATCATGCATTTTTCATATTTCCTTTTTATGTTGCACACCACTAACCTTGATGTAGGTTAAGGATCTAAATTTGATCCATGGATCCGTTAACAACCTAGGGGACGCAACAACCATAGGAGATTGGAGTAGTCTATTTAACTTTACTAGGGATGATGCAAGCTCGCCATTTCGGAGAGAAATGAAGTTAACTCCAAGAACACACCTTTTTTGCTTCGACAAAAGGGGGAGAAAGGTGTAAACGGAGAAAGTAATAGGGGAGAAGAGTTGAGAAAGGATGAAAACGGAGAAGGTAATGTTAAAGGTAGTACGAACACAAGTAACTTTTTACATTTTACTTTCTATCACGTTTACATATTTTGTCATCATTAAAACGGGGGAGATTGTTAGTGCAAGCAGTCTCGTTGGGGAGATTGTTAGTGCAAGCAGTCTCGTTTGTTTTGATTGATGACAAACATGTAACTTGATACATAACGTAAAATGTACAAGTTACTTGTAATCATATCTTGTCTCAACATACATTCAACACCTCTCGAGTCCTCGTATGATACAACACAGGTTCGTACATGTTTGTTATGTGGCATTATGATCAAACCCTTAACAAACCATTTGGAATGTTTAAAATACGGCTAGGTCATTAAGTATTTTAAAAGGCTAACCATTCTACTTAGAACCTCATTTGTCATGTTTCCTAAGATAAATAGGATAAGTACACTTTAGATGTCAACATGATACATCTTGGTAAACATATATTAGTTAAGCTAGGTATATACATGCTACATGATCACTAGGATACATGTTACATACATATATACATTTACATGTTTTACATTTTTAATCCTAAAATGTAAATATATACATGACATCATGGCATACCTCATTAGGAAATCTTTAGATATCTTGGAAGATTTGAAATATATTTTGGAAAGATCTTGAAGCAAAGGAGTTGACTTTGTAAGATCTTGGCAAGATTTGGAAAGATTTTGGGAGATTTTCTGTCAGGCTCCCGCAGAACCAAATCACATAAAGGACGGACCCCTTGATTTGGTTCCGCTAAATCCGTAGGGTAAATTTCCTGTTGGCTATAAATAGCAGCCAATTGTTTACCCATTGTCTCACCCACTTGAATACACATTCCCTCTACCCTTTGCATACATTTAGATCAATAGTAAACCATGTAGAAACACACATTAATCACCCATTTCATAATGATCATAATGTTACTAACTTTCATTAGGTTGTAAACATACACTCGTAATGATCCTGTGAAGCAAGCTCAGAGATCGTGAGTCATCATCCATCACAAGCATAGCATACTTCCTGATCCACCAAGAAGGTTAGAAGATCTTGAAGTCATCATCCACCAAAGCATTCCAACATATGAAGATTCAAGGACACTTGACATCCTCAATGATTGAATACTTCTTATTCAAGAAGTTCATGTAGATTCCACATGCATATATGAAGATCCATCACAACAAGTTTAGAGAGCTTGTGATCTTCATCCATTGAAGACTTCTCATCAATGGAAGTTCATCTAGATTAGGCATTCATATCCATTGGACATTTATGTCATGGATCATTGTAAACATCATTGCATAACAATCTATTCATACTAGAATAGGTGGTTTATGTGTTTGGGCCATAAAACACAAGGTTTCTATGTTGGGCCATAAAACATAGCGGGAGTGGTTGTACCCTTGTAAAAGAACTAGCGGGAGTGGTTGTACCCTTGTAAAAGAACTCGACATCTAGCTTAGTGTCGGAAAAGGTGTAAGCGACGTTAGGTTGGTTCTACCTCGAACTAGAACCCGGTATAAGCTTTGTACCAGAAAAAGTGTAAGCGAAGATTGTAAGGTTTTCTCCGCCGAGAAGGGAGCTTGTTGATCTAGTGAAGTAACTCTCGAGTTGGGTACTCGGGGAGTGGAGTAGGGCGGAGAGGAGCTCCGTGACCGAACCACTATAAATCATCGTGTTCGGTTTGCGCTTTCTCTTACTTACTACTTTACTTTTATGTTTGCTTTATGTAATTGCTTGTGTTGTGATTAGTTGATGATACTTGTGTGACAACATGTTTTAACTTATGCAAGTTATAAACATCTTTCATATTAGAACAAGCTTAAACGGATATTTGATACAACAAGTTTTAAGATTTTTAAAACGGTAACGTATTCACCCCCCTCTACGTTTTCACGGATAGATCTATTGGGGGTGACTCCCCCGTTCAGTTGGCCAGACGGGTCAATACGAGCGTATACCATGTCGGAATTGCCGAGTGTATCGGGATAAACACTCGTTGGGCCCCACTATTATTATTATATGCCAGTCTGGCATACTGAACTGTCGTAGCTTCGGTTGCATGAGCTTAGTGTTAGCATATAGTTAGTGTGTACATGTTGCTTATTTGTTGTGGTCCATCTGTGCTTATTTAATGTAAACCTATAAACTCATCAGCGTTAGCTGACCTTTTAACATGTTTTTCTCAGGTGTTTGAGTATGATATTGTTGAAGGTATGGCATGGCATTGGTAATAACTACTCTGAAGTGTTTTCACACAATAACTGAAACGTTTTATTGGGACCGACATGTTTTATGGGCCTTATTTTCTTTAAACTGAACTTGTTGTAAAACAATTTGAATTTGGTAATGTAAATTGTTTTAAAACGGATTTGATAATCCGTTCTCTATATTTGTGTGCTGTGATTACCAATTTAGTAGCACCCAAACATGTATGCTTCCGCTAAGCCATATTTTGGGGGTGTTACATATACTCCTCCTCGTCTGGCTCTTATATTGGTTATACAGATGCTGATTGGGCCGGCTGCCCTACCACACGTCGTTCTACTTCTGGATATTGTGTTTTTCTTGGCAACAACTTATTATCTTGGTCTTCTAAATGGCAGGTCACTCTTTATCGATCTAGTGCAGAGGCAGAGTATCGCGGTGTTGCAAATGTTGTTGCTGAGATTACTTGGTTATGAAATCTACTACGTGAGCTTCATTTCCCATTGAAGACTGCTACTTCGGTGTATTGTGATAATGTTAGTGCTGTATATCTCTCGTCTAATCCCATGCAACATCAACGCATGAAGCATATAAAGATACATATTCATTTGGTTTGTGATCAGGTTGTTGCAGGTCATGTTCGTGTGTTGCATGTTCCTTCACGTTATCAGTTAGCGGACATCTTCACCAAAGGTCTTCCGTATGCGCTGTTTGATGATTTTCGCTCCAGTCTGAGCGTTCGCCCATCTCCCGCTCCGACTACGGGGGGCTGTTAGAGTATTAGTTAATTAGGCCCGTATGTTTTATTAATATTGGGCCTAACCTATTTACCCTATTGTATTATCTATGTATACTGGCATTGTAATCTTTTGAGGATACGGGGAATAATATAATTCTACAGTTTTGGCAAGTTGCAGGCCCGTGCTGATGGCCCCATTCGGGTTCTCATATGGATCAATGACAACGTGTATAAAATTGAACTCCCTGGGCATTACAATGTGCCGGCTACCTTCAATGTTGCTGATTTGTCTCCTTATGAGGGTGATTCGGACGATGATGTGGACTCAGGGGTGCGTGATTTTCAAGACGTGGACTCGGGGAGCGTGATTTTCAAGACGAAGAGGATGATGAAGGGGCATACGAGACCGATCATAATTTGGCGGGGTATCCAAGTTTTAAACAAGTAATTTTGTTTCTTTATGTTTTTTGGATATTTTGTTTAATAATAGATTTGTTTAGGAATTATATTCCTACTCAAACTCTCGTGCCTAGAAAATAGGATTTTGTTAGTATGGTTTTTCTTTTTGTTGCCTATAAGTAGTACTGTAATACATATGATGTTAAAGATAAGTTCTTGTAGTAATTCTGCAATCACTTTTAGTTTATAACAATTTTTAAATTTTGAAGATTAAAAATTTATTAAGCTGATAAGAATTAGAGAGAGAAGGGGTTAATTTCAAACCAAACCTGTTGGCCTATTTAAGCGCATGTGCATGTTTCTAACATACATATAAAGCAGGATTGCATTCGACCCGAACCTAAGGCTTCACACAGTAGATGAGAAACGATCGATCAACTTTGTGGTCCCTATCGATCGGCTGTACTGTGGCATGAATTCACGATCGATCAAAAAAAAATTCTTTGAATCGGTCGTACCTGCGACCTTTGTCGTCCTCGGTTGTGTGTGTGTTTTTTGTGTTTAAATTAAATGAAAATATATTTTTGTGGGGTATGGTTTTTTTAGTGTAGATCGCCTTATTGTGCCAAAAAATCGCGTGTAGATCGCCGGAGAGAGAAAACTGACGTGGCGGATAAAATGGGGGTCAATCCCCTCCCTTACTGTGTCTATAGGCTTCACACAATAGAAGAGAAAACGATCGATAAACTTTGTGGTCCTTATCGATCGGCTGTATTGTGGCATGAATTCACGATCGATCAAAAAAAAGTTTTTCTTTGAATCGGTCATACCTGCGACCTTTGTCGTCCTCGGTTGTGTGTGTTTTTGTGTTTAAATTAAATGAAAATGTATTTTTGCGGGTATGTTTTTTTAGTGTAGGTCGCCTTATTGTGCCAAAAAATCACGTGTAGATCGCCGGGGAGAGAAAACTGACATTGCGGATAAAATGGGGGTCAATCCCCTACCTTACTGTGTCCGGCCTAAAGTTTCCCTTTATTGGTTTAGTTGATTAAAACAATATTAGGTTATACTTATATTTATTTGAGATGTAAATATAACTTTACAATAGTGAATGTGGTGGAGATAAATAATATAAAGTGTAGTTTATATTAAAGTAGTGTGAGAGAATGTGACAGTAGGAAGACCAAGTCTTCCACATTTATTGTTCCATGTTTTACTCTTTCACATGCAACTTTCAACCCCTTAAAATCTGATGCAGTTATTTTGGTAGTGGGCAAGTGATGCGCGTGATGTGTCATTGCGGTTTAGCAGTTTTAATGCCTACTCAAGTTTTAAATTTATATTTAGCCGACTTATCAATAACACACACACTTAACGAGCAGTGTACCCGGTCAGTATGAATATAATGGTAAGTAGAGTGTCGATCACTAAGAGTGGAACGTATTATCTCGTTATTCTAATCAGTATTTTAATATCCTAACGCAAGGGGGTTTCAGCCTGAGAGACTGGCACGATTTGTTTGCAATTAAATAATAAAATAAACCAATAGGCACGAATCAGCAAGTAGCACACACGTACACAGATAAATACTCGAGACAATAAGAGGGTTGTCCTTATGATTAAGTAGATTGTCACTTGTTTTATTGATAGCTTTATATGAAGTGTATGTAGTTAACCCTTTCTCGTTGGTCCTATTCTTATCGGCGAGTAAACCCTTAATGATTACTTATGTCTAAAAGTTATTCCTAAGTGATCAATTTAGTAATAACCGTAGGAGCCACATTATTTTCCGCAGTCAAATGCCCGCAAGCCACTAATAAACACAGAGGTTATCAATGCACTAATAAGTAGTAACCAAAGACATCAACATATAAACTTTAATTGATGGGAAAGCAAGTATTAAAGGGAGTGCAATCTTTCATTGTCACATTACACAAGCCACCAATCCTGATGAATTAAAGTTTGCTAACACAATAAAACAAAACTACTTAATGAATTAAACACATGCAGCACCTTCTTACAGCTCTTGTATCTTCGTTTGGTGTGTCTTGTGCTGCCTTCTTGACTGAATTCGTCCTAGGGTTCTGCTGCTTCGGTCTTCGAACCTAATATATTGCTCTGACAAAAGCTGGAATTCGTCTGGTCTTGGGGTATTTATAGTTTCTGTCTGAGGTGAGATGCGGCGCATCTAGTAACTAGATGCGGCGCATTGACTTAACTTCGCGTGGGGTCCAAGATTATAATATTCAGGAATATTCGTACACCGCCAGAAGATGCGGCGTAACTCCATGATTAGATGCGGCGCATGTCCTCTTGTATCTTGGATCGTATCTGGTGGAATCTTAATAGAGATGCGCCGTATGTAATGAGTGAGATGCGGCGCATCTGGAGCAGATTAGTCTTGATCTTCTTCATTTCAGTAGACTCTTAACTTCTTGCATGCTTTGCTCCATAATCAGTCCAAAATCGCTAAGTTTCACCAAATGCTTGTTTTTACCTGAGAATTACAAAAGTAAACGATTAAGTATCAATCCTCATACATAATATAGTAAAACAAGTCAAATTAATAGGATAAATGATAGTAATAAAATGTACTTATTTGAGTTCATCAAATATCCCCCCACTTGAACTTTACTTGTCCCCAAGTAAACCTTAGAATTTCTCTTATGAAAATGTATCCTAAAAGATGTTAGGATTTATTTTTATATTTAAGCATGTATTCGTTTATTTCATAATCACACAACTAAACACTTAACGAATTAGAAGTAAATTAAAATAAGTTGATAAAAGCAAATCTAATCGTTTAACTGTCCAGTCGTGACGAATATTCTATCATAAGCTTAACAAGTATACACATCTCCTCCACTAAAGCTAAGGAATAACAAGTCTAAAGCGGTAAAAAGGGTTTTTAGGCTTAAGGGTTAATTATTCTTGATCACTATCGATCTCAAATTCCAGAAAAGGTGACAAAATCACAAGTACATGATCGAATCCACGAACACGATACTTGCAATTGCTCAAATCCTTAACTCGAATAGGCTAAAGATAGGTCCAAACTTCACCAATAATAATATATCAAAAAGGGCGACAAAATCAAAAATACATAGCCGAATCCACGACTACGATACTTAAGATTGCTCAAATCCCTAATCTCAATAAATCAAAGGTTTGGTTGGATAAAGAATAATAAAGGGCATGGATAACATTTGGGATATAAATTGGTGTAAAATGAAAAATAAACAAAACAAATAAATTAAAATCCTAAGTGTGGTTAATTACTATCCCAACCATCCCATGAATAAGACTCATATCATTGAATAACTCACGCTTTAACACTTGAAACACATGCTTTAGGTAGACACGAATTATACTCAACAAGATCTTAATCAAAGAATAAACCTTAATTGGCGTTCCCATAACTGCCAATTCCCATTCAATCCATAGATATAGTACAACAAATAGTGGTGATATCGACCACTTACATAACTTTACATAAGTTGGTTAAAACAAACTTCCAACTTTTCTTTCTTTCTTTTTCTCATTTTTTCGATTTTTTTTTTTTTTTCCAAACATAGACATAGATGTGTAAAATTTCACCACATCACTATAATGATAATTCTGGATAATTTTTCCATACTTTTCATACTTCAGAAATAACGGTAATAGTGAAAGTAGTAAACACACGAAAAATAAACTCAAAGATATACAATATTTACTTTCACTCCAATTGCATTGTGCAATTTCCCGACCTAACCATAGATAATGAATTACGCACGCGAACACAGGTAATGTAAGGAAACACACTTTGCCTATAGCAATTAACCAACCACGGATTCTAATCTACAGGGTAGGCTAAGGTGTAAGGGTGTAACGAAACATTTTAAACATAGGTGTAAGAAACGAAAGGAATGGCTCTGAGTGTCTAGGGGTATCTTACTCTAAAAATGAGAGTAACAAAAGGGTTTATACGGGGGTTAACTAACCAGTGTAGTTAGTTAATAACACATAACATATAATAGGCTATTTGGGTGTAATCCTAGAAATTTACCAAGTTAGACAAGTCATTCCAATTATATAAATAATACTCATTATGGTGGTCTCGAATAGTATACAAGCCAAGTTCTAAAGTTTACAAGTCACCGGCACACTCATTGATTTGTGAATTTTTAAAAATCACAATTTTTGAAAATAACGTCATGTGTGCAGCTATGCAACTTAGATCTTAAACAAAAACATGCTAAAAATTTTTAAGTTTGATATATTAAGCACATTTTGAAGCATAATTATTGAAAAAGTTTAGGACAAGTAATTGTTAAGTTTCTAATTCTCCAATCCCCCCACTTAAGTTAAACAACGTCCTCGTTGTTTGTATAAAAGGTTAAAAACTGGAAAATAAAAGAATTAGAACAGAAAAACTCCCCTGAGATTTGCTCGGTATGATCCTCCATTAGTATAAGAGCAAAAATCATGTTTCTTGTGGATGAGAACGTTAAAGCTTCATACTTGATGTATCCACAGGAAATCCAGAAAACTATAATACCACCAACACTTTAAAACACACCTAAGATAAGAAAGGTTCAAACTTGCATAATACATTAGTAGTTAGGAAAAATAAAACTTAAAAATTAAAACTGAAAATCATCAGGTCAGTCGATGCGCCGTATCTTATGGAAGAAGATACGCCGTATCGAGCCTGGAATTAATACGGATCAGAATAAAGATGCGCCGCATCCTTAACCAGGGATGCGCCGCATTAAAATAAACTGATAAAAAGTTTTAAAGTCGAAAATAAAAATGCAGAAAAATTAAAATAAGATATGACCATTGCAGGAGATGCGTCGCATCTCAGAATTGAGATGCGCCGTATCCTCATGCGGGCCTGACTGACTCGACACAGAAAACAGAATAATAAAAATTCTCCGGGTTGTCTCCCGGTAAGCACTTGTCTTTATTCCAGAGTCTTCAAGTTAGACTCACGTTCAGCTCTTTAATATCGATCATTGAAGGAGTCGGAAACATCGCGCTCCTTCATCGCCAATTCAGTAATATTGAACACTCCTTGCTCGTCCTTAATTTCCACGCCGTTCTTCTTTAATATCTGTATAAACAAAGTCCTGTCCCTTTCGGGCAGAGATGACAAAATGATAGACGGGAAATTCTTATTATCATATAGGCACAAATAAGCAAGGTGGGGTGGTAGTTCAATAAACACATCATTATTCAAATTCGTTTTCTCAACTTTTCTCCTATGTTTATTAATTACTACACAATCATAGCACTCATCATCAGAATCATTAACAACATTGCGTCTAAGTTCGGTAGGTACATTAAGGTCAATGAATTCCTCAAAGTTCTCATGATTAGGATTAGTTGAGTTGTTTTGAATCAATGTTTCTCCCATAAGTCTAGCTTCAAGATCGAGGTCCATACGCTCTCTTAATCCTAGCACATAAACACCTGTAATTATGCTTTTAACCGGATCTTGGCACTTATAGACTAGTTTATTATTCCCTACCCTTAATGAGATTTTTCTCTTAAACACATCAATCTTAGCATGGGCAGTAGACAAGAAAGGTCTTCCGAGGATTAAAGGAATCTTAACATCCTCGGGCATGTCTAGTATAACAAAGTCTACGGGAAAAATAAACTGCTCAATCTTAACTAGCACATTATTAGCAATCCCTTCAAGTTGTTTTACCGTTTTATCAGCCAATTCAATAAGTAACTTAGTTGGTGCTAATTTTCCTAGTCCTAGGGTAGCGAATGTCTTAAGAGGCATAACACTAACACTAGCTCCTAAGTCAGCTAACACATTATTGAAAGATATATTATTAATAGAACAAGGTAGAGTAAAACTTCCTGGGTCTCTTTCTTTATGAGGCAAGGCATTTGAGTCGGTTGCAGGGCTCTCTTCTTTCATTGTTGCCTTGATCTCCTCTTTAATCTTTGTCTTCTCTTTTAGTAGTCTCCTTAAGCTGATTGAAGAATTAAAGAAAAATTCGGGTCTTGCACCATCATTACCATTCATCGATCTTCTAGGTATATTAGGAGTGACTTCTTCAGTAGTGCTTATGGCCTTGACATGATCTCTTGGGTTGGTTTCAGTTGAGCTCGGTAAACTTCCATATCCCCTTTCTTGAAGAACTTTGCTCATTTGACCAATTTGTTGTTCCAATGCTTTGATCGAAGCTCCTTGATTTCTTGTAGTAGTGTCCGTTGAAGCTCGAATTTCTTTGATCATAGCAGTATTCTCTTCATGTCTTTTAGCAGCATCGGTCATAATTTGCTTTAAAGTATCATCTAAAGTCTGCCTCCTTTCTTGATAAGCGGGATTGAAGTTGTTCCTTTGATATAATCCTGGTGTAGCTTCCCTAAATCTCCCCGAAGGTCGGAATGGTTGTCCAAATTGGGTGTAATATGCTTCTTCAAACGTCTCACTTTCATTCTTATTCGGGCAATCTTTAGTGTAGTGAGGTCCTTCGCACTTTTCACATCCAACTTGGGCAGCATACGCTCTTTCATCACGCTTCTTCATTTCTCTACTAATTTTATCCAATTGAGCTTGAATAGCAGCAATCCCGTCAAAATTAGTGCTGCTCTTAGATCTAGTAGAGGTCCCATCGTGCCATTTTTGAGAATGATTGGCAGCTTCTTGGATTGCTTTCCTAGCATTAGTTGCACTCATTTGAGGTACAGCTCCCTTAGCATCCAAAATCTGTCTTGTAGGCACGTCCAATCCTTGATAAAACAATATTATCTCCTGCATAGGGGTTAGATAGTGTTGAGGACATTTTACCAGTAAATCTTTAAATCGTTCCCAAGCTTGATAAAGAGTTTCATCAGGCTCTTGCTTGAAACTATTGATAGCCTCCATCTTTTTAGCAGTCTTAGCAGGTGGACAATATCTCTTCAGGAATTTGCTCTTCAAATCTCCCCATGTAGTGATTGAATTCGCAGGTTCATTCCTTAGCCACTTGTTAGCAGCTCCTTTTAGTGAGAGTGGAAAGATTCTTAGCATGATTTGATCGTCAGTCACTCCTTCTGAAGTAAACAAGTCTGCAATCTCCAGGACCTTTTCAACATGCTCATTAGCATCCTCATGTTCCATCCCACTGAAAGCATTCTCTCTTAGTTCCTTGAGAAACTGACCCTTCAATTCAAATTTTGACTTATCATCAAACTTAGGTCTAGCAACTCCTGAAGTGTAATCAGCACGGGTACTGTTCATGTATTCCTCCATAGTAGTGTTTTCGCCCATTGTTTCTGTTTCAACTTCCTCTTTTTCTTCAGAAAAGTAATCAAGCTCGAGTGAACTTGAAAGATCAAAGCTTCTTGTGTTGAAAAGCCTTTTAAGCGAATGTAGGGCTCGTTCAGGATCTTCGAAAGGTTGAATCAAGTTCTTCGTAAAACTCCTGGTCATGCACTTCCTGAAATCAACACAAAAATATCAGTAGGGTATGCTCGAGAAAGTAATATATCAGATAATTAATAACGAAAACGGAATACGAAAAATTAAAGTAACTGATATCTGCAGACGATGCGCCGTATCCAAAAAGTTGGATACGCCGTATCTTATAATCGTTAAAATTTAATCAGACTTTATCCAGAAAATAGATACGCCGCTTAGAATTTATGAATGCGCCGTATCGAATTAATTAATCAAAAATCGATATTTATTTAAAATTAAATACGTCGTATTAACGAAAGTTAATGCGCCGTATTTTCGTTACGTTTAAAAATACGAGATTTTTGATTCAGGGGATACGCCGTATCGACAGAGATCGATACGTCGTATCTGTTTAATAATTCGCAAACTGTTTTTAATTAAAATAATAGATACGCCGTATCTGCTAAAGCAGATGCGTCGTATGGCGTTAACGTTTTAGAAAATTTTTTTTATCGAAAACAGATACGCCGTATCTGCTAAAGCAGATGCGTCGTATTACTTTATCGCTTAAAAAAAAATTTCTTATTAAAAACAGATACGCCGTATCTTGGGGAAAAGATGCGTCGTATCGAATTAATTAAACGCGTTGTATTTAAAAAAATTAAACGCAATACGCCGTATCTGAGAGATCAGATGCGCCGTATCGTTTGATTTAGCACAGTACAACGATAACAGAACAGAAAAAATACGAAAAATAAAAACAAAACTTAAAACACACAAACAAAAATAAACACAAAAACAAAAATAAAAGCAAACAAATAACACACAAAACAACAAATATGCAAAATAATACAATGATGCAATTAATCTAATAAAAAGAAAAACCTAATTAAAATACTAATCAAATTAACAGATAATAACAATTCACTCCCCGGCAGCGGCGCCAAAAACTTGATGCGCGTGATGTGTCGTTGCGGTTTAGCAGTTTTAATGCCTACTCAAGTTTTAAATTTATATTTAGCCGACTTATCAATAACACACACACTTAACGAGCAGTGTACCCGGTCAGTATGAATATAATGGTAAGTAGAGTGTCGATCACTAAGAGTGGAACGTATTATCTCGTTATTCTAATCAGTATTTTAATATCCTAACGCAAGGGGGTTTCAGCCTGAGAGACTGGCACGATTTGTTTGTAATTAAATAATAAAATAAACCAATAGGCACGAATCAGCAAGTAGCACACACACACACAGATAAATACTCAAGACAATAAGAGGGCTGTCCTTATGATTAAGTAGATTGTCACTTGTTTTATTGATAGCTTTATATGAAGTGTATGTAGTTAACCCTTTCTCGTTGGTCCTATTCTTATCGGCGAGTAAACCCTTAATGATTACTTATGTCTAAAAGTTATTCCTAAGTGATCAATTTAGTAATAACCGTGGGAGCCACATTATTTTCCGCAGTCAAATGCCCGCAAGCCACTAATAAACACAGAGGTTATCAATGCACTAATAAGTAGTAACCAAAGACATCAACATATAAACTTTAATTGATGGGAAAGCAAGTATTAAAGGGAGTGCGATCTTTCGTTGTCACATTACACAAGCCACCAATCCTGATGAATTAAAGTTTGCTAACACAATAAAACAAAACTACTTAATGAATTAAACACATGCAGCACCTTCTTACAGCTCTTGTATCTTCGTTTGGTGTGTCTTGTGCTGCCTTCTTGACTGAATTCGTCCTAGGGTTCTGCTGCTTCGGTCTTCGAACCTAATATATTGCTCTGACAAAAGCTGGAATTCGTCTGGTCTTGGGGTATTTATAGTTTCTGTCTGAGGTGAGATGCGGCGCATCTAGTAAGTAGATGCGGCGCATTGACTTAACTTCGCGTGGGGTCCAAGATTATAATATTCAGGAATATTCGTACACCGCCAGAAGATGCGGCGTAACTCCATGACTAGATGCGGCGCATGTCCTCTTGTATCTTGGATCGTATCTGGTGGAATCTTAATAGAGATGCGCCGTATGTAATGAGTGAGATGCGGCGCATCTGGAGCAGATTAGTCTTGATCTTCTTCATTTCAGTAGACTCTTAACTTCTTGCATGTTTTGCTCCATAATCAGTCCAAAATCGCTAAGTTTCACCAAATGCTTGTTTTTACCTGAGAATTACAAAAGTAAACGATTAAGTATCAATCCTCATACATAATATAGTAAAACAAGTCAAATTAATAGGATAAATGATAGTAATAAAATGTACTTATTTGAGTTCATCAGCAAGTTACTTCACAAGCTTGTGTGTATAAATAATGTACCCATATCCTGAGTTGTAAATAGAAAGTACACTACAAAAGGCTATACTTGCACATATCAAAGACACCACATTGTGTTCTCTACCACCATCGTTGTTTTTGTGTTTAATCGGTTGCTGTCGATAAAACACACGTGACTACATCAAATTCTAGGGTTGTACGATTAGAGACTCGCAGCATACAAATACGAGTTCGTAATAACCTTTAAAGGACATGGAATACCCGTGCAGTTTCGGTTCTTTTGCTTTTTTTTTGCAGGTTATTGCTACGGTTGTTACGGGCTGTTTGAAGTGAATTCTTGTTGTTGTTTACTTGCTGCTGTGTTTAGTTGTTGTCGTTATATATTCCAACAATTTGCAGCTGTTATATATAATCCAACAGTTGTAAATTGGGGCAGATTCATCGCATTATAGTTAAGAGAAGACAAGGTTTCGGGTTGTATCTAGGAATAGATCATCTAACTAATTATACTGGTTTGATTAATTAACAAAATTAAGTTTCATAACTGCTAATCATTAAGGTGTCCAAATCCATGAAAGTTTAGGGAGAAGTCCTCTACTGATCAACTCGATTACAATTGATAAAAATACAGTAATTCATAAGATTAAGTTATATAAAAACAAAGTTAAATTCAATAACTGAACCAAATATTTAAGTCATATAATATGCTAAAAAAACTTAAACAGCAAATCAAATAACTGAACCAAATTGATGAGCAAAGCACACTCTATCATGACCACCAGCTTAATTTAAACTCATCTTAATTGTAGTTGTTGCCTTCGTCATAAAAACTACTCCCATACAGTTCAAAAAGAGAATGGCAACTTTTCCAAGAATTTGTTAGGCTTTTCCATTTTCCATCACGAGGATTTTTTTATTTCAATATCGTTTAGCTCACACGTTTTCTTTTCCATGATTCGTGCCATTTGCTTATACCAGTAGTTCTTACCGTCGGACGACCTATAATATGTCTTAACGTAACAGGGATGGAAAATAGAAAAAAGAAAATCAAAGAGTGGTGAGTGCTTCCACAACTCTTTTTCAAAATGTTTCCCAAAAGATAGTTGTTGCACGTTCGTAGCTGGAAACGGAACCATTCTTCTAAGATCGTCAAGGTCTATGTTCAACGGCACAAAATTATCTTCTATTTCAATGTCAAAGTTGCTTGATAAATCAAGTGCTTCTCTCAGCTTAAGAAAAAAGAACAGATCAATGGGATGGGATTTAGAAAGACATAGTATGAGCTTAATATTTGCGGGAGTATTAGATGGAAACAAGAGACTAGGCATTTGCAGGCCTTTGTTTGAGAAATAAAGTAACTTTGAAGCATAAATTTGTATGTTCATTTGCTTGCCTAAGAAACAACATAGAGTCACTCTCTTTAAGGAAACACAAGCAATTTCAAGGGTTTCTAGCATGCATTCTTCCATTATAAGGTGCAAACTCTCGAGAAAAGGAAACTTTGATATTATCATGTCGAGAAATGCAACGTCTACTGTCATTCTTAATAAAAACAAGTCTCTTACGCTTCCTAATGTATCCGTTCTAATTGTAAACTCTGATAAGGCCGAATAAGAAATCGACTGAAGACTTGGGACATCATAAATTTCCAAAATGTTGTCTACATTATCTCTTACTTTTAATTGCAATTCACGAAGATTACGAAGGTTTTTCACTTTTATAGTGTCGAAGTGCAGGGGAAAAAGAATTGATATCTTCTCAAGTAAGCTACAAGAAGAGAATAAGTTATGAAGTGCCCCTTCACTTATGCACACATCTAGCAACTCGAGTACGCGTAGGAACGAACACTTGATCACTGGATTTGTGTTCATCCTAACCTGATCGATTTCTTTATCCGAGCTTAGCCTTATAGTATTTAGGTTTTCACAAGAAAATACCGCATCCGGAATTGTAAGCCAAGCAACCTCATTTGTGTTCCTAACAAGCTTCTTACCACATATTCTTAGGGAAAGTTCCTTGAGACAATTTCTAGTGGCTAGTACTTGAAACCAGTTTTCAACGGGAGAAGGCAATGACAATTTCTCAAGGCTGATGTTATCCTGACACCCCCTATAGGGGGTGTTTGCAATCATTGGATGCATCAGGCTGTTGTACTGTCTGCTTTACGGGTTGTACATTTGACTAATATAGTGTAGGTCCCACATAGTAGGGGGTGTTAGGATAACACAACCCTTTCTCAATGTCTAAGTGAAGATGGAAACATTCGATTGAGATGTTGTCGTTGAGATACCGTAGAAGAGTACAATCAATCAACTTAATGTAGTTTATTTCTTTTCTTTCGGCGAGTTTATCTACACATGTAGTAAACCTGAGGGTAGGGAAGGTAGACCAAGCGTGTAGCCATGACTTGGACAAGACATATGTGTGGGCGGCATCTTTTTCGGGCAACAATGATTGTATACGATGGATCAACTCATTCGGAACATGTTTAAACTGTGTTGTGATGCTTATGGTCCCTTCATCCTCCATCTCTTTGGGTCCAACAACACTTAAGCGATTATGATCTAAAAACACTTTTAATAATCTGAAAATCATCTTGCACACTAAATAATTTACGTACCTTAAAAATCAATGGCTGTTTTGAATGGCGTTGGTGTGCTATATGCTTTTTTTTTCTTTTCTTTTGTTTCAAGAAATGGGATTTATTGTATCATTTATAAGTGTAGAGATCTTGTCCATAATTCAATTAAAAAATAATTGTAATATTAAGAGATATATAGTAATAATTGAATCCTTTCCATATTCGATTTATAGAAATCTGTGGAAAATTGTTTTCAGCTAGAAGGGGGGGTTGAATAGTTTTATGTCCTTTTAAATATTTTAAAAACTTTGTTTACTTTTTAAAACTTAGATTCGAATTTATGTGATCTCAACTCCTTGAACAATATGAACAATAGGTATATAAGTAAATATAAATAAGTAATGCAAGTAAGGTAATAAAATGAAATGAAAGCTAGAGATGGAAAGATCTAACCGAGAGACAAGAGATTTATGGTAATTCGGCTACAAGGACACCTTCCTTGCCCTAACCCACTCCCCGAGCACCTAACTCGAGAGTTTTCTTCACTATGTCAACAAGCTCCCTTATGGCGGAGAAAACCTTACACAACCTTAGCTTACACCGGCTTAACGACACAAAGCTAGATGCCGAGTTCTAATCGTAGCTAGAACCAATCTCACAACTTAAACACGACTTAATCACACCTTATTCTTCACGACTACTTCACGACTTCTTCACGACTTCTTCACAACTTCTTCATGACTTCTTCACTACTTCTTCACGACACTTCACAACTAAGCACAACCTATGTACACTTCTACTTCTTCACACTTTCACTACTTACACACCTTAACAACACAACTTCTCTACTTACTCACTAACCTATCCCAAACAATTATACACACAACTATCTAACAACAATACACAACTTATAAACAAATGTATGATGACACAAACAACTTAGGTATCTAAGTTGCAATACTTCTTCTCTAGTTGTTGAAGGAGTATTCTTCTTTTGCACTTGAACGGAGGAAGCTTGGATCACTTAGAAACCAAAGCTTAAGATTATATGATCAAAGGGTTTTTGAAGATATGAAATGTGATTTAAAACAGAAAGTTTCAGTGTGCAAAAGGTAAGTAAAAATCCAGGAGAAGGCTGGTATTTATAGGAGAAAAACTGGACAGCTGGAGACCTACTGGAGCGTGGCCGGCCCCCTTAAATAGGGGGGCGGTCCCCTTAATTTTAAGGGGGCCGCCGAGTAAAATTAAGGGGGCCGCCCAAGGTGTCCGTTGCCCAGATTTGTCCTTTTGTGGGGAAGGTTTTTCTGGAACATTTTAACTGATTTTGGTTAAAAATTTGAATTCATATTTTTATAAAAGATTAAACATTTTTATTTAATACCAAAAATGTTTTTCAAAAATATATAAAATGTTTTTGATGTTTTATAAAAAATCTAGTGTTTAAGAAAATGTTCCTTTGATCATATAATGCATTAAGCACTTGTTTATTCATACCTTAAGTGATTAAGTTGTAGAAGTGAATATTTACAACTAAATACTTGTTTATTTGATAAGTTTATGTTTAATGAGTTTATATTTTGTGATCATTAAAACATAGAGATATGAATAATGTTTTTAGGCATTATTTATGTCAACAATCTCCCCCTTTTTGATGATTACAAAACTTAAACTTATTAAATCCAAAAATTTATTTTTGGACAAGTATTTAGTGAGTTTATATTCAATTCTCCCCCTTTTTGTAGAATCAAAAAGGTTATGCTGACAAATTTTAGAAACAAAGTTTGTTGGGACGAGAACTCCCCCTTGATGTTTACTCCCCCTCGTTCGAGGGCACCAAGGAGACGAGCTATGGAAATCTTGGCTGCAAAAACAAGTTAGGAGACACAAGATACATATACATAGCAAAAATATTTAGAACAACCAACTAATTTATTTATGCATTCAAGATGATCATATATAACATATGAATCATCATTACATTACATAAAATACTTGAAACATAATGATTACAACATAACAAGAAACACTAATGATCCTCATATTGCCAAAGAAAGCGATTGGACTTGCTTGCGACACAAAAGGGTGAGGGATTTTATTTTGAGGCGAAAGGCATGTGGATGGGTTTTAGTTATGTGATGGTGAGGGAAATTGAGCGGATCCATTGATGTTATATCGTTGTAGTGGAGGAATGGGATGAGGACGAGTGAGTAGATATTCGATCCAAGAAATATCTTCACTTAAGTGGAGAATTTGTTTTTGAAGGAAGATGCAACAAGGGCAATAGTGGGTGTGGTTTGTAACTTGATCCAAGTTAAGAGAGTGGGGTAGGCAATTTGAGTAAGGTAGGGATGGAGGTTGTCCCTTGTTGCGTTGTGTGAGGTGCATAGCAAGGAGATCACTAAGATCATGGATTTGGTTAATCTCTTCATGAAGCTTTTGCCTTTCATGAATGGGGATTTGGTTATTTGATGGAAATGGATGGTATTGGGGTGAAAGGTTTGATGTTTGACCAAGGTGATGAGGGCTTTCAAGGATTCCATTGAAGTTGGTTTGATGTTTAGGGGAGTAGTTTTGAATGAATGTGGATGTTTGGCCAAAATGGTACGGTTTGTGGAATTGTTCAATGGAATGAGGTTGTGATCTTGGAGAGTAGTTGGGGATGAATGATGATGAAGGTGTTGGTTGTCTAGTTGTGATGGGCTTGTGGTGAGGGTGAGGTTTTCTTTTCCACCCGGGTTTTAAGGTCATCCTTGCTAGCTTTGAGGTTTTTCGGTTTGGGTTGATAGGAGAAGACATGATGGGATGATTGAATGTGGTGAGATATGGGGTTATTTATAGTGGAGGATTTGCGTTGTTTAGGAATGGACAGGCTTGTTGGGTGATTAGGACAAAATGGGTTTGTGAATTTGGGGAAGTATAGGATCAAATGGGCTAAAAAGCAGAAAAAGATTCTGTGAACCCGTCCAGCAGATGGCCGGTCCCCTTAATTATAGGCGGTCCCCTTAATAATTAAGGGGGCCGCCCATCTGGTACCTTTCTGGGTTCCAGAAATGGGTTTTTTTTGCAGAAATAGGTGAGGATGGCTATATTTTGAGCTTCTGGTTTTAGGCAAGTCCCACTCTTTGAGGCAATAGAGAAACATATTAAGCATGCATGGCATATAAGATAAATAAATAAGCAAGCAATAATTAATATCTAGCAATTTAGAGAATTAAGGAACCTAATCATCTAAGGCAAGGGAAATGAAGCAAAGGCACTAGAAACTAATGGGGAATAGGTGATGGAACAATTGTGAGGATGTGATTAATAAGCTTGTTCTAGTGTGTGCCTATATGCAACAAATGTGGAGATGTGATTGTTTCGACTCCTAAATGCAAAAATTTCCTAAGAAACAATCCAAGGTCTCCTTGATTTGATTTTGCTCAATATATGAATATCAAAGATGTATATATTAGATTATATACTTTGACAATTCATGTGAGATCTTTATGCATGAAAAAAATTGTTTTTAGCATTATTCAACAATGTAAGAAAAATGGTTTTCATATGTTTCCCTAGATGTGAGAATGATTTGTAGAAAATAGATTGGGTTTTGTTTATAAATAAGTTTATGCAAAGAAATATCCCAATCTTTTAATTTGTGCAAAACAGATTCCTAGACTCAGATGGGAGGAAACAAAAAAAATGTTACAGACAAATGGCCGGTCCCCTTAATGACAAGCCGGTCCCCTTAATAATTAAGGGGACCGCCTTTATAACATTAAGGGGTCCGCCCATCTGGAAAAAAAAATGTACCAAAGATGCAGAAAATTCAGTCAATTTGTTCCATCATTCCTAGGCCTAAACGTAAGTGGTTAAAGAGTTCACGCTTAAGGGGCTTAGTGAATATGTCTGCTAAGTTATCTTCCGATGCAACCTTTTCTATAGATATGTTTCCTTTTTGAACGTTATCGCGGAGGAAGTGGTGGCGTATTTCTATATGTTTAGTCCTAGAGTGTTGAACGGGATTCTTACTTAAATCTATAGCACCTTTGTTATCACACATAATTGGGACATCATCTAACTTAATGCCATAATCTACGAGAGCTTGTTTCATCCATAGTGCTTGTTGACATGCCTTTCCAGCGCTTACATATTCGGCTTCTGTGGTAGAAATAGCAAGAGTGGTTTGCTTCTTCGAGAACCAAGATGTTAGACAACATCCCATTAACGTGCAAATTCCGCTAGTGCTTTTTCTATCCACGTAGTCTCCCACATGATCCGAATCCGCATAGAAGATGGTTTCTATGCCCGATCCCTTAGGATACCATAATCCTAAGTGTATAGTGCCTTTAATGTATCGGAAGATACGCTTAACCGCTTCTAGGTGAGAGGTTTTGGGATCCTCTTGGAAGCGAGCACAAAGGTAGACACTAAACATGATATCCGGTCTACTTGTCGTTAAGTATAGTAAACTACCTATCATTCCTCTATACTTAGTGTTTTCTACGGACTCACCCTCTTCATCTCTTGTGAGTTTTACTTCCGTAGACATCGGTGTCTTCATGGGCTTAGCGTCTTCTAATCCAAATTTCTTAAGCATTTCCTTAATATACTTAGATTGATTAAAAAATATTCCATCTTCTAATTGTTTTATTTGTAATCCTAGGAAGAAATTAAGTTCACCCATCATACTCATCTCGAACTCATCATGCATGATTTTGGCGAATTCATCACACATATCCTGACAAGTCGATCCGAATATAATGTCGTCGACATATATTTGGACAATGATGAGATTTGGGCTTTTCTTTTTCGTGAAAAGAGTGTTATCTACCATTCCCATGGAATAATCATGTTTAATAAGAAATGCCTTTAATCGATCATACCAAGCCTTGGGAGCTTGTTTGAGTCCATATAAAGCTTTCTTGAGTTTATAAACATAATCAGGTTTTGCGAAGTCAATGAATCCTGGAGGTTGTGCCACGTATACCTCCTCATTGATAAAACCGTTAAGGAATGCACTTTTCACGTCCATTTGAAATAACTTAAAATCTAGGGCGCATGCATAGGCAAGTAGTATTCTTATAGATTCTAATCTAGCTACGGGGGCATAAGTTTCGTCATAATCTATTCCTTCTTGTTGATTATATCCTTGGGCAACTAACCTAGCTTTATTCCTAGTAACTATTCCATTTTTGTCTAACTTATTTCTATAAACCCACTTAGTTCCTATGATGGTCATGTTCATGGGATTTGGGACTAGTTCCCAAACGTCATTAGTCTTAAATTGATTTAGTTCTTCTTGCATAGCCATAACCCAACTTTCATCTTTTAATGCCTCATTTATATTTTTAGGTTCTATAGTTGATAGGAAACAAAAGAAGTTATTTTTATCTTGAGCTTGTGATCTAAGGGTTCTTTGATTTAAGTTTCCTATTATATTAACTAACGGGTGAGATTTAGATTCCTTAACATTTACTATTTCGTTTTCACCTAATATTATATCTTCATTATCATCGCCTAAGGGTTTAATTTTACTAACCTCAATAGCTTCTTCTTCAACTAGGTCATCTTCTTCTAGGGGCAAAGTCTTAGGTGGTGGTGGAGTTTCATCAAATGTTACATTTAAGGACTCTTCTACTTTCATAGTGTGTTTATTAAGTATTATGTATGCTTTACTATTTTGTGAATACCCTAGAAAGATTCCTTCGTACGACTTAGGATCAAACTTAGTAAGGTAATCTTTTGTATTGAGAACAAAACATTTGCTCTCGAATACCCTAAAGTAATTTAGATTAGGTTTTCTACCTCTTAATAACTCATATGGGGTTTTTCCTAAGATTCTCCTAATTGAGACTCTATTTATTATATATATTGATGTATCTACGGCATGGCACCAAAATTTTTGTGGGATAGATTGTTCATTTAGCATTATTCTACTCATTTCTTGTAAGGTTCGATTCTTTCTTTCTACTACCCCATTTGATTGTGGAGTGTGAGGAGCGGAGAAATTGTGAGATATCCCATTTAAATCACAATATTTTCTAAATTGCACTTCGTTATCAAATTCCCGACCATGGTCCGTCCTAATTGATACTATAGAACATCCTAATTTATTTTGAATCATTTTATTAAATATTTCAAATTTATTAAAGGCTTCGGTTTTATCACTTAAAAAACTAGTCCACGTGTATCGTGAATAGTCATCTACAATTACTAAGGTATAACGATTATCTCCGTAACTCCGCACAGCGGTTGGACCAAAAAGGTCCATGTGTAATAATTCAAGGCATCTAGTAGTGGAGACTATATTCTTAGCTTTGTGACTAGCATGTGCTTGCTTTCCTATTTTACATGCATCGCAAAAGTGTTGGTCATATCTTAGGTTAGACAAGTTTCTAACTAATTCTTTAGAGGCTAGGGATTGTATTTGTTGCATATTTGCGTGACCTAATCTTCTATGCCACAATGTAGAGTTTTCATCTAAGGTTGCTAAACATATTTTATCTTCCGGTTTATTTCCTAGTTTCATAACATATACGCCACCTTTCCTAACTCCTCTACCTATGACCTTTTCGTCCTTAACTATTTCGCTATCTTTACTTGTAAAAGTAACCCTACACTTATTATCGCATATTTGTCCTATACTAAGCAAGTTATATGTTAAGTTATCTACATGCTCAACATTTTCAATAGTTAGGGAGTCTTGAGAGATCGTACCTTTGCCAATGATTTTTCCACGAAAATCACTACCGAAAATAACATTACCTCCGTTGTATGCCTTGTAGGAGGAGAATAGCTTCCGATTTCCCGTCATGTGCTTCGAGCATCCGCTATCCTTAATCCATTCGTCGGGCTCCAAATTTATCCCTAGACATATTTCATCGGTGGCTTGAGCTACAAGGCACTTTTTGTCTTTTGCTTTGTCCGCTTCATCTTTGTCGCTATCGCTCCATGTTCCACTAACAAATGCGCTTTCGTAATCATAACCCGGTGGCTTTGGACATTCGCCAATGAGATGGTTTTGGCTTCCACATCTAAAGCACTTTCTTTTCCCGTAGTTATCATTTCTATTTCTTTGTAGCGATCTTCTTTCATCTCGCGGTTGTCTCGTGAATCTTCCTCGTCTCTTGAAGAATTTCTTGAATTCTCTAACGGCCATTGCATATTCTTCGTCTTCACTATCGTCACTTGAATCATCGTCATCACTAAGTTCCTTTTTAGCTTTTAGTGCGAGAGACTTGATTTGATCTTTCTTGCTCTTGACCGTTTCCAAGTCCCTCTTTATAATTTCTTCATGAACCTTCAAGTTGCCAATAAGCTCATCAAGTGATAACGTCATCAAGTTCTTTGACTCTTCAATCGCCGTGACCTTCGCGCACCATTTCGGATGTAATGCCCTAAGAAATTTCCTTACACAATTTTTGCTAGAAAAAGTCTCATCAAGAGCTTTTAAACTTGTGATGATTATGTTAAATTTAGCAAATGCATTATCAATAGATTCCTCTTCAGGAATTGTAAATTGTTCATATTGTTGCACAAGAAGATCTATTTTATTATCTTTGACTTGACTATTACCTTGGTGAGTGATTAGTAAAGAATCCCAAATCTCTTTTGCGGTTTGAAACATAAAAATTCTTTCATATTCTTTGCGTGGTAACGCATTATAAATGACCATTTTAGCTTCATTATTTTTTGCTAGTTTCTTTTTTAAATCATCATTTTGTTTTTCAAAAGGTACAATTTCATCTATTTTAGTTAGGATATTATATTGAATAGGGGGAAATCACCATAGATAATAATATGCCAAAGATCAAGATCCTTCGATTTCACATAAGTTTCGAATCTATTTTTCCAATAAAGAAAACCATCACTTTCAAATAGTGGTGGTCTTTGCATAGATTTCCCTTCAAAATATTTTAAAGATTCCATAGATCGTTTCATGTTTTAAAATACAATCAATTTTAAAAATCTTGTTTGACGTGGCTCTTGACACCAATTGTGGAAAACTAGAAGGGGGGGGGGGGTTGAATAGTTTTATATCCTTTTAAATATTTTAAAAACTTTGTTTACTTTTTAAAACTTAGATTCGAATTTATGTGATCTCAACTCCTTGAACAATATGAACAATATGTATATAAGTAAATATAAATAAGTAATGCAAGTAAGGTAATAAAATGAAATGAAAGCTAGAGATGGAAAGATCTAACCGAGAGACAAGAGATTTATAGTGGTTTGGCTACAAGGACACCTTCCTTGCCCTACTCCACTCCCCGAGCACCTAACTCGAGAGTTTTCTTCACTATCTCAACAAGCTCCCTTATGGCGGAGAAAACCTTACACAACTTTAGCTTACACCGGCTTAACGACACAAAGCTAGATGTCGAGTTCTAATCGTAGCTAGAACCAATCTCACAACTTAAACACGACTTAATCACACCTTCTTCTTCACGACTACTTCACGAATTCTTCACGACTTCTTCACAACTTCTTCACGACTTCTTCACTACTTCTTCACGACACTTTACAACTAAGCACAACCTATGTACACTTCTACTTCTTCACACATTCACTACTTACACACCTTAACAACACAACTTCTCTACTTACACACTAACCTATCCCAAACAATTATACACACAACTATCTAACAACAATACACAACTTATAAACAAATGTATGATGACACAAACAACTTAGGTATCTAAGTTGCAATACTTCTTCTCTAGTTGTTGAAGGAGTATTCTTCATTTGCACTTGAATGGAGGAAGCTTGGATCACTTAGAAACCAAAGCTTAAGATTATATGATCAAAGGGTTTTTGAAGATATGAAATGTGATTTAAAACAGAAAGTTTCAGTGTGCAAAAGGTGAGTAAAAATCCAGGGGAAGGCTGGTATTTATAGGAGAAAAACTGGACAGCTGGAGACCTACTGGAGCGTGGCCGGCCCCCTTAAATAGGGGGGCGGTCCCCTTAATTTTAAGGGGGCCGCCCAAGGTGTCCGTTGCCCAGATTTGTCCTTTTGTGGGGAAGGTTTTTCTGGAACATTTTAACTGATTTTGGTTAAAAATTTGAATTCATATTTTTATAAAAGATTAAACATTTTTATTTAATACCAAAAATGTTTTTCAAAAATATATAACATGTTTTTGATGTTTTATAAAAAATCTAGTGTTTAAAGAAAATGTTCCTTTGATCATATAATGCATTAAGCACTTGTTTATTCATACCTTAAGTGATTAAGTTGTAGAAGTGAATATTTACAACTAAATACTTGTTTATTTGATAAGTTTATGTTTAATGAGTTTATATTTTGTGATCATTAAAACATAGAGATATGAATAATGTTTTTAGGCATTATTTATGTCAACATTCGATTTATAGAAATCCTTGAATGAAAATTGTTTTCAGCTCGTATTATCGTAGGCCTGATCGAAAAGATTCCAAAACAATATTTGAACGGGTTTATAAAGTAGGTTTATAAATCAAACCACTATAATATCACTTGTTGTTCCCAATTAATAAGTTAGCTTAATTATTTACTAGTTATAATGCCCGCGCACGCGCAGGGTTTTTTCTAAAAATTTTCAATAATTTATTTTTATTTATTAAAAAGTCATAGTATAACTTTAAGGTCATAAACATATAGCAGTACATCAATAAGAGTTTGAATATCAATATATTATGACTCATAATTAATATTGATGGGGAAGGAGAAAACCATGAACCAAATCAGTGAATGGTTATATACAGTAAGACATTTTGCCAAACTTTTATTAGGATTTGCATGTAAATAATGACCCTAGATAGCCAGACTTATGACTATCACTTCTGTTGTTGGTGTTTCTTTCCTCAAGGAAATGAAGTATAAAAGAAGGGATATAGAATGACCGCAACAGAAAGAGGGCGGAAAGCAATAACTTCATGAGCAGATAGTAACACTGGGGTGAAGTCAATGCAGGCAGGCATTGCATGCACTTGAGTAATAGGCACCATTATGAATTATGATCAAGGTTTTGTAGATAGGTCTTCAACTGCAGAAGTTAAAACATGTTTATAAGACAGCCATATATTGATTTACTACTTCTAAAGATGATATGATTTATGCTTTAGATAGCAGATAACAAAATCAAATCTACTCTTTGGCCCGTGAATACTGCAACTTTTGGTTGACACATCGTTTAACAAAATTGTTTCACTTTTTGTCAAATATGCTGAATTATTTAGTAAGTATATGATAAAGCCACATTATGCCGTATCAAAAAAACTTTCCGAAAAATAATTTCTTACAGTTGTCAAGGATATATAATGTAAGACAATAGGAATGATGCTTGACGAAATAAAAACTTTATCATATCAAAATCAACACACCTTTCATTAAAGAAAAGCACTTAAAGAAGGCATACCTTCAAGAAAGCACAAGCAATGTTAGGTTCCAACTGCAATTGTGAATTACAAAAAAGTCAAGAAATAATCATGGAAAAATAATGAAGGTTTTTTTTTCTTATCCACAAAAATTGACAAAATCTTCATTTTATCACGAATATTAAGTTGTTGCGGTGAATTCGGTGTACCTAAGCAGCTTCATCAATGTATTTTAGCTATGAGATAGGCATGGGTAACACATAGCCACAATACTCTAAATCCCTTTGCCCAAAGAGATCTATTAAAGGTGATATATGAATGGTGGCATTTTTAAAAAAAGACAGCACCATAATTGAGACTATAATATACAAAAAAAAGACAAGCATCTAACTTTTTCTACGAAGGATCCCTATAAGGTAAATGTGGTACAGTTTGGGGGGTTGGTTAATGGGTCAGAGTGGACATATGCTTTGAATCATTTACGAACTTGTAAGTATTTAGGTACACTTTAGGGTCAATTTCAATACTTTCGTCCCGTTTGGCATTTTCCAATTTCAGCTAAGTTTAACATACTACAACATGTACCGTTTAGTGGCTCAATATTCTAGAATATGCAGGAGTGGTTACAAATGAAAGACTAAATGACATCGATAACTTAAGTGGCTTATCATTATGTTGTTATTAAGGTAAATAAAGATACATGGCTTTTGGTTTAAGAATCCATTGTCTATGCCGAATATGGGTGTGTATGTATGATGTACACACATGCGCATGTATTATGTATATGCTAGTACAGATAGACTTGGGTGTATCTAAATAAATATGTATGTGTAGATTTAAATATAAGCTAAGTGGCCATATAACGAACTACATTAGTTGTCCTTTAATGATATCTCGATTTGTAAATTTTCTCCCTTAACAAAAGGTTCACAACTAACTGACCCTTGTATTGACATTAGTCTTTTAATAAACTTAAACGACTCTAGCATAAACAAAGGCGCCCATTATCCAGAAACAAAGGCGCCCATTATACATTATAAAATACAAAATTTAACATAATCTACCAGTAAATTTAATAAACTTAAACGACTCTAGCATAAACGCGGGTCGTGAACTAAAGCATATCTATTAAGATGTGACACTTACATGTACACCAATGACATAACTTACTACTGCATATATGAAGGCGTGAACATATGATTACTTAATCAAATGAACCATCTTGTCACTAACATATACTGAACAATATTTTCTTTTATACCACCCTTCATCTTTTGGTGAATGTTCTCATCGGGTAGACATTTTATTTAAAAGCTAAGTTTTAATTGATAATATTCATGTACGTATATTGGTGTGACCAAGTTTCATTAACTCATTCAGAGACTAACTACACTTCGAAAAGGATTCCTACCATAAAATTCCCCATATAGTGATGTTACTATTAATTATCACACAAGTTACCTAAATTAACCACTAATCAAACCTAGATCTAGAGAGAGAAAGTTAGAGAGAGAAAGAGAGTGGAAGATTGATCACACAATAATAAGAAAAGTTTAGCATACGATCAACCAACCCTCTCCCTAAGGTAGGAGGGGGTATTTATAGTTTTACATGAGCCTGGGCTTGTAGCCCTAATTATCTTACATAAACATACTTAAATAAATAAACGACACAGCCCATGGGCCTTCTATACGGGCTGGGCCTAATAACAAACCTAAAGGCCAAAGCAACCTATTACAATATGATCAATACTTGAATTAATATAAAAACGTGTTCCCAACAATCTCCCCCTAAGTATTGGTCATCAAGGTTGCTTGACGTCGTCTTTGCTTCTTGTGGCTTTGACGTCTTCTGAATCTTTGTTCTTTGTTCTTGATAGTGATGTGATATGATATGGTACTGATCTGCTGTTCTCCAATGGTCTCTGCTTCTGGTGTCTTCACGCCTTCTCCACCATGCTCATATGTCTTTTGACTTTGGTTCTTCAACTTATTCTCACTTCTTCAATCTTTAATTTGTGAAAGGTTGTAGTGCTTGAACTTTGACTTTTCTTTAACATATTTTGAACTTTTGATATTTCTGAGTCTTTATGAGAACTTATCTTCAGGATATGAGCATGATGGAGTCTTGATGGTGGTTGAACTCCAGGTCTTCAAGCTCCTTTGCAGCAACAGCACGAACCAACCGGCACTTACAGGCTCAGACTTTGAGATCGTCAACAGCATAGTGTGAAGACTTTCTCAAATCCTTACCCTGGCCGTTCTGAACCGGATACCCCCAAAAGGGCTTACACGGACACACCGAAGTGCACCCATGATTCAGTGAGCCGCTGGAGATCACCCTACGACTGTAGACCATTTTTGGAGCAAACACTAAGCGTAACCCACAAGGAGTTACCGAAGTGACCTGCTGTCAGGGCTGTTTGATGTTGACCCTGGAAGGATTTCCATTCTATCACTGAGAATCACAATTGTGAGTTCTCTCAAGAATGTTCTCGGCAGATTGCTAAGATCTGCGTAGGACACTTCCTAATTTACAACTGATGCCCATGATGTAGAACAACAGTGTAATACTAAGTGTTCCTAAGAGATCTTTGATGAATCTCATGGCTCTAGACTCGATTAGTGCACATTTTCTTGGTCATCGGAGGCGTGGAGCAGAGTGCCTCCTTTTCAATATCAACACATCTCGTAGTGAGAGGTCGATAGATGATGAAGGGTTCTCCGTGTGAAATGAAACAAGTGCCTTTTGAGAGACACCTGAGTGGCTAGAAGGTTAGTGCAGTGCGTCACTGGGTCCATGACGACTTTTGTCTTCAATACCGGTGATGCTCAGTCAACCAGTAGATTATGAATTGAACCCGGTGTCTGCCCTAAGGTTGAACAAATGGAGGGCTATTTCTTTTCACCCTTTTCTTTACTTTTCTTTTTAATTCTTCAACCCCTTCTTTCTCCTTTCATTTCATATCTCCTTTTTTTTCGAAAACTATTGGTATTGTCCTTGGGTAGATCCCTCCGGCTCTGGCGGATCATAGGACGGTTATTCCTAACCTTAGTCACCTTATAACTCCATGACTATCCTATTGTTGCCATAACCAAACCTTTTGAAAATCTCTCAAAGTGTTTATGATTGTGAAAACATATTTTGTTAACACTTTGAGAGTTTTGTGATTTTCAGAAAGACTCCCCCTTAACATGTGCTCATATGTAGTTAAAGTAAATTTGCACATGCCGGGTAGAGTTGGCACTTTTTGAATTGATTGATTTTCAATGAACATGATCATCGCGAGACACGCTTACATCACCAGATGAACTGGCTTGAAATTATTACCCGTCCAGATCACATTCAAGGAAAATCGCTCAAAATCGGTACATTCTACTCAGACACATCCTTTTGAAAATCTCTCAAAGTGTTTATGATTGTGAAAACATATTTTGTTAACACTTTGAGAGTTTTGTGATTTTCAGAAAGACTCCCCCTTAACATGTGCTCATATGTAGTTAAAGTAAATTTGCACATGCCGGGTAGAGTTGACACTTTTTGAATTGATTGATTTTCAATGAACATGATCATCGCGAGACACGCTTACATCACCAGATGAACTGGCTTGAAATTATTACCCGTCCAGATCACATTCAAGGAAAATCGCTCAAAATTGATACATTCTACTCAGACACATCCTTTGCGAGACACGTTTACATCACCAGATGAACTGGCTTGAAATTATTACCCGTCCGGGACATGTCTTTTCGACTACTGACTTTTCCTATCGTCAATTCGAGGGTCAATTCTGAGTCGAGCACTCATGAGATTCCAACGTAGCATTACCATATTTTGATCATATCGTTATTCTCCCCCTCAAAAATAGCATACTTATGATGTTTTTGATAAACGTTTGATAAAAATATGCCGTATGAGTTTTATGGGGAGAATTTCAAGAACTTTTGTATGTTGAACAAAGATTAATTTTTCAAATACTCCCCCTTGACAAGGGAATACTTGTCTTTATGAGCAAAATGTTTGAAAAACTTAGAAAAACATTCCGGTTTAATTCTACTCATAAGAAAGAAGCTTTCGCTCCTTTGAATAGGATTGAGGCACTGATGCGTACCTCAGGGTCCTTTCTTTACTGGAACGGGTTGTGCATTGTTATGTGTACACAAACCATTGTGAATGAAAGCAAATGATGAGATAATGACAAAATTGTGACAAGTAATACCATTGAGTTTACTTAGGATGGCGGAAGGTGAGAATGTTTGGAATTCTCGCTCATCCTCCCACGTAACTCTCTAGCCTTTTCATTTGCATCCGATATTGAAGTCGAGGATCTTCAGCTGCAGATGCAGAAGTAGAAACTGTTTGAACTACTGATGATGATGTTTCTGGTTGAGGTGCATCTTCAGCAACTGTTGTGGTTGTAGTTACTGGTGTATCAGGTTTTTGATTATCGACGAGTGGTTGTGCAGCGGAACAGGTGGATACATCTGAAGCACGACTAACAAGATAATCATCGAACAATGGAGCAAACAAGTCTTCCAAATCTTTGTGGTTAAGAGAGAGAGAGGTGCAGCTGAAGGATCAGGGAAGTTGAGACGGTTAGAATCGGGTCCTAAGCTGTTTTGCTCAGAAGCCATCACATTAAGCTCGGGTCCGAAACTGAGTTGTTCCGAAGCCATTGTCTTATATCTAAAAAGAAAGAAGAGACAACCAGAGAACATGGATCCCCAAGTGAAACTGGGTTCCAGATGTTAGAAGCATAAAGTTGTAGTGTCAGTTATCCTCTTGACACCCGAGCACACGATTCCTTCTATGGTATTCTTTCTAGCCTCAGGGATAGATGTTGTGGATTTCACATTCGTTTTGGTGCAAATGCCTAAAATCTTTCCTGTAGGAATCCACCTAAGACCAATCGTTTTGAAAATTCTACCCGCGGGCACCCACCTAAGGTTAGATCTAGGAGATGTTTTCCTTCTAGATGCAGTGGAATGAAATGTGGGAGCATCACTTAGTTGAGAAAACCTACGTCCTATATTAATCCACCTTTTAGATTTCTGAATCTTTTCCTTTGGTTCAATGGGTTTGTTTGGTTTGATTGTCTTAGTTGATTGTGCCTTTGCACGTGAATTCACTTCTTGATGATATTTTGACACACAGACATTGCAACTACTCTTAGATGCTAGCTAATTCCTATTTGTTTGTAGAGTGCTCCTAGGATTTTGTTTGCTACTACTAGCAGTGTTCTATAAAACAGTGGAAGGCATCACAAAAGGTTTTGAGCCTAGAATTCCGTATTTTTGAAGTAGTGCCTTTTTCCTAGCTTTTTCTAGATCATAGTTCTTGTACATGTCATTTATGCCATAAGACTAATCAAACCTAGATCTAGAGAGAGAAAGTTAGAGAGAGAGAAAGAGAGTGGAAGATTGATCACACAATAATAAGGAAAGTTTAGCATACAATCAACCAACCCTCTCCCTAAGGTGGGAGGGGGTATTTATAGTTTTACATGAGCATGGGCTTGTAGCCCTAATTATCTTACATAAACATACTTAAATAAATAAACGACACAGCCCATGGGCCTTCTACACGGGCTGGGCCTAATAACAAACCTAAAGGCCAAAGCAACCTATTACAATATGATCAATACTTGAATTAATACAAAAACGTGTTCCCAACATATAGGCACTAAAACACATCTTTGGTACATTAGATACATTCATAAATTATCTAAAATCAGCAACTCGACTTAATTTTATATTCATACCTTGAGCAGGTATAGAAGATCCTTCCACGACAACCATTTGTTGATGCTTAATCCACCTCCAAAAATGCCCACAACCAATTGCATTAGACTTTAGTGTGTACGATGAGATCATAAAACTGCAAGAACCACTAACCTGTTGCATTATAGTGTGCATAACAACAATTTTAGTCGTAACATAGAATAAAAAACTGCAATAAAGAACTAAAGGGATGTTTGGAGATTCTTCTTAAAGGTGCTTATTAGGCCTAAAAGTTTTCAATAAAATATCAAAAAATACTACAATTTGATGTGTATAACTGCAAAGTTAAACCATAAAAACTATCAGTTACCTTTGTGAGCGTTGATTTCTTGAAGAAGAGTGATTTTGATTGTCATACCTACAAAGAAGAAAAAGAAAACCTGAAGATTTGATGATTTTTATTGAATGAGCAACTACATATAGCTTTGATGAATTCGATGGAATAAATAAACTGGCCAATGAATTGAGTATATATAAGGTTTAAAGTCGTGTGGGCTTTTAGGAATTGTAATACAATATAAATTCGATTGTATTAGGAACTCTGCAGTTTTTTCTAAAATATACATTCAAGTCCAAGAATATGAAAAAAGCTCTAAAAAAACTGAAACTTATGCCTTTACCTTTAGAAGCTTGTTGATTTTCAATAACTTACAAAATCATAACCCTATAGTACGTACGAATTACTAACTTGGTCCTGGTCCATTTGAGCGAGCATTAATACTTTCTTGTTGAAGTGTATTGACATGTGCACTAATACTTTCTTTTTTCTAGACTTCAAAACGTTTAAGCGTTTGATCAAATCATTAACTGACTTTTCTTTTGTAATAAGTCACACTTTTAACTTACCAGCATCGATATTCCATACATCTGCTTTCAACCTATTCATGACTGCGATTTGTGTCATTTCACACTTGTACTCATCAAGCTTTGTGTTTAACTCGGTGGTTTGATCTTCATGTATTGACATCGTAGTAGCAATTCTCTCTTGTAGGTCGTTAATAGATATGGAATGAGAATCAATTTGCTTGAGTAAAGCGTTTAGTAACTGCTAATATACTTGATTTTGATTTTGCTTCAGCTGTGAGATTGTACTTCTTGATATTAAAAGTTTCTTTTTGGCTGCTTCTAACTCATCTTCCATTGATTTAGCTCTAAAACCAGCATTAGTAAACAAGAGTTGAAGTTCATTCTGTTGCTTTTTTAGTTTAACCACCTTCGATTTCTTGACTTCAGTATTAAAATTCAGTAACTGGATATAATCCTTGGCCAATCCAGCCGAGACTGCACATATGATCCAACATTCTCTTGTGAAGACTCTGATTCAGACTCTGCACATCTCTGATTCACTCAGCAAGAATTAAACAAAAAATGGCCAGAATTCTTCATTTACTCGCTATCAGAAGTATCAGAAGCTTTTTTGTTTTTAAAATCAGCAAAAGCTTGGTCAAAGTTGCCTCGGACATGCTGACACAATAGCATAAGATCTGGCAAGAATCTTTCAATACTTCATTCGCAAGGTCACTTACGAAATTAAAAGATATAGCACAGGTCAACATTTCTAGCCAAACAAATCACAATGACAAATGCGGACAATTAACTTATGAACAGATTCATAAAAATAAAGAGAAGGATCATATCAAATATGTAGAAAGCTAACCTAAAGCGGTTTTTTTATTAGAAATCTTGAGATTATTATTGTTGTCTTTTTGTTCTTTAAGCATAATTAACGCATATGTTATACAAAGAGTTTCAAGAAAGTACAAATATATGCTCGTAGATCATCCCAACCCAGTCCAGCCCAAGTTGACTCGTTGCTGAAATGCCTAAGAATAGCGGATACTCATTGGAACATGAACTATGCGAATAAAACAATAGATAGCAACGGTAAAAGAAAGAATAGTAAGGTACAAGCTGTGTTAGGGAATAATGAAGTGTTAAGAAATTAAAATTGCTAACCTGAGTGTATTATGTCTATGGAATTGATTGCATAGATAATGTAGACACTAATTATCAAATTCTTGTCGAGTCTAAGGGATCTATATTAGCTCATAATCAGTACTTCTGACTTTCAGGTCAACTGAAACCCTTTAAAAATATCCAGAAGATGCAGGTTGGTCTAACCTGGCTATGGAGCAGTGGTTCAGTTAAAATTATTATTCAAATATGGCAAGGGCTGTCCGATTTGAGGACCTAACTATCCATACACGTAATATACTTTACACACATTACTAAAAAGGGCTACAAACGCTCATCTTATGTATTGATTATGTTGCCACATTACGTATGTCACTTTAGTGACACATTAATTCACTTCGAAACTCAGATGTCACTTTACGGACGCGTTACTAATTCACTACTTATGATCAACAAAGTAAACTCCAGTTTATAGTTGGCATCGTCTTGTTCAATATCCAATGTTGCAATATTGATACGTAGTTAATTATATTCGAGTAAACTACATTTCTGAGCTTTTTTTTCTTTGGCTATATTGTGCTTGATATATGCTTTTTAGGCATTTTCTACAGCTATGGAAACTTCAATTATAGAGGACACTAAAAGCCAATGCACATTTTGAAGGCCTTTTTGTTGTTTACTATTATTGTAGCAATTATTTGGTAACACTAACTTTTGCTTACGCCTTACGATCTACAAATAGATTTCTAAGCAGAGTTATAACGTTTAACAATGAAAGTATTAAACAGAAAATGGCCAGTATTAAACATACTATACAAATAGATTTGTTCATGAATATAGAACATCAGACGAAAATTAAACTACACTAATATATAAAAGATTATCAGCATAACTCATAATATAGAATGTTTCTAGATATCAGTAATATAAAGCAATAATCATCTCACCCTCTTGATTGCTCCAGAGTGCAGCAACAAAGCTTTTGAGTGGAGTGGACAATCATTATTTGGTTCTGCATCAATAAGCACAACTTAAAATCTCAATACAAACATCACTGATATATATTAGGGGTTCATGGTTTGTTCGTTTATAGTTGCAAAAATCAATTTGGGTTTGAATTTGGAGATTGGATTATTGACCAGGGAGATGGAGATGTTGGTGGTGGTGATGAACCCAATAGGAGTCCCGTGTTTTTCTTTAAAGTTACGTTTTTTTGCTTACAATTATGAAAAATAGCATAGAGACCCATGTGTATTTTTATTTTATTTATAAATGTGCCTACAAAAACGTTTTTAAAAGTTTTTTTAGGCAAATTAGGGAATAATTAGGTTTAATTATTTTTAAAAATCCGGAAAAAAAACAAAATTTAAAAATTATTACTTAATAAGGAATGATTTGATTTTTTTGAAATGCAAAAGTCCCCACTAAGGGTTTTGTTTTATTATATAAAAGATTAGTTAAACAATGAAATAATATGTCTAAGATATTAGTTTACCACTCAATAGTTTATATTGATGAACAATTACAAAACAAATATATTATGGTTTCCCATTTGCAATATGGAGACGACACCATATTCTTTGGTGAATGGAGTAAGCGTAATGCAATAAATCTTATGTGTATTATGAAAGGTTTTGAGAAAGTGCAAGGTTGAAGGTTAACCTCAATAAGAGTAGGGTCTATGAGGTGGGGGTGTTGAGAAGTGAAGTTGAGGACATGGCGAGATGTATGGGATGTAGTGTCGGTGACCTTCCTTTAGCATACTTGGGATTACCGATTGGCGTCTGTATGAGAAGGGAAAGTTCATGGAGACCTGTTATAAAGAAATACAAAAAACGCTTAACAGATTGGAAAGCTAAAGCAATGTCACTTGGTGGACGACTGAATTTGGTTAAATATGTTCTCGAAAGTTTGCCACTATATTACTTTTCTCTATTCCGCGTTCCATCAAGTGTGATCAATAAACTTGAGAGAATAAGACGTGATTTCTTTTGGGGTGGGATGTGGGAAAGGAAAAAATGGGGTGGGTCCGATGGGATTCGGTTATTGCATAATATGGGTTGGGTGGATTGAATATCGGTTCTCTAAAGATGAAGAATTGAGGTCTGTTCGGGAAATGGTGGTGGAGGGCTAGGGTTGAACATGGGCTATGTAGGTTAGTGTTGTCAAGAGTATTTATGGGCGAGATGGGGTTATGGGTAACCTTGTGGGGACTGTTGGTGGCAGAAGTGGGGTATGGGGAGATATCGTGAGGGTTGGTCGGGATATTGATAGAGTGGGAGTTGGGTTTTCATCATCTTTCATTAGCAAAGTGGTTGATGGGTCTTGTGTGTCTTTCTGGGATGACATATGGGTTAGTGGTGTCAGGTTGTGGGATCTATTTCCCAGACTATATCACTTAGATAGGTGTAAGGAGATTAAAGTGGCGGGTCGGGGTATATTGGGTGATGATGGGTGGACATGGATTTGGGATTGGGTGAGGGAACCACGGGGGAGGGTGGTTGGATAATTAATGGGGTTAGAAGAATTGTTATGTCCTTTTAATCTTACTTGTAATGACAGGGACATGTGGAAATGGGATTTCGATGAGGATGGCGGGTTTTCTGTTAAGGCATTATCATCCTTGGTGGATGAAAAAATTTTGAACACCGGGGATGCAAATTTTGAGACCATGTGGAACAAACTCATTCCAAAGAAGATCAATATTTTGCTTGGAGGACGTTGTGGGGTAGATTACCACCGGTAAGAGTGGAATTGGATAAAAAGGGCATCGACTTGTACTCATTGTTGTGTCCGTGGTGTGATGATGCTTGTGAATCTATAAATCATGGAATTGTGTTATGCAATGAAGTGATGAAGGTATGGTCTTTGGTATTTGGGTGGTGGAAACTGTTGGTTGTTGGTTGGCCCAGAACAGGGTGAAGATAATCAATGACCTAACTACGTACCAATAATGGTTACCGGATATCACTTGGAATCGTGTTATCACTTTCCAAAGTAAACTATTCGACCCTATTGCCTGGGTATCACGAATATCTACTTGGGATAAGACCAAATGTTGTTATTGAATTAGGCACAAATCAATAACCCTTTTGCTTTCAAGTGTTTATGTTCTTTGTTTCGTCTCTCTCATGCATGATTTGATCTTCCTATTTATAGGAGAATACTCATAGCTAGTCAAATGGAATTATGAGGATTAATCGGCCCATTAATCGCCTCATAATTATCCCCATTATAGCCAATAGTGGTTACATGACCAATTAAACGTGGTCATAAATGCAGTTTTAACTGCCACTTGAATAGGTCAGAGTAGTTACATACTTATACCAGCAGTACTAACTTTGCACCAGCAATACTAACTCAGCAGTACTAACTCAATGGTACTAACACAATACCAGCAGTACTAACTCAGCAGTACTATGAAAGTACTAGCAGTAGAAACTCAGTGAAGGATTAAACCTTCTGATGAGTTACTCCTAACCACTATTTGAGTCAGGGTAGTCAGGGACCTGATGGGTGTACACTCCGTACCTCCTGACCCATTACCAGGTGTGAACTGATCCCTCAAGTGCACTAAATTTTCCAACAATCCTCCCCAAATTTAGTTCACTTCCTTTGCATGAAAATTAAACATTAAACAAAACATGTGCATAAACGAAAATATCCTGAGGATTGAATTTCCATCTTAGTACATTACGCGTTCAAATATTCGAGAATCAGGGTGTTCTAAGAATTGAACCCTTCAACCCATTTGAATACCTGAATATAAAATACACACAAGTTTTCAAACACTTAAACGCTCCTGACACTTTACAAGCCATGTGTCCATATCCAATTCATAAATGTTGTAAGAGCCAAAAGTCCAAAGCTCCCTAAAGCGGCAAAACTTCAACATTCACATAGGTGGTTCCTCTTTATTCATGCTCCTGCTTAGCACTTTTTCAAAAAAATTAACCATTAAGAAGTAAATACTTCATCCTCCTTTCCAGCAGGTTCCGAGCACAACCTTGGGATGATTGTAAAACATGTGCTCCAGTCCACTGAATGTTCAGCTTTCCACATTGAACTCAGCTCCCAAGTTTCCTCAGGAGGGAGTTGGGTGTCTTAGCATTCAGTGACTAAGTTGGACCTTAAACCCATCCCTTTAGCAGACTTTATAACCAAGTCTCTAGCCAATCCCTTCGTCAAGTGATCATCTAAGTTTTGTTGAGATCTAACAAACTCTATAGATACCACCCCATTCATGATAAGCTCGCGAATCAAGCTATGCCTGACACCTAAGTGTCTAGACTTCCCATTGTACATCTGGCTATAAGCCTTTGCCAATGTAGCAGCACCATCACAACGGATAGAAATAGGTGCTATAGGTTTAGGCCACAATGGAATCTCAAGAAGCAAGTTTTTCAACCATTCAGCTTCTTTACCAGCAGCTGCTAAAGCCACAAATTCATATTCCATTTTTGAACTGGTGATGCAAGTTTGCTTCTTGGATGCCCAAGAAATTGCACCTCCATCAAGTAGGAATACCCAGCCACTGGTAGATGAATTGTCTTCAGTGTTACTGATCCAACTTGCATCAGTGTATCCTTCTAATACTGAAGGATAACTAGTATATGAGAGACTATAATCCATAGTTCTCTTCAAATACTTCAGTACCCTCTAAATTGCTTGCCAGTGCTGAGCACTAGGATTACTAGTATACCTGCTTAGTTTTCCCACTAGCAAATGCAATATCAGGTTTTGTACAAGTTATGGCATACATTAGGCAGCCAATCACCCTAGAATACTCAAGTTGAGATACAGCTTTGCCAGTATTAGACATCAGCTTCTCAATTGTATCCATGGAGTACTCACAGGAGTACAATCAGAGTGGTTGAATTTCCTCAGTACCTTCTCAATATAATGAGGCTGAGTGATAGAAATTCCCTTACTCTCATGTTTGATCCTTATACCAAGGATAACATCAGCCTCCCCCATGTCCTTTATGGAGAACCTTGATGACAAAAATTCCTTTGTCAGGTCAACCTGATTTTGGTCAGTGCCAAAGATCAGCATGTCATCAACATATAGACAAATGATGACTCCTTTACCAGATTCATCAAATTTGCTATACACACATTTGTCAGACTGGTTAAGTAAATAACAACTAGACAAAACCACTTCATCAAATTTTTGATGCCATTGCTTAGGTGCCTGCTTCAGTCCATATAAGGACTTAATCAGTTTACACACCTTGTTTTCATTGTCAGGCATGATGAAGCCCTGAGGTTGGTTCATATAAACCTCCTCATCCAATTCAACATTCAAGAAAGTTGTCTTCACATCCATCTAATGAATAATCAGATTGTGAATTGATGCCAAAGCAATCAACAATCTTATGGTACTGATACGTGCCACAGGGGCATAAGTATCAAAGTAGTCAATCCCTGACTTTTGTTTAGAGCCCTGAATGACTAGTCTAGCCTTGAACTTTTCAATAGTTCCATCTACCTTCATTTTCCTTTTGAAAATTCATTTGCAACCCAAAGGTTTGCAAACTGGTGGTAGATCAGCCAACACCCAAGTGTTGTTGCCCATGATGGAATTCATCTCATCATTTATTTCTTCTTTCCAGAAAGCAACATCATGGGACTTCATTGCTTCATCAAATATTTTGGGGTCATCCTCAACATTAAATCAATAGGAGTATTGGTCAGAGACCTCATCCCTTGTTCCTTCAATTAAGTATAATTGAAACTCAGGTCCAAATGACTTTGGAGTCCTGATCCTTTTGCTCTTTCTGAGCTCAGGTTCAGGTTGTTAAACCACAACCTCATCAGGGACCTCATTAGAGACCTCTGATACACCAATGTCATGGGTTCCATTAGGAATCCTTTGACTTATTCTAGGGACTGATGAGAATTTATTCTCATCAAAGAGTGCATCCCTTGATTCAATTATTGAGTTAATTGAAACATATTCATTAGGTTCAATAACATAGAACCTATATGCCTTGGAATGCTCAGCATATCCAACAAAGATGCATTCAATGCCTCTTTCACCCAAAGTTTTCTGCTTTGGATCAGGGAGTCTTACAACAGCCCTACAACCCCAAACCCTGAGAAAGTTCAGGTTGGGTTTTCTTTTAGTCCAGAGTTCATAAGGGGTAACCTTGTTCCTTTTTTTGGGAACCCTATTTAATAAATAGCAAGCTGTTAACATAGCTTCACCCCAGAACCCTTAACTCAGCCCTGAATAGGACAACATGGAATTAACCATCTCCTTCAGCACTCTGTTCTTCCTTTTAGAGATACCATTTTGTTGAGGAGTATAGGGAGCAGTCGTTTCATGGATTATACCAACAGACTGAAAATACAAAGTATCCATGTACTCACCTCCTCTATCAGTCTTTAATCTTTTGATCAGGGACCCAAGTTGTAATTCAACTTTAGTTTTAAATATTTGAATTTATCTAATGCTTCATCCTTAGTATGTAACAAAAAGACATAACAAAACCTAGAAGCATCATCAATAAATGTCACAAAGTACTTCTTATTCCCCAAAGAGGGAGTAGCATGCAAATCACACAGGTCACTGTGTATTTGTCACAACTCGTAATTTTAGGTCATTTTCCAAACCCTGATAATTTACTATTCATGAGTTACTATTCATAAATCACTATTCACCGATCACTATTTATCATTTCATTATTCATCATTTTTGAAGCCAGTTTGAGACTTTGAGAAGTCATCAAAAATTTTACTATTCACATGACACTATTCATTCCCGGAGGGAAATCACTATTCATGGGCATCATTCATCATGTCGTAAACTAGGTTTACGAGTATTCAAATGCGCGTAACCAGTTAGGTTTAGCTGTGTATTCATGCATCATCAGTAAGGACACATCATACAGACTAGAGTAGTCTGCATATCATCAGTAATATCAGTGCCATATCAGTTCATGCATGTGTCTGTGTGATTTTCATTAACGTATGCTTAATTGTTTAATTAACGCTACCACTCAGTCATTTCTATCAACAGTAAACCCAAATACTCCAGACAATGATCCTAATACATTTTCAAGCTAATTATGATGATATAGAAATTATATTATTACTTTACCCGGTGTTTTTAAACCAATCGTTACATTTTTCATTTGACGCTTATAACTTCGTCGATTTACGAAATTTCAATCCGATAATCATTCTAACACCCGATTCTCGCAAGGACCATGATTTTACAATTTTTACAACTTTTTCGTATCTCATTTCACCTCGTCACGAATTATTTCTAGTTAACTCGGTACCCGATAACACTCAATGTATACACAAATCAACTAAATACTTACACTAATGGGACACTTGGCAAGATTTCATCAAACCCTTCCTAAATACCCATGTGTGCCGCCCCCCCCCCCTAACCATCCCATTTAGCTAATACTTCCAATTTGCATTAAATGAATTTACATGATTTAATTCCATCCTCCACTAACACAAACACATACACCATAAACCATTTTAGTGAAAGAAAGATCAAACCTCTCATCCCTTCATCTCCTAGGTTCGGCCACATCAAGAACAAGAGGAGAAATCCATAGATTTTTCAAGAACAAAGCATAATCATACTCCATTTACTATCCTAGTTAAGGTCTTGTGATCAAAACCTCAAGTTATTGCACCTTTCTCATCAAATCACTCCAAGATTGTAATTAAACTTCAAGAACATCATTTTGATCTTTTCATACTTTCATTTACTTCATATGATCATGTATTTTCAAGGTTATACTAGTTACTTTTGCAAGTTACTTATGTTTTGATACCATTTTGTTTAAAAACTATCACAAACACTATATCTATAAGTTACACTAATAACCACATGAGATCCACCAAGTTTGGTGATGTTTAGGACTCCATGACACCCTAAGAAGGTGTATGGTAGGATTTGCGAACTTGTGGAGTTGATTTGAGGTTGTATGATCAAGATTAGAACCATAGAAATGAGTTTTTAAAACGTATATATACCTACTGTCCAAAATCGTGTAAACTGGAAAAATCAGTAATTTTTAGCATATTTTGGCCTTCATATTCAGAAATTTCTTTCAAAAACCAAACCGTGGCCGCAAGAATCACTAAAAACCGATTTATAACGAAGGAGATATGATCGTTCGAAGTTAGACGACGAAAACTAATTTTCTGAAAATAAGCGTGCTGTTAGCCGAACTTTAAAGGACCAAACGAGGCATTAGATGTGATCTAGGAGAGCCAAACTACTGAGATTATGTTAGTTCATGTTATGACGAATCCGTGGATATAAAGAACATAGAAAACGAGCTTATAACGACCGAGATATACACGTTCGAAGCCGACGAACTCTATTCTATTATGTCAGCCCTAAGAGAAAGTATTTTTCTAAGTATATACGTTAACATTTTTACAAGCCATTACATTGATAGCCGGTTTTCTATCTATTCAAGACGCGTATGATCAAAAGTCCAATAACACGACACGAAAAACTTGTAACAACGTTTTATTTTCAAGGACGTCAAATTCATTCACAACACTTAACGTGCACTAATTCGCGACTAGTTTTGCGAGGCCGTTTTGGATATAATTTCACAAGTATGAAAAGTATTGTTTTGCGACGAAAACATTATATTTGCCAATAGAACACCAAACAAGGATCATGGAGTGTAGTTTTAACATATTTACGCGAAATGTGGTTTATAACTTAACAAGACGTCAAAATGTATTTTTCGACGATAAACCTTGTTTTCAAAACTTTCGAGTGGTATCGATAACATACGTGTTTGCATGAGTAACATCATTTCATTTGCTTACCTTAGATCATATCATTCATGATAGGTCGCGGTTAGGAACCGAGCCTCATCTCATCATATCCATTGTGATCATTGTTGCTATATCATATCAGGTGAGTTTTCATAGCCCCGTTTTAAATTGTTTATTGATTTCTAAACTCTCGGGGGAGAATACATTGCACCATTTTTATATGCGGACCAAAGTATACAAACTCATTACATTGCTTAAGTTACATCATTGCCCAGATTAAAGTCCCCTTATATTATCATGAACCGTTAATTGTTAGTAAGCGAGAGTGAGTGGATAGATCTATTGAGGGTGACTCCTCCGTTCGGGTTGGTAGCACCAACTGGTCAAACGAACGCATTTCATTTCTGTCATATTAGAGTGATTGGCAAACACTCGGTTGGGGCATTTCATTCAGTCTAGCTTCGGGGTCATGAGCTTAGAGCTAATGTATCATTTTTATGTGGCATGGTTTTGTCATACACTTTATACTTGTGGTATCCGTACAATATTTCATTTACATAAACCTATGATCTCACCAACATTTTTGTTGACCATTTTTAGCAATGTATTTTCAGGTAATTAAGGTATCGCATGTTGGCTTGCATATGGACATCATGGAGTCGCGGAGTCGACGCGTCTCACTTTATATTTTATGCACTTATCCATCGTTTGAATTGTATGAACTTGTTTTCTGAAAACTTGTTTCACCTTTTGGGACCTAGCTTTATAACTCTGAATGTTTTTAAATGATCAAACGATGTATTTTCTAAACGACACTTTAGGTCGTTCAATATAACTATAACTTTGGTGCTATGACCAGTCGTGCCCCTGAATGACTTATTCCACTGCAAGTCACGAAATTTGGGGGTGTGACAGATTGGTACCAGAGCAAAGGTTATAGCGAACTAGGTTATTCATTATATCCTAGACTATAGCTGCACCATCATAGCATCTCATCATTGTGACATAAGTGCATATTCATTATATCACATGTAGTGATTGCGATTTCATACATATATCATTTCATCATAACCCACATTGTGTAAATGTTTATTTACTTTTATTTCACATCTGTTGTTTCAGTGATGTCTTCGGATTCACACCCTATTGTTATCTCGTCTGAATCTGAGTCAGCGGACGATACTTCTTCACTACCCTCTATCATACTAGAGTCAGTTTCATCACCATCACTACCCACTATCATTTTATCATCAGTGGAGCCTACTTCATAGTCTTCACCAGTTATGTCAGAGGCCGAGACAGAACCCTTTGAGGAGGGGGAAGTCGTGCCTACACCGCCAGTTTCACCTGTGATCTGTCGTGGTCCCAGAGTTGTTTCGGTCATTCAGTCGGGGCAGCAGATACCCTATGGTCGAGTTTACCGTACATATCTAGGTGGGCCGCGCATGAAGCGTACTGTTGCTAAGCGGGTTCATCACCTCACAGTCAGATCACCAGCTGCATTTGTATCCTTACCACCACCATCATGACTTACTTCATCTCATCCACTCCGTCGCCGCTTGACAGCGAGTAGGAGTGTGACATTCAGTACTCCACCATTATCACCTTTAACATCATTATCATCATTGTCTCCACCATTGCCATCCCTATCAGCACCACAGATACCATCAGCACCAGCTCACATCAGAGATCCTACTCCTACGTCAGACCTACCGCTCAAGAAGCGGGCTCGTCTTGATATCTCATCTCCAAATACTTCAGATGCCACAGAGACAGCACCACCCAGCAGATTCGAGGTTGGTGAGAGCTCGAGGGTTGCTGCTGACAAATTGACTACTGCTGCTACATTTGACTCACGACTAGATCAGCTTCAGGCAGAGATTGAGAGGGCATTATCTCACCTAGACGAGACTCCAGTGAGCCGTATTGAGGCCATTGAGGAGGAGGTCGAGGGATTGATCCAGGGCAGGGTTACCATTGATGTTTCACACCAGGGTTTAGAGGCTCTTCAGTTGGAGAGTTCAGAGCATATCACACAGCTTAGGCAGGAGGTGTCGGGGTTAGTTGACAGAGCACAGAGGTTCCAGGATGAGCATCACGGACTGGTCGATGAGTTATCTTCAATTCAGGCTAGGTTGTCTATATCAGAGACTAGAGAGACTGACCTTCAGACTCGAGTTCAGCACCTAGAGGAGATCGTTGTTGCGATGTCTAGGGATATTCAGAGGATTTTCCGCAGGTTAGATGGAGCACCCGGAGGAGGTGCCTAGTGTTAGACTGTTATCATATAGCTTGTACATTATTATCCTAGTCCCGGGGTGTGGGACGTAGTTAGTACTTGTTGTCTTTTGCTTGTAGTACAAACAAATAGATCAAGTGTGACTCTACTATGCAGGATTTTCGTTGTGCTATTTTATGATATCAGTCTGCGTAACCGAAATTTTCATGTATTATATTCATGTGCGCTGTGATTATACTTATGATGTTTCGTTGTGGTTTCATTGTATTTATACATGTTGTGGTTGTATTTATACGTATTGTGGATGTATATACATGTTGTGGTTGTGTATATTGTGTATGATGATCAATTCCATTGTGAGTTCTCATTGTTGTATTCTTTTGTGATTGTGAAGAAATATGCCACCCAAAAGAGCTACTCCTGCTATGACACCCACTCTGATCAAGAGACTTGTTGCCGACAGTATTGAGGCAGCATTGGTAACTGAAAGAGCTGCCGTAGCTGCTGCTGCTGCTGAAGCCGCATCGCGGGCAGAAACCGCGGAAGCCGCAGGAACAGATACTAATGGAACGAATGGCCGTAAATGTACGTACAAAGATTTCAAGAGTGGTGATCCAGAAAAATTCAAAGGCACTGAAGGAGCCACTGTGATGAACTCAAATAAGTACATTTTATTACCATCATTTATCCAATTTATTTGACTTGTTTTATTATATTATCTGTGAGAATTGATACGTTAATGTTTACTTTTGTAATTCTCAATTAAAAACAAGTACTATGTGAAACTTGGCGATTTTGGACTAATTATGAAGCAAAACAAGCAAGAAGTTAAGAGTCTACAGAAATGTACAAGATCAAGACCATTCTGCTCCAAATACGCCGCATCCTACTTATTATATACGGCGCATCACTGTCAAGATTTCACAAGTTATAATCCAAGACGGCAAAGGACATGCGCCGCATACAAGAATGGAGTTACGCCGCATCTTCTGGCGGTGTACGAATATTCCTGAATATATTAATCTTGGACCCCACACGAAGTTAAGTCAATGCGCCGCATCTACTTATTCAATGCGCCGCATCTAACCCTCAGACAGAAACTATAAATACCCCAAAGTCAGACGAATTTAGAGGTTCGATTCAACACAACAAGACCGAAGACCGAAGAAACCCTAGGCCGAATTCAGACGAAGTAGCAGCACAAGACACACCCTAAACGAAGATACAAGAGCTGTAAGAAGGTCCTGCATGTATTCAATTCATTAAGTAGTTTTGTTTTATTGTATTAGTACACTTTAATTTATCAGGATTGATAGGCTTGTGTCATTGATTTAATCATGCACTTCAACTCCCCTTAAAATTGCTTTCCCATTAATTAAAGTTTATATGTTGATGTCTTTGGTGACTTTTATTAGTGCATTGATAACCTCTGTGTCTAGTTGAGCATTGATCGGGTCGCCATGCCTCTGTCCTCGCCTATTTATTTTATCGCCTATGCATTCTATCGTCTGTAGAAAAGTAGGAAGAAAGGGTAAGTAGGATAGACATAAGTAATCATTAAGGGTTTACTTGCCGATAAGATTAGAGCCAACGAGAAAGGATTAATTACATACACTTCATATAAAACAAGCAATAAAACAAGTGACAAGCTACTTAACTATCAGGACAGGTCTTCTTATTGTCTCAAGTATCTATCTGTGTACGTGTGTGCTAATCGCTGATTCGTGCCTATTAGTTTAGTTTATATTTAATCATAACCAAACCGTGCCAGTCTCTCAGGCAGAAACCCCCCTTGCGTTAGATTAGGTTGTATAGCTAACTTAAGATATTAAAATACTGATTAGAATAACTAGGTAATACGTTCCACTCTTAGTGATCGACACTCTACTTACCATTATATTCATACTGACCGGGTACACTGCTCATTAAAGTGTGTGTTTTATTGATAAGTCGGCTAAATATAAATTTAAAACTTGAATACTGCTAAAACCACAACGACATACCGTGGGTATAAATTAGAGCACAACAAGCACACGCATCAAGTTTTTGGCCCCGTTGCCGGGGAGTGAATTGTTATTATCTGTTAATTTGATTAGTATTTTAATTAGGTTTTTCTTTTTAATTTTTATTCTAACCACTAACCCTGTTATATATTAGTTAAATTGCATTCATTGTATTATTTGCATATTTTTTGTTTTGTGTGTTTTTATTTTCTTTAATTTTGTTTCTTTTTGTTTGTTTTTATTTTTGTTTTTATTTTCCGTATTTTCTTGCATTCTGCTATCGTTGTACTGTGCTAATTCAAACGATACGGCGCATCTATTTTCATAGATACGGCGTATTGCGTTTAATTTTTATAAAATACAACGCGTTTAATGAATTCGATACGACGCATCTTTTCCCCAAGATACGGCGTATTCTGTTTTTAATAAGAAATTTTTCTAAACCATAACGCCATACGACGCATCTGTTTTAACAGATACGGCGTATTTATTATTTTAATTAAAAACAGTTTTCGAATTATTAAACAGATACGACGCATCGATCTTTATCGATACGGCGCATCTTCTGAATCAAAAATCTTGTATTTTGAAACGTAACGAAAATACGGCGCATTAACTTTTGTTAATACGACGCATTTAATTTTAAATTAGATACGTTGATTTTTGATAACTTAAAACTGATACGGCGCATTCTAAATTCTAAGCGGCGTATCTATTTTCTGAATATTAGTCTGATTAAATTTTAACGATTATAAGATACGGCGTATCCAACTTTTTGGATACGGCGCATCATCTGCAGATATCAGTTATTTTTATTCTTATATCCGTTTTTAAATTCATTAATCTCTCTTCTAGCGAACAAATCCTACTTACGATTTTACCTATGATGACAGGTTTTGCTATGGAAGATATGTCAATAAACGGATATCTTGCTAAGGAACTCTCTCTTTCGGATTCATTCGAAGTGGAAATTTTTGATGATGTCAACTTCAATGTGCTCATGATTGATGCCGATTTATTCTCTTGGGAGACCCCTCTTGAAGCTACTTATAAGGAATTCAAACGCTTATGCAATATTGAAGACGGGATATTCTCTTATGATTTACTAATGAGCTACACTGAAGATGAATTGTTACTCTTATGGCCCATCATTGAATCTAAAGGATTAACTTGGACTACTATCGAAGAAAAAGATGGGAAATACCAAATTGAATACATGAACTCAGCAAATGCAGTCAACAAATCGAGCAACAAAAGCTATGAAGTCCGACCTATACAAACTTCTTATATGCCTTATTCCGAACAGTATTGGGGATTAGATAAAAGCTATCTGGATAACGAAAGAATGTATGCTGAATCGGAGATACTATTTCATGGAAAGTTGGTAAGGTTGATGGATATCTATTTCGAAGGATGGCTCGTAACTAGATCTAAATAAGGAGCTGAACGTGAGTCTAACTTGAAGACTCTGGAATAAAGACAAGTGCTGACCGGGAGACAACCCGGAAATTTTTTTCTTTTCTGTTCTATGTCGAATCAGTCAGGCCCGCAGAAGATACGGCGCATCTCAATCCTAAGATGCGACGCATCTTCTGCACTGGTCATATCTTACTTTATTTTTCTTCATTTTTATTTTTGACTTTAAAACTTTCTGTCAGTTTATTTTAATGTGGCGCATCCCTGGTTAAGGATGCGACGCATCTTCTATTCTGATTCGTATTTATTCCAGGCTCGATACGGCGTATCTTCTTCCATAAGATACGGCGTATCGACTGACCTGATGATTTTCATTTTAATTTTTAAAGTTTTATTTTTACTAACTACTAATGTATTATGCAAGTTTGAACCTTCTTAACTCAGGTGTGTTTAAGTCTTGATGGTATTATAGATTCCTGCATTTCCTGTAGATACATCAATTATGAAGCTTAAACGTTCTCATCCACAAGAAAGATGATTTTTGCTCTTATACAAGTAATGGAGGATCATACCGAGCAAATCTCAGGGGAGTTTTTCTGTTCTAATTCTTTTATTTTCCAGTTTTTAACCTTTGACACAAACAACGAGGACGTTGTTTAACTTAAGTGGGTGGATTGGAGAATTAGAACACTTACTTGTCCTAAACTTTTTCAAAATATGCTTAAAATGCACTTAATATATCAAAATTTAAAATTTTTTAGCATGTTTTTGTTTTAAGTCTAAATTACATAGCTGCACACATAACATTATTTTCAAAAATTGTGAACTTTTCAAAATTCACAAATCTATGAGTGTGCCGGTGACTTGTAAACTTTAGAACTTGGCTTGTATACTATTCGAGACCACCATAATAAGTATTATTTACATAATTGGAATGACTTGTCTAAATTGGTAAATTTCTAGGATTACACCCAAATAGCCTTTATATGTTATGTGATATTAACTAACTACACTGGTTAGTTAACCCCCGTATAAACCTTTTGTTACTCTCATTTTTAGAGTAAGATACCCCTAGAAAAAACACTCAGAGCCATTCCTTTCGTTTCTTACACCTTTGTTATAATGTTTCGTTACACCCTTACACCTTAGCCTACCCTGTAGATTAAAATCCGTGGTTGGTTAATTGCTTTAGGCAAAGTGTGTTTCCTTACATTACCTGTGTTCGCGTGCGTAATTCATTATCTTTGGTTGAGTCAGGAAATTGCACAATGCAATTGGAGTGAAAGTAAATATTGTATATCTTTGAGTCTTGTTTTTCGTGTGTTTACTACTTTCGCTATTACAGTTATTTCTGAAAGTATGAAAAGTATGGAAAAATTATCCAGAGTTATCGTTATAGTGATGTGGTGAAATTTTACACGTCTATATTTATGTTTCAAGTTAAAAAAAAAAAAAAAAAAAAAAAAGAAAAAGAAAAAGAAAAAAAAAGGGAAAGTTGGATGTTTGTTTTAACCAACTCATGTAAAGTTTTGTATTAAGTGGTCGATATCACCACTATTTGTTATATATTATATTTATGGATTGAATGGGAGTTGGCCGTTATGGGAACGCCAACTAAGGTTATTCTTTGATTGAGATCTTGTTGAGTATAATTCGTGTCTACCTAAAGCGTGTATTTCAAGTGTTAAAGCGTGAGTTATTCAATGATATGAGTCTTATTCATGGGATGGTTGGGATAGCAATTTACCACACTTAGGATTTTAATTTATCTGTTTTGTTTATTTTTCATTTTACACCAATTTGTATCCCAAATAATATCCATACCCTATATCATTTCTTTATCCAAACCTTTGATTTATTGAGATTAGGGATTTGAGCAATCTTAAGTATCGTAGTCATGGATTCGGCTATGTATTTATGATTTTGTCGCCCTTTTTGATATAATATTATTGGTAAAGATTACTTGGTCCTATCTTTAGCCTATTCGAGTTAAGGATTTGAGCAATTGCAAGTATCGTGTTCGTGGATTCGATCATGTATTTGTGATTTTGTCGCCTTTTCTGGAATTTGAGATCGATAGAGATTAAGAAGAATGATTAACCCTTAACCAACAAACCCTTTTTACCGTTTTAGACTTGTTATTCCTTGGCTTTAGTGGAGGAGATGCGTATACTTGCCAAGCTTATGATAGAATATTCGTCACGACTGGACAGTTAAACGATTAGATTTGCTTTTATCAATATATTTTATTTTACTTCTAATTCGTTAAGTGTTTGGTTGTGTGATTATGACAAAATGAATACATGCTTAAATATAAAAATAAATCCTAATATCTTTTAGGATACATTTTCATAAGATTAATTCTAAGGTTTACTTGGGGACAAGAAAAGTTCAAGTGGGGGGATATTTGATGAACTCAAATAAGTACATTTTATTACCATCATTTATCCTATTTATTTGACTTTTTTTATTATATTATCTGTGAGAATTGATACGTTAATGTTTACTTTTGTAATTCTCAGGTAAAAACAAGTACTATGTGAAACTTGGCGATTTTGGACTAATTATGGAGCAAAACAAGCAAGAAGTTAAGAGTCTACTGAAATGTACAAGATCAAGACCATTCTGCTCCAGATACGCCGTATACTACTTATTATATACGGCGCATCACTATCAAGATTTCACAAGTTATAATCCAAGACGGCAAAGGACATGCGCCGCATACAAGAATGGAGTTACGCCGCATCTTCTGGCGGTGTACGAATATTCTTGAATATATTAATCTTGGACCCCACGCGAAGTTAAGTCAATGCGCCGCATCTACTTATTCAATGCGCCGCATCTAACCCTCAGACAGAAACTATAAATACCCCAAAGTCAGACGAATTTAGAGGTTCGATTCAACACAACAAGACCGAAGACCGAAGAAACCCTAGGCCGAATTCAGACGAAGTAGCAGCACAAGACACACCCTAAACGAAGATACAAGAGCTGTAAGAAGGTCCTGCATGTATTCAATTCATTAAGTAGTTTTGTTTTATTGTATTAGTACACTTTAATTTATCAGGATTGATGGGCTTGTGTCATTGATTTAATCATGCACTTCAACTCCCCTTAAAATTGCTTTCCCATTAATTAAAGTTTATATGTTGATGTCTTTGGTGACTTTTATTAGTGAATTGATAACCTCTGTGTCTAGCTGAGCATTGATCGGGTCGCCATGCCTCTGTCCTCACCTATTTATTTTATCGCCTATGCATTCTATCGTCTGTAGAAAAGTAGGAAGAAAGGGTAAGTAGGATAGACATAAGTAATCATTAAGGGTTTACTCGCCGATAAGATTAGAGCCAACGAGAAAGGATTAATTACATACACTTCATATAAAACTAGCAATAAAACAAGTGACAAGCTACTTAACTATCAGGACAGGTCTTCTTATTGTCTCAAGTATCTATCTGTGTACGTGTGTGCTAATCGCTGATTCGTGCCTATTAGTTTAGTTTATATTTAATCATAACCAAACTGTGCCAGTCTCTCAGGCTGAAACCCCCCGTGCGTTAGATTAGGTTGTATAGCTAACTTAAGATATTAAAATACTGATTAGAATAACTAGGTAATACGTTCCACTCTTAGTGATCGACACTCTACTTACCATTATATTCATACTGACCGGGTACACTGCTCGTTAAAGTGTGTGTTTTATTGATAAGTCGGCTAAATATAAATTTAAAACTTGAATACTGCTAAAACCACAACGACATACCGTGGGTATAAATTAGAGCACAACAAGCACACGCATCACACTGCCATGATCCGATGGTTTGAAAAGATAGAATCAGTGTTCCTTCTATGCAACTGTCCGGAAGACAGCAAGGTTAAGTTTGCTACTAGTACACTCGTTAGGGAAGCTATGTCATGGTGGAATTCGTATGCAAAGCCCATGGGAATGGAGAATGCTCACAAGCTTACATGTGATGAATTCAAGAAGTTGCTGACAAAGAAGTTTTGCCCATGAACAGAAGTGAAAAAGATGGAAACAGAGTTTTATGAACTAGTGACAGAAGGTAACGATATTGAGGCTTATATCAGGAGATTCCAGGAATTGGCAGCATTATGTCCGACAATGGTTCCGGATACTGAGAAACTATTGGAGAATTTTATTGGAGGATTACCTCACAAAATCCGTGGTGATGTGATTTCTTTTGACCCACAAACATTGGATGAAGCAATCAGAATGTCTCAGAAACTCATGGCTCAAATAGTGAAGAAAGGAACTGCTTCAGACAACAACAACACCAACAGTAACCGTAACTACAACAACCGTAACTCCAACAACAACTACCGAAACAACAACAACTATAACAGTAACCGAAACAATTCCAATAACAACAACAACAAAAGAAATCGGGACAACAACCAGAGCAACAATGTTACTCAACCACCACCCAAGAGACAGGAAACTGCAAAGGCTTATGTTGCAGGTCAAACTGAGAAAAGAGGTTACAGTGGTACTTTACCCAAGTGCAACAAATGCCAAACCCATCATAATCCTGGAAATTGTCCGAATCCGTGTGGAAACTGTAAAAAGGTTGGTCATTCGACCAGGGATTGCAAAGCTCCGATTTTGATTGATAATCAGAATCCCCCAGTAACATGCTTTGGATGTGGAGAAATTGGAAACTTCAAGAAGGAATGTCCGAAAGGAAAGAATCAGGGAAACAATAACCAAGGAGGAACAGCTAGGGGAAGAGCTTATGTCCTTGGAGGAGAAGATGTCAGGGAGGACCCGAGTGTCGTTACGGGTACGTTCCTCATTAATAATCGTTATGCATCCATACTATTTGATTCAGGAGCCGATAGAAGTTTTGTTTCTACTGCATTTGCACCATTGCTCAACATTGAACCAACCGCCTTAGACACTCCATATCACATTGAACTAGCTAACGGTAGTTTAGTTGGCACCGACACGATTATTCGTGGTTGCACTCTTAATTTTCTCAATCACCCATTCAATATAGACCTCATGCCAGTAGAACTTGGAAGTTTCGATATTGTCATCGGTATGGATTGGTTATCTCGACATCATGCCAGGATCATCTGTGATGAAAAAGTTGTTCATCTTCCTTCTGATGGCGAAACATTGGTCGTTCGCGGAGAACGCAGTGGGACTAGACTCAGCATCATCTCGTGCATTAAAACAGAGAAATACATAAAGAAGGGTTGTTATGCATTCTTGGCTCATATCACAGAAAAGAAGTCGGAGGAGAAGCGACTTGAGGATGTACCAACAGTTAAAGATTTTCCAGAAGTCTTTCCAGAAGACTTACTAGGACTGCCACCTACTCGCCAAGTCGAATTTCAGATTGAATTAGTACCGGGAGCCGCACCGATTGCGCAAGCACCTTATCGACTTGCACCTTCAGAAATGCAAGAGTTGTCGAACCAATTGCAAGAGCTCTTGGATAAAGGATTCATTAGGCCGAGTTCATCGCCTTGGGGAGCACCAGTTTTGTTTGTAAAGAAGAAAGATGGATCTTTCAGAATGTGCATTGATTATCGAGAGCTAAACAAATTAACGGTGAAGAATCTTTATCCACTTCCCAGGATCGTTGATTTATTTGATCAGTTGCAAGGTTCCAGTTATTACACCAAGATCGACTTGAGATCGGGTTACCATCAGCTTAAGGTTCGGGAGGAGGATATCCCAAAGACAGCGTTCATAACACGCTATGGTCATTATGAATTTCAGGTAATGCCATTCGGATTAACCAACGCACCAGCTGTGTTCATGGATCTCATGAACAGGGTGTGCAAGCCGTATCTAGACAAGTTTGTGATCGTATTCATTGAAGATATCTTGATCTACTCAAAGAGTGAAGAAGAGCACCGAGAACACCTCAGAACAATCTTAGAACTGCTCAAGAAAGAGAAACTTGTGGAAAACTATAAGGGGGTTGAATAGTTTTACGTCTTTTTAATTTATATTATAAAAACTTTGTTTACTTTTTAGATTCGAATTTATGTGAACTCAACTCTTGAACAATATAAACAAATATAAGTAAATATAAGTAAGCAATGCAAGTAAGGTAATAAATAAGAAATGAAAGATAGAGATGGAAAGATCTAACCGAGAGACAAGAGATTTATAGTGGTTCGGCTACAAGGAAACCTTCCTTGCCCTACTCCACTCCCCGAGCACCTAACTCGAGAGTTCACAACACTATGTCAACAAGCTCCGTTATGGCGGAGAAAACCTTACACGACTTTAGCTTACACCGGCTTAACGACACAAAGCTAGATGTCGGGTTCTAATCATAGCTAGAACCAATCTCACAACTCATACACGACTTAATCACACCTTCTTCTTCACGACTTCTTCACGACTTCTTCACAACTTCTTCACGACTTCTTCACTACTTCTTCACTACTTCTTCACTATGACTTCACAACTAAGCACAACCTATGTACACTTCTACTTCTTCACACCTTCACTACTTACACACCTTAACAACACAACTTCTCTACTTACACACTAACCTATCCCAAACAATTATTCACACAACTATCTAACAACAATACACAACTTATATACAAATGTATGATGACACAAACAACTTAGGTATCTAAGTTGCAATACTTCTTCTCTAGTTGTTGAAGGAGTATTCTTCTCTTGCACTTGAATGGAGGAAGCTTGGATCACTTGGAAACCAAAGCTTAAGATTATATGATCAAAGGGTTTTTGAAGATATGAAATGAGATCTATAACAGAAAGTTTTAGTGTGCAAAAGGTAAGTAAAAATCCAGGGGAAGGCTGGTATTTATAGGCAGAAAAACTGGACAGCTGGAACCTACTGGAGCGGGGGCGGTCCCCTTAATTTTAAGGGGGCCGCCTAGCAAAATTAAGGGGGCCGCCCAAGCCATCCGTTGCCCAGTTTTGTCTTTTTGTGGGGAAGGTTTTTCTGGAACATTTTTACTGATTTTGGTTAAAAATTTGAATTCATAAATTTATAATGAATTAAACCTTTTTATTTATTACCAAAAAATGTTTTTCTAAAAGATATAAAATGTTTTTGACATTTTATAAAAAATCTAGTTATTAAGAAAATGTTCCTTTGATCATATAATGCATTAAGCATTAGTTCATTCATACCTTAAGTGATTTTAGTTGTAGAAGTGAATATTTACAACTAAGTACTTGTTTATTTTATAAGTTTATGTTTTAATGAGTTTACATTTTGTGATCATCAAAACATAGAGATATGAATAAATATTGATAATGTTTTTAGGCATTATTTATGTCAACAATCTCCCCTTTTTGATGATTACTAACCCTAAACTCATTAAATCCAAAAGTTTATTTTTGGACAAGTATTTGGTGAGTTTATATTCACTTCTCCCCCTTTTTGTAGAATCAAAAAGGTTAAGCCGACAAATTTAAACGTGAAATTTATCGGGACGAAAACTCCCCCTTGATGTTTACTCCCCCTTGTTCGAGGGCACCAAGGAGACGAGCTATGGAAATCTTGGCTGCAAAAACAAGTTAGGAGACACAAGATACATATATATGCATAGCAAAAATATTTAGAACAACCAACTAATTTATTCATTCAAGATGATCATATATAACATATGAATCATCATTACATTACATAAAATACTTAAAACATAACGATTACAACATAACTAGAAACACTAATGGTCCTCGTATTGCCAAAGAGAGCGATTGGACTTGCTTGCGACACAAAAGGGTGAGGGATTTTATTTTGAGGCGGAAAGCATGTGGATGGGTTTTAGTTATGTGATGGTGAGGGAAATGGAGCGGATCCAGTGATGTTATATCGTTGTAAGGGAGGAATGGGATGAGGACGAGTGAGTAGATATTCGATCCAAGAAATATCTTCACTTAAGTGGAGAATTTGTTTTTGAAGGAAGATGCAACAAGGGCAATAGTGGGTGTGGTTTGTAACTTGATCCAAGTTAAGAGAGTGGGGTAGGAAATTTGAGTAAGGTGAGGATGGAGGTTGTCCCTTGTTGCGTTGTGTGAGGTGCATAGCAAGGAGATCACTAAGATCATGGATTTGGTTAATCTCTTCATGAAGCTTTTGCCTTTCATGAATGGGGATGTGGTTATTTGGTGGAAATGGATGGTATTGGGGTGTATGATTTGAGGAAAAGTTTGATGTTTGACCAAGGTGATGAGGGTTTTCAAGGATTCCATTGAAGTTGGTTTGATGTTTAGGGGAGTAGTTTGGAATGAATGTGGATGTTTGACCAAAATGATAAGGTTTGTGAAATGGTTCAATGGAATGAGGTTGTGATCTTGGAGAGTAGTTGGGGATGAATGATGATGGAGGTGTTGGTTGTCTAGTTGCACCATTTGTGATGGGCTTGTGGTGAGGGTGAGGTTTTCTTTTCCACCCGGGTTTTAAGGTCATCCTTGCTAGCTTTGAGGTTTTTGGTTTTGGGTTGATAGGAGAAGACATGATGGGATGATTGAATGTGGTGAGATATGGGGTTATTTATAGTGGAGGATTTGTGTGGTTTAGGAATGGATAGGCTTGTTGGGTGATTAGGACAAAATGTGTTTGTGAATTTAGGGAAGTATAGGATCAAATGGGCTAAAAAGCAGAAAAAGATTCTGTGAACCCGTCCAGCAGATGGCCGGTCCCCTTAATTATGGGCGGTCCCCTTAATAATTAAGGGGGCCGCCTTATGAATTAAGGGGGCCGCCCATCTGGTACCTTTCTGGGTTCCAGAAATGGGTTTTTCTGCAGAAATAGGTGAGGATGGCTATGTTTTGAGCTTCTGGTTTTAGGCAAGTCCCACTCTTTGAGGCAATAGAGAAACATATTAAGCATGCATGGCATAATCGAGAAACTAATGGGGAATAGGTGATGGAACAATTGTGAGGATGTGATTAATAAGCTTGTTCTAGTGTGTGCCTATATGCAACAAATGTGGAGATGTGATTGTTTCGACTCCTAAATGCAAAAATTTCCTAAGAAACAATCCAAGGTCTCCTTGATTTGATTTTGCTCAATATATGAATATCAAAGATGTATATATTAGATTATATACTTTGACAATTCATGTGAGATCTTATGCATGAAAAAAAATGTTTTTAGCATTATTCAACAATGTAAGGAAAATGGTTTTCATGTGTTTTCCTAGATGTGAGAATGATTTGTAGAAAATAGATTGGGTTTTATTTATAAATATGTTTATGCAAGAAAAATATTTCCCAATCTTTTGTTTTGTGCAAAACAGATTCCTAGACTCAGATGAGAGGAAAATAAAATAATTTTACAAACAGATGGCCGGTCCCCTTAATGACAAGCCGGTCCCCTTAATAATTAAGGGGACCGCCTTTATAACATTAAGGGGTCCGCCCATCTGAAAAAAAATTGTACCAAAAGTGCAGAAAATTTAGTCAATTTGTTCCATCATCCCTAGACCTAAACGTAAGTGGTTAAAAAGTTCACGCTTAAGGGGCTTAGTGAATATGTCTGCTAAGTTATCTTCCGATGCAACCTTTTCTATAGATATGTTTCCTTTTGAACGTTATCGCGGAGGAAATGGTGGCGTATTTCTATATGTTTAGTCCTAGAGTGTTGAACAGGATTCTTACTTAAATCTATAGCACCTTTATTATCACACATAATTGGGACATTATCTAACCTAATGCCATAATCTACGAGAGCCTGTTTCATCCATATTGCTTGTTGACATGCCTTTCTAGCGCTTACATATTCGGCTTCTGTAGTAGAAATAGCAAGAGTGGTTTGCTTCTTTGAGAACCAAGATGTTAGACAACATCCCATGAATGTGCAAATTCCACTAGTGCTTTTTCTATCCACGTAGTCTCCCGCATGATCCGAATCCGCATAGACGATGGTTTCTATGCCGGATCCCTTAGGATACCATAATCCTAAGTGTATAGTGCCTTTAATGTATCGGAAGATACGCTTAACCGCTTCTAGGTGAGAGGTTTTGGGATCCTCTTGAAAACGGGCACAAAGGCAGACACTAAACATGATATCCGGTCTACTTGCCGTTAAGTATAGTAAACTACCTATCATTCCTCTATACTTAGTATTTTCTACGGACTCACCCTCTTCATCTCTTGTGAGTTTTACTTCCGTAGACATCGGTGTTTTCATGGGCTTAGCGTCTTCTAATCCAAATTTCTTAAGCATTTCCTTAATGTACTTAGATTGATTAAAAAATATTCCATCTTCTAATTGTTTTATTTGTAATCCTAGGAAGAAATTAAGTTCACCCATCATACTCATCTCAAACTCATCATGCATGATTTTGGCGAATTCATCACACATATCCTGACAAGTCGATCCGAATATAATGTCGTCGACATATATTTGGACAATGATGAGATTTGGGCTTTTCTTTTTCGTGAAAAGAGTGTTATCTACCATTCCCATGGAATAATCATGTTTAATAAGAAATGCTTTTAATCGATCATACCAAGCCTTGGGAGCTTGTTTGAGTCCATATAAAGCTTTCTTGAGTTTATAAACATAATCAGGTTTTGCGAAGTCAATGAATCCTGGAGGTTGTGCCACGTATACCTCCTCATTGATAAAACCGTTAAGGAATGCACTTTTCACGTCCATTTGAAATAACTTAAAATCTAGGGCGCATGCATAGGCAAGTAGTATTCTTATAGATTCTAATCTAGCTACGGGGGCATAAGTTTCGTCATAATCTATTCCTTCTTGTTGATTATATCCTTGGGCAACTAACCTAGCTTTGTTCCTAGTAACTATTCCATTTTCATCTAACTTATTTCTATAAACCCACTTAGTTCCTATGATGGTCATGTTTATGGGATTTGGGACTAGTTCCCAAACGTCATTAGTCTTAAATTGATTTAGTTCTTCTTGCATAGCCATAACCCAACTTTCATCTTTTAATGCCTCATTTATATTTTTAGGTTCTATAGTTGATAGGAAACAAAAGAAGTTATTTCTATCTTGAGCTTGTGATCTAAGGGTTCTTTGATTTAGGTTTCCTATTATATTATCTAATGGGTGTGATTTAGATTCCTTAACATTTACAATTTCGTTATCTCCTAATGTTATATCAACATTATCATCGCCTAAGGGTTTAATTTTACTAACCTCAATAGCTTCTTCTTCAACTAGGTCATCATCTTCTAAGGGCAATGTCTTAGGTGGTGGTGGAGTTTCATCAAAAGTTACATTTAAGGACTCTTCTACTTTCATAGTGTGTTTATTAAGTATTATGTATGCTTTACTATTTTGTGAATACCCTAGAAAGATTCCTTCGTACGACTTAGGATCAAACTTAGTAAGGTAATCTTTTGTATTGAGAACAAAACATTTGCTCCCGAATACCCTAAAGTAATTTAGATTAGGTTTTCTACCTCTTAATAACTCATATGGGGTTTTTCCTAAAATTCGCCTAATTGAGACTCTATTTATTATATATGTTGATGTATCTACGGCATGGCACCAAACTTTTTGTGGGATAGATTGTTCATTTAGCATTGTTCTACTCATTTCTTGTAATGTTCGATTCTTTGTTTCTACTACCCCATTTGATTGTGGAGTGCGAGGAGCGGAGAAATTGTGAGATATCCCATTTAAATCACAATATTTTCCGAATTGCACTTCGTTATCAAATTTCTGACCATGGTCCGTCCTAATTGATACTATAGAACATCCTAATTTATTTTGAATCATTTTACTAAATATTTCAAACTAATTAAAGGCTTCGGTTTTATCACTTAAAAATCTAGTCCACGTGTATCGTGAATAGTCATCTACAATTACTAAGGTATAACGATTACCTCCGTAACTCCGCACAGCGGATGGACCAAAAAGGTCCATGTGTAATAATTCTAGGCATCTAGTAGTGGAGACTATATTCTTAGCTTTGTGACTAGCATGTGCTTGTTTTTCTATTTTACATGCATCGCAAAAATGTTGGTCATATCATAGGTTAGGCAAGTTTCTAACTAATTCTTTAGAGGCTAGGGATTGTATTTGTTGCATATTTGCGTGACCTAATCTTCTATGCCACAATGTAGAGTTTTCATCTAAGGTTGCTAAACATATTTTATCTTCCGGTTTATTTCCTAGTTTCATAACATATACGCCATCTTTCCTAATTCCTCTACCTATGACCTTTCCGTCCTTAACTATTTCGCTATCTTTACTTGTAAAAGTAACCCTACACTTATTATCACATATTTGTCCTATACTAAGCAAGTTATATGTTAAATTATCTACATGCTCAACATTTTCAATAGTTAGGGAGTCTTGAGAGATCGTACCTTTGCCAATGATTGTTCCACGAAAATCACTACCGAAAATAACATTACCTCCGTTGTATGCCTTGTAGGAGGAGAATAGCTTCCGATTTCCCGTCATGTGCTTCGAGCATCCGCTATCCTTAATCCATTCGTCGGGCTCCAAATTTATCCCTAGACATATTTCATCGGTGGCTTGAGCTACAAGGCACTTTTCGTCTTTTGCTTTGTCCGCTTCATCTTTGTCGCTATCACTCCATGTTCCACTAACAAATGCGCTTTCGTAAACATAACCCGGTGGCTTTGGACATTCGCCAATGAGATGGTTTTGGCTTCCACATCTAAAGCATTTTCTTTTCCCGTAATTATCATTTCTATTTCTTTGAAGCGATCTTCTTTCATCTCGCGGTTGTCTCGTGAATCTTCCTCATCTCTTGAAGAATTTCTTGAATTCTCTCACGGCCATTGCATATTCTTCGTCTTCACTATCGTCACTTGAATCTTCATCATCACTAACCTCCTTTTTGACTTTTAGCGCAAGAGTTTTTATTTGATCTTTCTTACTCTTGACCGTTTCAAAGTCTCTCTTTATAATTTCTTCATGGACCTTCAAGTTGCCAATAAGTTCATCAAGTGATAGCGTCATCAAGTTCTTCGATTCTTCAATAGCCGTGACCTTCGCGCGCCATTTTGGATGCAATGCCCTAAGAAATTTCCTTACACAATTTTTGCTAGAAAAAGTCTCATCAAGTGCTTTTAAACTTGTGATGATTGTGTTAAATTTAGCAAATGCATTATCAATAGATTCCTCTTCAGGAATTGTAAATTGTTCATATTGTTGAACAAGCAGATCTATTTTGTTATCTTTGACTTGACTATTACCTTGGTGAGTGATTAGTAAAGAATCCCAAATTTCTTTTGCGGTTTGACACATAAAAATTCTTTCATATTCTTTGCGTGGTAACGCATTATAAATCACCATTTTAGCCTCATTATTTTTTGCTAGCTTCTTTTTCAAATCATCATTTTGTTTTTCAAAAGGTACAATTTCATCAATTTTAGTTAAAGGATTATTTTGAATAGGAGGAAAATCACCATAGGTAATAACATGCCAAAGATCAAGATCCTTTGATTTCACATAAGTTTCGAATCTATTTTTCCAATAAAGAAAACCATCACTTTCAAATAGCGGTGGTCTTTGCATAGATTGCCCTTCTAAATATTTTAAAGATTCCATAGATCGTTTCAAGTTTTAAAATCCAGTTTATTTTAAAAATCTTGTTTGACGTGGCTCTTGATACCAAGTGTGGAAAACTAGAAGGGGGGTTGAATAGTTTTACGTCTTTTTAATTTATATTATGAAAACTTTGTTTACTTTTTAGATTCGAATTTATGTGAACTCAACTCTTGAACAATATGAACAAATATAAGTAAATATAAGTAAGCAATGCAAGTAAGGTAATAAATATGAAATGAAAGATAGAGATGGAAAGATCTAACCGAGAGACAAGAGATTTATAGTGGTTCGGCTACAAGGACACCTTCCTTGCCCTACTCCACTCCCCGAGCACCTAACTCGAGAGTTCACAACACTATGTCAACAAGCTCCCTTATGGCGGAGAAAACCTTACACGACTTTAGCTTACACCGGCTTAACGACACAAAGCTAGATGTCGGGTTCTAATCGTAGCTAGAACCAATCTCACAACTTATACACGACTTAATCACACCTTCTTCTTCACGACTTCTTCACAACTTCTTCATGACTTCTTCACTATGACTTCACAACTAAGCACAACCTATGTACACTTCTACTTCTTCACACCTTCACTACTTACACATCTTAACAACACAACTTCTCTACTTACACACTAACCTATCCCAAACAATTATTCACACAACTATCTAACAACAATACACAACTTATATACAAATGTATGATGACACAAACAACTTAGGTATCTAAGTTGCAATACTTCTTCTCTAGTTGTTGAAGGAGTATTCTTCTCTTGCACTTGAATGGAGGAATCTTGGATCACTTGGAAACCAAAGCTTAAGATTATATGATCAAAGGGTTTTTGAAGATATGAAATGAGATCTATAACAGAAAGTTTTAGTGTGCAAAAGGTAAGTAAAAATCCAGAGGAAGGCTGGTATTTATAGGCAGAAAAACTGGACAGCTGGAACCTACTGGAGCGGGGCCGGCCCCCTTAAATAGGGGGGCGGTCCCCTTAATTTTAAGGGGGCCGCCTAGCAAAATTAAGGGGGCCGCCCAAGCCGTCCGTTGCCCAGTTTTGTCTTTTTGTGGGGAAGGTTTTTCTGGAACATTTTTACTGATTTTGGTTAAAAATTTGAATTCATAAATTTATAATCAATTAAACCTTTTTATTTATTACCAAAAAATGTTTTTCTAAAAGATATAAAATGTTTTTGACATTTTAAAAAATCTAGTTATTAAGAAAATGTTCCTTTGATCATATAATGCATTAAGCATTAGTTCATTCATACCTTAAGTGATTTTAGTTGTAGAAGTGAATATTTACAACTAAGTACTTGTTTATTTTATAAGTTTATGTTTTAATGAGTTTACATTTTGTGATCATCAAAACATAGAGATATGAATAAATATTGATAATGTTTTTAGGCATTATTTATGTCAACAAAGAGAAACTGTATGCCAAATTTTCAAAGTGTGATTTTTGGATCAGAAGAGTACAATTTCTTGGTCACGTCATTGATAGTCAAGGACTACAGGTTGATCCAGCAAAGATTGAGGCAGTTAAAGATTGGGCAACACCAAAAACTCCCACAGAAATTCGTCAATTCTTAGGACTTGCCGGATATTACAGAGTTGGGTGCCGTGGTTTTCGCACTCAAGATTTGGAGGCATTATCTTTATGGAACAAAGTGTGTAGTATTTACAGACCACAAAAGCCTACAGTACATTCTTGATCAGAAGGAACTTAACATGAGGCAACGTCGTTGGTTGGAACTACTTAGTGATTACGACTGTGAAATCAGATATCACCCAGGAAAAGCCAATGTTGTGGCAGATGCACTCAGTCGGAAAGAAAGACTCAAGCCTTTGAGAGTCAGATCATTGGGAATGACAATTATTTCACCACTACCATCAAAAATCCTAGAGGCTCAGGTAGAAGCACTCAAGGAAGAAAACCTACCAAGTGAAACACTTAAAGGAATGCAAGATAATGTAAACGGTTTAGTAAGGAGATCAGATGGAACGTTATGCTTCAAGGATAGAAGTTGGATACCTCTCTATGGTGGAATACGAGATTTGATCATGCACGAATCACATAAGTCGAAGTACTCTATTCATCCAGGTTCTGATAAGATGTATCAGGATCTCAAGAAGCTTTATTGGTGGCCCAATATGAAAGCAGAGATAGCTACGTATGTCAGTAAATGCCTTACTTGTGCTAAAGTGAAAGTTGAGTACCAGAAACCATCTGGATTGCTTCAGCAACCAAAGATTCCCCAGTGGAAGTGGGAATGCATTACAATGGACTTTGTCACTAAACTTCCCAAAACATCAGGAGGTTTCGATGCTATTTGGGTAATAGTTGATCGTCTCACCAAGTCAGCTCATTTCATTCCAATCAAAGAGACTTACACTATGGATCAGCTAGCCAGACTTTACGTCAAGGAAATTGTCTCAAGGCACGGTGCACCAATTTCCATCATTTCCGACAGAGATAGTCGCTTTACTTCAAATTTTTGGGAATCATTGCAAGACTCATTTGGATCAAAGTTAGACATGAGTACCGCCCCATATCATCCTCAGACCGATGGTCAGAGCGAGAGAACGATTCAGACATTGGAAGACATGCTTAGGGCATGTGTCATTGACTTTGGAAATTGTTGGGCTAACCATTTGCCATTGATTGAGTTCTCTTACAATAACAGTTATCATACGAGCATAAAAGCTGCACCATTCGAGGCACACTACGGTCGTAAGTGCAGGTCCCGAGTTTGTTGGGCCGAAGTTGGTGATGTACAGCTAACAGGTCCAGAATTGGTCAGAGAGACAACCGAAAAGATAATTCAGATTCGAGAAAGACTCCAAACAGCCAGAAGTCGACAGAAAAGTTACGCCGATGTTCGACGTAAACCATTAGAATTTCAAGTTGGAGACAAAGTCATGTTGAAGGTCTCGCCTTGGAAGGGCGTGATACGATTCGCGAAATGCGGTAAGTTGAACCCGAGATACATAGGACCATTCGAGATTCTGGAAAAGGTTGGTCCGGTAGCATACAGGCTTGAGCTTCCGTCAGAGCTCAGCAATGTACATAACACGTTTCATGTCTCAAACCTCAAGAAATGTCTTTCAGACGAGTGTTTCGTAATCCCATTGGAAGAAATTCAGATCGATGATAATCTTAACTTTGTGGAAGAACCAGCAGAAATCATGGACCGGGAGGTTAAACAGTTGAAGCAAAGCCGAATTCCGATCGTCAAAGTTCGCTGGAATTCTCGTAGAGGTCCCGAGTTTACTTGGGAACGGGAAGACCAGATGCGACTCAAATACCCACATCTTTTCACCGAGACCACTCCAGAGAACAACATCATCTGAATTCAGGGACTGAATTCCTCTTAGGGTGGTCGACTGTCACAACTCATAATTTCAGGTCATTTTCCAAACCCCGATAATTTACTATTCATGAGTACTATTCATAAATCACTATTCACCGATCACTATTCATCATTTCACTATTCATCGTTTTTGAAGCCAGTTTGAGACTTTGAGAAGTCGTCAAAAATTTTACTATTCACATGACACTATTCATTCCCGGAGGGAAATCACTATTCATGGGCATCATTCATCATGTCGTAAACTAGGTTTACGAGTATTCAAATGCGCGTAACCAGTTAGGTTTAGCTGCGTATTCATGCATCATCAGTAAGGACACATCATACAGACTAGAGTAGTCTGCATATCATCAGTAATATCAGTACCATATCAATTCATGCATGTGTCTGTGTGATTTTCATTAACGTATGCTTAATTGTTTAATTAACGTTACCACTCAGTCATTTCTATCAACAGTAAACCCAAATACTCCAGACAATGATCCAAATACATTTTCAAACTAATTATAATGATATAGAAATTATATTATTACTTTACCCGGTGTTTTTAAACCAATCGTTACATTTTTCATTTGACGCTTATAACTCCGTCGATTTACGAAATTTCAATCCGATTATCATTCTAACACCCGATTCTCGCAAGGAACATGATTTTACAATTTTTAAAACGTCGTCGTATCTCATTTTACCTCGTCATGAATTATTTCTAGTTAACTCGGTACCCGATAACACTCAATGTATACACAAATCAACTAAATACTTACACTAATGGGACACTTGGCAAGATTTCATCAAACCCTTCCTAAATACCCATGTGTGCCCCCCCCCCCCCCCCTAACCATCCCATTTAGCTAATACTTCCAATTTGCATTAAATGAATTTACATGATTTAATTCCATCCTCCACTAACACAAATACATACACCATAAACCATTTTAGTGAAAGAAAGATCAAACCTCTCATCCCTTCATCTCCTAGGTTCAGCCACATCAAGAACAAGAGGAGAAATCCATAGATTTTTCAAGAACAAAGCATAATCATACTCCATTTACTATCCTAGTTAAGGTCTTGTGATCAAAACCTCAAGTTATTGCACCTTTCTCATCAAATCACTCCAAGATTGTAAGTAAACTTCAAGAACATCATTTTGATCTTTTCATACTTTCATTTACTTCATATGATCATGTATTTTCAAGGTTATACTAGTTACTTTTGCAAGTTACTTATGTTCTGATACCATTTTGTTTATAAACTATCACAAACACTAGATCTATAAGTTTCACTAATAACCACATGAGATCCACCAAGTTTGGTGATGTTTAGGACTCCATGACACCCTAAGAAGGTGTATGGTAGGATTTGCAAACTTGTGGAGTTGATTTGAGGTTGTATGATCAAGATTAGAACCATAGAAATGAGTTTTTAAAACGTATATATACCTACTGTCCAAAATCGTGTAAACTGGAAAACTCAGTAACTTTTGGCATATTTTGGCCTTCATATTCAGAAATTTCTTTCAAAAACGAAACCGTGGCCGCAAGAATCACTAAAAACCGACTTATAACGAAGGAGATATGATCGTTCGAAGTTAGACGACGAAAACTAATTTTCTAAAAATAAGCGTGCTGTTAGCCGAACTTTAAAGGACCAAACAAGGCGTTAGACGTGATCTAGGAGAGCCAAACTACTGAGATTATGTTAGTTCATGTTATGACGAATCCGTGGATATAAAGAACGTAGAAAACGAGCTTATAACGACCGAGATATACACGTTCGAAGCCGACGAACTCTATTCTATTTTGTCAGCCCTAATAGAAAGTATTTTTCTAAGTATATACGTTAACATTTTTACAAGCCATTACATTGATAGCCGGTTTTCTATCTATTCAAGACGCATATGATCAAAAGTCCAATAACACGACACGAAAAACTTGTAACAACGTTTTATTTTCAAGGACGTCAAATTCATTCACAACACTTAACGTGCACTAATTCGCGACTAGTTTTGCGAGGCCGTTTTGGATATAATTTCACAAGTATGAAAAGTATTGTTTTGCGACGAAAATATTATATTTGTCAATAGAACACCAAACAAGGATCATGGAGTGTAGTTTTAACATATTTACGCGAAATGTGGTTTATAACTTAACAAGACGTCAAAATGTATTTTTCGACGATAAACATTGTTTTCAAAACTTTCGAGTGGTATCGATAACATACCTGTTTGCATGAGTAACATCATTTCATTTGCTTACCTTAGATCATATCATTCATGATAGGTCGCGGTTAGGAACCGAGCCTCATCTCATCATATCCATTGTGATCATTGTTGCTATATCATATCAGGTGAGTTTTCATAGCCCCGTTTTAAATTGTTTATTGATTTCTAAACTCTCGGGGGAGAATACATTGCACCATTTTTATATGCGGACCAAAGTATACAAACTCATTACATTGCTTAAGTTACATCATTGCCCAGATTAAAGTCCCCTTATATTATCATGAACCGTTAATTGTTAGTAAGCGAGAGTGAGTGGATAGATCTATTGAGGGTGACTCCTCCGTTCGGGTTGGTAGCACCAACTGGTCAAACGAACGCATTTCATTTCTGTCATATTAGAGTGATTGGCAAACACTCGGTTGGGGCATTTCATTCAGTCTAGCTTCGGGGTCATGAGCTTAGAGCTAATGTATCATTTTTATGTGGCATGGATTTGTCATACACTTTATACTTGTGGTTTCCGTACAATCATTCATTTACATAAACCTATGATCTCACCAACATTTTTGTTGACCATTTTTAGCAATGTATTTTCAGGTAATTAAGGTATCGCATGTTGGCTTGCATATGGACATCATGGAGTCGCGGAGTCGACGCGTCTCACTTTATATTTTATGCACTTATCCATCGTTTGAATTGTATGAACTTGTTTTCTGAAAACTTGTTTCACCTTTTGGGACCTAGCTTTATAACTCTGAATGTTTTTAAATAATCAAACGATGTATTTTCTAAACGACACTTTAGGTCGTTCAATATAACTATAACTTTGGTGCTATGACCAGTCGTGCCCCTGAATGACTTATTCCGCTGCAAGTCACGAAATTTGGGGTGTGACAGTATTAGCTCCAAGAGCTCAGTCTCACGTTTTACACCCTAAAAAGGTTTCTTAGTTATTTTGGTCAACATGCAAGTCTTACACTTTTCAGTGTCCATGTCAAATGCTGGGATTAACCCATCCTTAGATATATCTTGCATCCTTTTATAGAGTACATGGCCAAGTCTAGCATGCCAGAGGGTAGAGTTGTTCAGTTTAGAGGTTGACATAAAGGCTGAATTAACAATATCAGTGACAATATTAAGTCTGAACATTTGATTACACAAATAGCCAAAACCAATAAACACACCATGTCTAGATAATATAAATTTATCAGATTCAATAACTTGTTTATATCCATGATTATTCAAAACACTACTTGAAACCAAGTTTTTCCTTATATCAGGAACATGAATAACATTAAACAAAGTTACAATCTTTCCAGAACTAAAACTAAGATCTACACAAACATGACCATGCACCAGGGCTGTTGACTCATTTCCCATGTGAAGAATAGAACCATCATTCAGTGACTCGTAAGTCTTGAACCAGCGTCTATCTTTGCACACATGAATAGTTGCTCCAGAGTCAACCCACCACGCAACATCATCATCCTGCACATAGTTAGATTCAGATACATATGTGACATAATAAACCTGAAAAGATTTATTAAACATATTCTGACCTTTCAGTGAGTTGGTAGAACCACCACTCCCTGATGTACTAGTGCTTGAACCATTGGCTTTACCACCAACCTTAACACTTTTGCAATCCCTTTTAATGTGACCAGTTTTGCCACATTTCCAACAAGTAGGTGTTACCTTCTTGTTAGGGTCAGCCCTTGTGTTATCATGATGTTTACGTTTGCCCTTGTTGTCATTGTACCTGGTGGAGTTGTTATGTTCCACCATATTGACAACAGATGCACCAGTAGCATTGCTACTCTTTGGCTTGTCACTGTCCTGCGCCCTGAGGGATTCCTCAATACGCAAATGACTGCCCAACTGAACAAGAGTCAGTTCTTCCTTCTTATGTTTCAAGGTATGCTTGAAATCTTTCCAAGAAGGAGGTAGTTTGTCAATGATACAAGAGACTGAAATAGCCTCATCCACGTTCATTTTGTGTTATGTAAACCTTCCAAGTATACCAAGAAGTTCATTGTATTGTTCCATAACTGGTCTTGAATCAGTCATTTTGTAATTTGTGAAATTACTTACAAGAAACTTCTTGATGCATCCTCAGCCATATATTTGGCATCCAAGGAATCCCATAGTTCTTTGGAAGATTCAACATTCTGATAAATATCAAAGAGAGAATCAGACATACCATTGAGGATTAAACCTCTGCAAATGTAATCATCATTCTCCCATTTGCTCCTCTTCCTTATTTGTTCCACAGTAGCATCATCACCATCATCAGGAATAGAAGTGCTCAGAACATACACCACACTCATGCTAGAAAGCAAGAAGTGCATCTTCTTCTGCCATCTCCTGAAGTCCACCCCTTCAAACTTATCAATCTTGGCAAAGTTTGAAGCCATGTGTTTCATAGCAGCAGCAACCATTGATTATCACAAAATAGTTTACTTTGATTATTGATTGTTGTTTGGCCCAGAACAGGGTGAAGATAATCAATGACCTAACTACGTACCAATAATGGTTACCGGAGATCACTTGGAATCGTGTTATCACTTTCCAAAGTAACTATTCGACCCTATTGCCTGGGTATCATGAATATCTACTTGGGATAAGACCAAATGTTGTTATTGAATTAGGCACAAATCAATAACCCTTTTGCTTTCAAGTGTTTATGTTCTCTGTTTCGTCTCTCTCATGCATGATTTGATCTTCTTATTTATAGGAGAATACTCATAGCTAGTTAAATAGAATTATGAGGATTAATCGGCTCATTAATCGCCTCATAATTATCTCCATTATAGCCAATAGTAGTTACATGACCAATTAAACGTGGTCATAAATGCAATTTTTACTGCCACTTGAATAGGTCAGAGTAGTTACCAGCAGTACTAACTTAATACCAGCAGTACTAACTCAATACCGGCAATACTAACTCTGCACCAGCAGTACTAACTCAATACCAGCAGTACTATGAAAGTACTAGCAGTAGAAACTCAGTGAAGGATTAAACCTTCTGATGAGTTACTCCTAACCACTATTTGAGTCAGGGTAGTCAGGGACCTAATGGGTGTACACTCCGTACCTCCTGACCCATTACCAGGTGTGAACTGATCCCTCAAGTGCACTAAATTTTCCAACAGAAACTTGGAAATGTGAATGCGTTTACGGCTTATGACATGTTCAACCGCAATGGTGATGGTGTATTGTCATCAAGAAATTTAGTTTTATGGCAAACAGTGGGTTGGACAACAGGGTACTTTATTTTGAAAAATCGTAACTGCCGGGTGTTTGGGAAAAAGGTTGACTCGCATGTGAAATTAATTCAAGAAATACAGTTAAGGAGTTACAAATGGATTATGAGAAGATCTAAAAAATATAAACTGAGATGGAGTCGGTGGCTGGTAGATCCGGGTTCATGTACAGGTTAGATCAGTATATAGAGTTGGTGTTGGGGGATGTGATGAGGTTGATGTCGTTACAACACAAGAGATGGTTTGCTGAAAACAAACAACGGACAAGATGAACGTAAGTTGGGATCTCTGTTGGTTGAGATGACCACATCTCGTGGTAGTATTGCTGGGATCGGCATATCTTTTCTGTGTATTTTTGTTATATACAATTTGAGGTTTTAGTTGTGCGAGGATTGATGTGATTGAGATGCGTTGTATCTTTAGTTGTAACATTGTAACACTATGTTGAGTAATAAATATTTTGTTGATTCTAAAAAAAACATTAGTTAGTCGTATCTAAGATTTAGTTATATTTGGAGAAGGAAAACCCAACTGACTTAGTTGAGTTGGCCACCTGAGCCCCTTCTGGAACTTGGGGAGGGGTTTTACCCGGGTTCGGGTCCTAGGGCCTGCCCGTTTGAATGGTTTAACTTGGATGTCGAATTTCAAGTGTGCTTCCGTTTTAAATAATAATAATAAATAAATAAATAAATAAAATAAAATAAAAATGGAGAAGGAAAATGAACTTTTGAAAGTGTTATAAACTTTTAATACAAGATTTAATGAAAAAGATACATTTTTCTTTAATTACAACACTTTATTTATAAGCAAAGACAAACATTTTGTAGTTTAGCTTATATTCATATTATGATACCAGATACACTTTTGGTGGAACAATGTTAACAACTATTTGTACTTTTTACCAACTATATTAAATCTTGAGTTTTGATAAGTACTTCTGAGCTTATCTTCTCAAGATGTTTCCCGGCAATTTATCATGGACTTAACATTATAGTGAAATGTATAACTCTTGGAGTGTCTTTACTTTGTTGAGGAGATCTTTAGAGAGTCAGTGTGTTATCGTCATCACACAATGACTCCATCATCCTAATCCCATCCTTATCTTTATTTTCTGAGTTCCGCTTCAGTTTATGATATGTCTTTCTTCTTAAACTCTGAATGATTTCTTGAGGATGATTCCCTGAATTTATTCTAACATTCTGAACATATTCTAACGTTTAGGGACTTGTATTTCACTCAAATCTCTTTCATTCAAATTCTATTTAACGAAAGTGGATACTGAATTGGCCCAATAAAAAAACCACTGTGATGAAGCTAACTACATGGAATAAGTAGATATGACAATTATGACACACATATACCTATTGAAGGAGTTGAATCTGGTTATGCCTTATTTCTTATCGTAAAACCAAAGTGAATTCATAAGGCATAAAAGCAAGTTTAAATATAGACAGAAGTGTTTCGGGTCAATTCAATCCATACAAAATTTTCAATTTTTCATACTGTAACAGCTAGTAACAAGTAAAAAAATAAGAGAATTAATGGTGTTACCTTATCATGCATCGCTTGGACAGCTTTAATCTCTCGCCAGCATTCATTGTTAGCAGACATATGTATTATGCCCAATTGTAATGTTATTATAGTAGCTTAATATTTGTAGTTGGACCCATTAGTGTGTTATTTATACACAACATTGTAACCCATTCATGATTATGCAATATACGGTTTTACAAATTCAATTTCTGCATGGTTTCTTATCTGAGACTGTTTATATGCATCAGCCTTCTGACTTTCGGGATCCTCGCCATCTCGATCATGTTTGACTTTTGCAGAGATCATTATATGGGCTTAAACAGTCTCCTCGGGCCTGGTTCTAGCGGTTTGCTGCTTATGCTGCTTGTGGTGGGTTTCACCATAGTCGGTGTGACTCCTTGCTTTTTGTTTATCGAAAGGGCTCGGATGTTGCTTATTTATTGTTATACAGTGTGTTGATGATATAGTTCTGACTGCATCCTCAACTACTCTTCTACATCAGGTTAATGCTTCTCTTCATGCAGAGTTTTCCATGACAGATCTTGGCCCTCTTAATTATTTTTTGGGCATTTATGTGACGCGTAATACTTCGGGGATGTTTCTTTCTCAATCGAAGTATGCTATTGAGGTTCTTGGGCGTGCTGACATGCTCACTTGTAACCCCTGTTGGACTCTTTTTTGACACGGATACCAAACTTGCTACTGATGGTGATCCTGTTCCTGTCCCTACTTTGTATCTTAGTCTTGTGGACACTACGTTATGTTCGAGGTACATTGGACTATGGATTACAGCTATATTCGTCTTCGACATCTTCTTTGGTTGCTTAATCAGATGCAGACTGGGTTGGCTGCCCTACTACACACCGGTCCACTTCATGCTATTGTGTTTTTCTTGGCAACAATCTTCTCTCTTGGTCCTCTAAGCGGCAGTTCACGCGTTCTTGATCCAGTGCAGAAGCTGAGTATAGAGGTGTTGCCAATGTTGTTGCTGAGACCTGTTGGTTACGTAATCTATTATGTGAGTTTCATACACCACTTTCTACCGCTATGATTGTTTATTGTGATAATGTAATTGTTGTATATCTCTCTTCTAATTCTATGCAGCATCAACGTAGGAAGCATATTGACATTCACTTTGTTCGTGATTTGCTAGCTACCGGGCATGTCCATGTTCTTCATGTTCCATCTCGTTATCAGTATGCAAATATATTCACTAAAGGCTTGCCTACGGCTTTGTTTGATGAGTTTCGCTCCAGCTTGAGTGTTCATTCCTTTCCTGCTCAAACTGCGATGGGCTGTTAGCAGACATATGTATTAGGCCCAATTGTAATGTTATTATAGTAGCTTAATATTTGTAGTTAGGCCCATTAGTGTGTTATTTATACACAACATTATAACCTATTCATGATTATGCAATATACGGTTTTGCATTCATTAGGTGACTTAGAAAGTACGTCAGATTTCTTTTTTTTTAACACCTTCCATGCTCGCTCTACTACCAACTTCATCAATTAGATCAATCATATTCATGTTTTAATCCATTAATGCCAACCACAAAGATAAATTGCTATAGCATGTGCAAAATGATTTTAGATTATTAGTTTAAAACTTAGAATAGTTATTTCATTAATTAGAAGATTTTATATGTTCACTATAAAATGAGAATGTCAAAAAAATGGTCAAGTACATTTAATCATATTCATTTGACTTTTTCTAAGACAATGGGATAACTGTTGGAAAAAATATATTTAAATGAAACATTTTACGTTTTCGTATGGATTGCAATAGGAGTTTACTACTTTACTCGCCAAGTTTATGAGTGATTAATATGAAGGAAAATGATTCACAGACCTAAATTCGTGCCTAAATTCATGCCTAAACATGTGTGGCATTATCCTCATTTCTGAAAAAGTAGGTCGCTTGACTGCAGTCATCATGATGATGCCACGCATTAATTTAGGCCAATAGTTTAGGTCTCTCAATCTGGATTCTAATATGAATTGGTAAATAAGCTATTAGCTGTAAGTAATAGCAGGAAATATGTAGCCCACTTAGCCCATTTTTTTTAAATTGCTTGTCCCAGTTCTACAAATACAACTTTCTGGAAGAAGTAGATGCATTAAATTAGAATTAGGGGTCACAGAAATTGACGTTTATAATTAAGTACAAATCAAAGGCGGAAACAAGTTTTGGTGACGAATAAATTTCGATGCAAAGCAAGGCTGTATGGCTTCATTGTGGCTATATGGATGGGCATACATGTGTTGCAGGGTGGCAAATATAAAAAAAGAACGCAATTGGCTTCATTGTGGCTATATAATTCATGGAATGAGTTGCATAAAATTCATTAAACTTTTGTAAAAAGTTTCACCGCGATCTACTTTGGTAATACTTGTCAATTCGAATTTGAAAATTGTCCAATAGAGGTCAGTTTTTTTTATATACTAATGCCAATGGTGGGAAACATTATTAATTTGATAAGTCACAAACGGCATCTACTAATAAAATATTGAGTCAACATTGTTTTAGTTTAATGTCTCAACTTCAAAAGAACTGCTAAAATGTTGTTTGTGCTGTAATTACAGGTCAAAATGGTCACTTATAAAGAGAAACACACAGGAATCATGCTTTCCATCCCAGTCCTCCATACACATAAGAAAAAACAAAAATAGAAAATTGCTTAAATCCAAACATTCAAATAAACCAAAATAGAAAATTGCAATCCAACACTAATGTCTCAACTTCAAAAGAGCAGCACCAGACCTTCAGACTCCTCAACTCCTGCACTCCTAAACTCCTAGTTAGTGGGAGGGGCCCCACCATGCTGCGAATCAACAAATAAGTTAATACAGAATATAGTATTTGTTTCAAAACTAGCATCAAATATAAGACTAAATTTGTATTTGTGAATACCTTATCACCAACCCTACGGTCACCACTGCCATTTGCAGCAGCATCACTCGTATTCTCCCTCAACCTATGGAAAAGGAGAAAAAATCATGTCACTATTTTTTACTGAATTTATGAAACAAAATTTTAAGTACTATGTTTTTATTATCTTATAAAAATTTTAATTTTGGGAAAAGAGGTAGGAATAAATAAGGTGATGATTAAGCCACCTGATCACTGGTTTGCGTTCTATTGGAAAAAGACATTTAATAAGGTGTTGATTAAGCCAAAAACCACATATATTTAGACTAGTGTAGATCGTTTTAGCATTATATATAATGTGTTTAATTCAAATCAAAAGTAGCTCACAAATAAATAAAAGAGATCACGCATTCGTTTGGTGTCTGCAGCCTTGTAGACACCGTTGTGGCACCAACAACAACAGCACTAGTGGACTCTGTAGCAGCAGCAGCACCAGCACCAGCGACCTCTGCAACACCAGATGTACCAGTGGCCTGCTGCAAAACATGTTAAAAAATAGTTTATAATTCACAAAAAAAATAGAATGAAAGTAAACCATAATCTCAAATTAGAGTACCTGCTTAGCACCTTCTGGTGGTGGAACAATACAGTACCACCTATCGAAAAAATAAAAAATAAATAATTTTTATTATTATCATAAAAAATTTAAGTTACGAAAAAAAAAGGTAGGAATAATGCCTTACCTTTGTAATGAGCCTTAATGGATGGGCACTCATAATGGCAGGATTAATGCCTTACCATGTGTTAAATATGTATTGAGCCTTTACAAGCACTCGTTGATAAGAATAGGATGGCCCCTCATAATGGCAGGAATAAAATTCTGATGTTTGTAGTGCTGAATTTAATAGTAATGAATCAGATTGAGGAAATTTCTTTCCATCAATACATAATGCTGAGTTAGATTGAGGAATTTGACTTCCATCAATACATAGTGCTACTTTTGATAGATTAGATTGAGGGATTGGAATTCCGTCAATATCTAATCCTAATAGTTTTTTTCCATTCTGAATTGCCTTCATACATCCTGCCCATGTATCGTCTGATGCATCTGTTTCAATAATCAAAAAATCTTTTGTATAAGAAGGATCAAGGAGCAAAGAACAAGAAAAAATATCAAGAACAAAGAAGGAACGATGTCAAACACAAAAAACCAAAATCAACAGTCATTAATTAATAACACTCAGGTATAAATCATCAACCAATCTATTATTAGAATTCATAATGTTTTCATACATTATTTTATTATGCTACGTATATAGTATTATTTTCTTTGTTACAACAAATAAATTAATAAAATTGGCTTTATATTGTTAAACTCTAGAAAATATATTAGACAATATGTCGAATTCATCAACTATAAATAAAGAAGATATATCTATTATTCATGAACATGAAAATGAATCAGGATTTATGTTAGATACTATTATTAATAGAACAGCTATTAGAAGATCAAATTTTACACTATCAGAAAAACACAATTTTGATTATTCAAGATCACTCAGAGAGTTATTTTCACGAAAGAATATAATATATTTTGGAAAAATTATTGGAGAAGAACCAATTCCTATTGAACAAACAAAAGGAGATATTATTATTCCTATAATCAATAAACAACAAATAAACAATAGAATAAAACAAATGAATGAAAAAGATAGAAGTAAAATAGCATATATTCATATATCAACTATACAAGTAATATTAAAAAGCACATTTATGGGTTGTAACACACCTATTGAATTAGAATTAAGAGATGACAGAATTATTAATAAAGAAGAAAGTATTATTGCTAGAGGCAAAGGAAACTTAGCCGAAGGTAAAATAAAATTCGATGTTAATATACAAATGGGATTAAGTTTAAAAGATAAAGATATAAATAAAAGTATCACTATTAGATATGAATTATTAAGAAGAACATTCATGTACAAAGGAAATCATCCTTTTACAGTCACATATCAAATAAACTATGCACTCACGAATTCACACCATAGTATAACTTTTAAAACAAGCGATAGAATTTATATTGATAAACTTTTTGAACCATTACTAAATCTTGAAGCACCAAATTTATTTTCAAAACATAAATATATTGAAAGAACTAGAAAATCAACATCAGATATACCACGTGATATACCATCAGTATGGATACCACAAATAGAAAAACCAATTTCAGTAACAACTGGAGAATCCTCAAATACAAAAGATGAAAAACTAGAAGAAATAAAAGAAGTAAAAGAAATGATAAGATCATTGAGTCTAAGAATATGAGCGACACAAAAATACAAATGAACAATAATTATACTCACGAAGAAAGACTATGTTACAAGAAATAAAAATAGTTAAAAACAAAATAAAAAGAAAAGAAAAATTAATATATATTGGCTTTCAACATATTAATATAGAATGGTATTTTAAAACACTAAGAAATAGTTTAAAAGAAAACATGAGAACAATACAAATAATCAGGTCAAAACTAGTTATTTGTTAGAAATGAGCTTATATCAACAAGAACTTCGAAAAACAATCAATGAGCAAAAAGAAACTATCAAACAATTAAAGATGCATATTCAGGAAACTGAAATAGAACTCAAAAATGAAATAAATATCTTTGAAAAAATACGTCTTATTAGAAGATTACGAGTACACCAAAGAACAAAAATAATTTGTGAAGAATGCTTTGAAACTACTTTAAAACAAGTTTTTTAAGATGAGTAAAGAATTATGTCAAGAACTACGAATTATTAACGCAGAAGCATGTGTTCATCGACTAGAACATATTATTTTAGATCATTACAATAAAGAAGAATTAGAACAACTATATGTGGCTATAACAAACTGATGCGGGGTTTTGCAACCTTACAACAGGTTTTACCTCTCGAGGGATCTCAAGATGCTTACAACCCCACCAGGCAGAGTACCTGACCGATGTAGTATAGTGTAGTGGTAAGTACGGGGGATTGATCGTTCTCCACAGGGAATAGTGTTCGTTAGGTATGAAAAACTACTCTAATAGGTCTAAGGGTGAGAGAAGATTCTTTTTATGTTTTTATAATTTTATGAAAGCAAGTAAAATCTCGGGTTTGAAAGAGTGGGCGGAATTAGTTGCTAGTCAACTAACCCAAGTTACTACGAATGCAAATAAAATAAAATAACAGAAAATGAAAGGGTGGTAAAACTTATGTGGAGAGAAATGTGTTTACTTAGATTTCCTTACTCCCTAACTATCTTTTACCGGTTGATTAGTGTGTATTAATTGCGTGGATGACGGGTGTATTCCTTAATACCAATCGTGGGGTGGCGTACGTACTTCCCCAACTCTACAAGCTCCTACTTCACTCCTATGTCGAGCCGGCTAGGAAGCTCCTAACATGGGATCACTAGAATTCGCTTGTGCATTAAATACAACCATAAAAACCTTAGTACGCATTGGTTCATGTTTCTTAAGACGTTCAAGCAAGTTACCGAATAGGAAGTTAGCCAGTTTTCTTAAGCCTAACATAGATGAACAATCATCCAATACAACTAATAACACACTAATAACCAATAATCAATAGCTAGGTTTCATTAGATCTAAGCAAACACAAGATAAATCTAGCCTAGCATGTTAAACAAAAGACAAGAACAAGATAGAATCAAACAACACATAGACATATTGAATGATTAATTGATAACTTATCTTCAATGTAACATGGAAGATCTCAAGGCAAAAAGCCTTGAAAAAGCTGCTAAAATCGTCTTAGGGTTTTCACACACAAAGTTCCCCAATAAGTTCCACCCCAATGACAAAAAATTGCAAAACTATATATAGACTTTCAGATCTGACGGCGTCACGTTATGGAGTGTGACGCCGTCACCTCGCCGCTTTTAGGGTTCCCGGATGGCCTTCTTGACGTCGTCCCTCTTTAGCTCTCCAAAATCCGTTCTGGCTTATCAAGGCTTGACGCCGTCAGATAATGGCTTGACGCCGTCCCTCTTTAAATTAAGCCGTGACGACCTTGATCACTCCAAAGGGTGACGCCGTCAGAATTCCATGCAAATTTCTCTGGCTTATCATGAGTAATTTTCACATCCACCACTTTTGCCAAGCCATGACGCCGTCCAGAACAAATCCTGACGCCGTCAAAGGTAATTTCCAGCACAATTTTGAGACTTTGTCGTTTTCTTCACTTTTATGCTCCAAAAACGTCCAAAATGCCTCCTTTTCCAGATTTATCCTCAAAAGTACCTAAAATGACAAAAGGAACGATTTAGGGCAATATTTGATCAAATAAATACGATTTAGGGCTTAAATGACCCCTTAAAAGCGGTACACTTTTCGCTTCATCAAATACCCTTACACTTGAGATTTGCTTGTCCTCAAGCAAATACGCTTTTATTCTAATCAAAATACAAGTTAGGGGTCATTTAACACTAATATAAAAGTAATTGCAACAAATAGTCGTTCCATTTTAATCATAATAAGCACGGAGATTACAAACTAGCACCTCACAAGTAGTGTTTAGATACTCACATCTCTCAAGTGTCATCAAAATAAAACTCATAAATGAAAACGGATAATATCTCTCACTACCTGTCATAGCAAATAGATTACCATATGCTTGGGAAAGGATCGAAAACCTCCTCCACTAGGCGTAAGCACCTAAGATAAACTATCAAAGAGGGCTTTTAAATGGGTTATAACGTTAGGTGTAGGGATATGATAAACACGGTTTTGTTGGATAAGGGATATTTTACTGGTGGCGAGTTAAAGATCTTGATCAATTACATGTACTATACAATGTTGCTAAGCCAAGACTCGACTCAATCTTAAGCTAAAAACAAAATAACAAAAACATAAAATAAACATAAAATGAAACGGGATGGTAGTCCGTATGTTTTTTCTATTTTTCTTTTTCTCATTTTTTTGTATTTTTCTTGATTTTTTTTTTTTTTTTTTTTTTATTGAATACACTTTTGCCCTACCATCCAAAATAATACATCATAGGGGCGTTGCATTCCCCTTACACTTGAATTTTTACATAACTTTACAAATTACTATTCTAATGACTCGAATTAAGATAATCAAAACACTTGGAGTACTTTTAAAATATTTAGCACATATGGGGGTAATAAATGATGTTCTTCCCCATTACTCCATTACACTAGTACTTCACCCATGAGTCCCAATCGTCCCAAAACAATATGTACAAGGATATGACTCGACTTAGCAACCATGTAATCAACTAGATAATTAACTTGGGTTTAAACAAATGTTGTCACAATAATGCACTAAAGATGAGTGCATACAAGGTAGGCTAAGGCGATTTGGGTGTACATTTAAGTGGGGTGTAACAAATTCTTCCTTTAAGTAAAATTCTTAAAGGTCGAAACGAAAAGATAGGCTCTGAGGGGTGTACTAGGGGTATCGTGTACTAAAAATGAGTACAACGCAAAGGGTGTGGGAGAATTACTTGACCAATGTAGCCAATGTAATTATAACAAAAACACAGGTGTAAAACAATGGGTTTATCCTAATGCCTCTTATCATGTAGTAAATCTAACTACACGAATGTAGTCTCACTTGTGGCCTCGGAATGGTCCTAACGCAAGTTCTAGAATCTAAGTGCTACCGGTACACACATCATAGCATAAATGTTTTTCCTACCAATTCTAGGGGCGAACCTCACATATTTGGGGGTGGAAAATTTTTTAGTGGTACGGTTTTTGTGCTAGTCATATAATTCCTATCCATGAGACGCTTATTAGAACTAAAGTTTCACTCCTAAATGTTGTAAAAAATTTTAAATTTGGCACTAAAATTGCCCTAACAAGTATTTATCTCAGTTTTATTACACATCTACCATTAAACAAACAAAAATCAAGCGTAATAGCATTCTCTAATCGTACTTTTACCCCCCCTTACACTTAAGATGAACATTGTCCCCAATGTTCAAATAACAAGATGTAAAAGCATAAAGTAAAAGAATGAAATCAAATACTCCCCTGATTCGCTCGGTGGATAATGAACTAACACGGTTAGATCTTCTTCCAAGGTAATGTTGAAGCTCCATGACTAATTCATCTCCAAAAGCTTGATTCCACATACATTTCCTTATCCAAAATAACCTGTTAAACCTGAGAAAACAAACACGAAAACCTGCATAACATCGGCGGGATAAATCTATATATAAGGATATAATGCTTGTGGAATGATTATTTTGCAGATTCCTGGAGATTATAAGTTAGAAATTTAATAAAAACTTTTTATGAAAACAAAACTTTCAAAAATTTTCAGAAAATTAAACCTGACGCCGTCAGGTTGTAGATCCTGACGCCGTCAGAAATAATCTGACAGAATTCTCATGTTATGTTTCCGGAAAATTTTTTGGAAAAACCTATACCTTACTTCCTGGAAATCCTGCAAAACATCATTATGACTCGATACAAGCATTTGACTCAAACAAATACTAATATGTATGTTCATTTATTATTATTACGATTCATGTTCATTTGTGTTCTAATAAACCGATTTGGATTTCCCTTACACTTAACTTTTGCAAAATACCTTTATATGTAGTTAAGACGAAGTTAAAAACAAGATAAAGCATTTTCACAAATTAGTTTTTAACATGAATCAATAATAATAAAAATTAAACACACATACGGAAATAAATAAAAACAAACAAACAAATAAGTAAACACACAAAGCAAATAAAACTTGGGTTGCCTCCCAAGAAGCGCTTTTCTTTATTAACGAGTCTTGTAGCTAGACTTAAAGTCACGCTACCCTATGTAAGTAAGCTCGTCATCGAGGACGTCTTTAGGGTTAAGCTTGGATTGAAGTTTTCTATTGGTCCGCTTAGTACGATATATCTTTTCAAACTTCTCTCCATCTGGGTCATACAATGTCATCTTAATATGCCATGACCCATCTCCATCTTTGGGTGGTTTGTCCCAATCCCACTTATGATCATCGTCCTCACAATTCCACTTATTCATCCCTAGGTTAATTGGCAAAACTCCTAGGAAATCAATCATCTTCCTAAAAACTAGAGGGTCTTCAAATGGATCCAATTCGGTGTCCCTAGCCAAGAGTTGCTCTACCGTATGTGTTCGGTTCACAAAGTCCTCTTCTAGGTAAAATGGGCGTTGGGGTCCTATGAAGTCTCTATTGATCCAAGGTCCATATCTAGATGGTCTCCTATTTGATTCTAACCAATGGGGTGTCGGTTCCTCACTAGTATCATAGGCATGTTTCTTAACATCATAGACTGACCAAGTATCTCCTTCTCCTACCGCTATCTTGGATTCCTTACAATCAATCATAGCACTAGTGGTTGCCAAAAATCCTCTACCAATCAACAAGGGGCATGTAGGGTCGCTAACCATATCAAGGACGTGGAAATCAGCTAAAATGGTTAGTTTTCCTATGTGTACTAACACGTCTTTGACTACTTCAACCGGGTAAGCAACACTCCCATCCGCTAAACCAATTATCACCTCGGTTTCTTCAAGTTTTCCTAGTTTTAAAGAGGTGTAGAGAGGTAACGGAAGTAGGTTAAGGCTTGATCCAAGATCGGCTAATGTGTCATAAGCCTCCGAATTACCGATCTTGAAAGGTAGAACAAATAAGCCCGGATCATCTAATTTCTTAGGTAGTTTGTTTTGAACGAAGGCGGTCCCTTTTTCGCCTAACTTGAGCTTCTTCTCATCCAACACATCAACAACCGGACTTTCAAGGTGGAGCTCCTTGAGTTCTTCGTCAAGGTTTTGAGTGGGAGGTGTTTTAACTATGTTGTTGACCAATTTGGATGTCATAACTTCTTGGTCATTTAGAACGACTTGGGTTTGTTTGAAACACGTGCTCATGGAATTGACCGAATAATATTGTGGACAAGAACTAGGAGACGAAACCGACGAGATGGCATTGACGTTTAGTTTTGGGTTCTTGACCGTGTTGCTAGGGAGTGCTCCCATTTCTCGGTCATTGAGGGCTTTCAACAAAGTGTCAATCTTATTGGTCACCTCACTTTGTTTTTGTTTGAAATCGGCTTCAAACTTGGCTAAACGAGCTTCTTGAGATGCCATAAATTGGGACATCAATCCTTCAAAGTTATTGGTACTACCATTGCCGGAAGGATTGTTGTTGAAAGTACGGTTCGAGTTGGAACCGCTTGATTGGAAACGATTAGGTGGGTTGGAAGAATTGGTTTGTTGTGTGTTTTGGTTTTGTTTCCACCTAAGGTTCGGGTGATTTTTCCATAAGGGGTTGTATGTATCACCGTAGGGGTATGGCTTGGGTTTGAAAGTGTACCACTTGTCTCCCGCTCCGTCGGTACGCGAGGATGCGTAGTCCGCAAAAGCTTGTTCGGGGAGTTCCATGCAATCATGAGTGTCATGGGGACCACTACATAATTCACATGAAGAAGTGATTTTGTTCACTTGGCTTGAAGGTTTAGGAGCCTCGTAGGATTTCATGAGAAACTTGACTTGGTCTTCAAGTTCTATGATCCTACGGTCGGAAGTGCTTGGATTGTTCGAAGGCAAAGATATTGCCTTGACCGTTTTATTCAAATCACGGGGATCACTCCAACTTTCGTTGTCATAAAGAGCAAGATCTTCTAGGAGAGCCCATGATTGTTCCGCACTTAGATCACGTAGCTTACCACCGGCCACTTGGTCAATGGTTTGCCTCGTGGAGAGATTGACATGGTCATAGAAGATTTGGACTTGGAGCCAAAGTTCTAAGCCATGGTGAGGGACTTTTTGGAGTAAGTCCTTGAATCGAGTCCATGCCTCGTAGAGGGTTTCGCCTTGACGTTGTTGGAACATCAAGATATCATTCCTTAGCTTGGTAGTTCTTCCCGGTGGGAAAAACTGAGCAAGGAAACGAGTGGTGAGATCATCCCAAGAGGTGATGGATCCTGCGGGTTGACGCTCTAGCCATTGACTAGCTTGGTCCCGCAGAGAGAATTGAAAGAGACGCAATCGGGTCGTCTCTCGAGTGGCAACATCAAGGTCTATAGAATCAACAATTTTGAGAAAGTCCTTGAGATGTTGATTAGGATCTTCAGAACGAAGTCCATGGAATGCGCATCCGCTTTGCACCAACCGGATGGTGTCGGATCGCAAGGGAGTGACATTGGCTCCTTGAGTGAGCTCAATGGTGTTTCGATAGCCATGGTGGCTAGGACGGGAGTACTCTCCTAAAGTACGGGCTCTAGGAGGTGGTGGTGGTTGTTGTGGTGGTGGGTTGTTGGGATTAAGGATATTACCATCTTCCATGATGTCGAATGGTAATGGTTACGAACAAAGAAACGAAGAAAATAGATAGACTAAAGAAAACCTAGAAAAAGAAAATAAAAATCTCACTAGAAAGGAATCTAGTGAGTAGACCTATAAAATAAAAAATTCAACCTAAACAATAACTATTCCCTGGCAGCGGCGCCAAAAACTTGATGCGTGGTTTTGCAACCTTACAACAGGTTTTACCTCTCGAGGGATCTCAAGAGGCTTACAACCCCACCAGGCAGTGTACCTAACCGATGTAGTATAGTGTAGTGGTAAGTACGGGGGATTGATCGTTCTCCACAGGGAATAGTATTCGTTAGGTATGAAAAACTACTCTAATAGGTCTAAGGGTGAGAGAAGATTCTTTTTATGTTTTTATAATTTTATGAAAGCAAGTAAAATCTCGGGTTTGAAAGAGTGGGCGGAATTAGTTGCTAGTCAACTAACCCAAGTTACTACGAATGCAAATAAAATAAAATAACAGAAAATGAAAGGGTGGTAAAACTTATGTGGAGAGAAATGTGTTTACTTAGATTTCCTTACTCCCTAACTATCTTTTACCGGTTGATTAGTGTGTATTAATTGCGTGGATGACGGGTGTATTCCTTAATACCAATCGTGGGGTGGCGTACGTACTTCCCCAACTCTACAAGCTCCTACTTCACTCCTATGTCGAGCCGGCTAGGAAGCTCCTAACATGGGATCACTAGAATTCGCTTGTGCATTAAATACAACCATAAAAACCTTAGTACGCATTGGTTCATGTTTCTTAAGACGTTCAAGCAAGTTACCGAATAGGAAGTTAGCCAGTTTTCTTAAGCCTAACATAGATGAACAATCATCCAATACAACTAATAACACACTAATAACCAATAATCAATAGCTAGGTTTCATTAGATCTAAGCAAACACAAGATAAATCTAGCCTAGCATGTTAAACAAAAGACAAGAACAAGATAGAATCAAACAACACATAGACATATTGAATGATTAATTGATAACTTATCTTCAATGTAACATGGAAGATCTCAAGGCAAAAAGCCTTGAAAAAGCTGCTAAAATCGTCTTAGGGTTTTCACACACAAAGTTCCCCAATAAGTTCCACCCCAATGACAAAAAATTGCAAAACTATATATAGACTTTCAGATCTGACGGCGTCACGTTATGGAGTGTGACGCCGTCACCTCGCCGCTTTTAGGGTTCCCGGATGGCCTTCTTGACGCCGTCCCTCTTTAGCTCTCCAAAATCCGTTCTGGCTTATCAAGGCTTGACGCCGTCAGATAATGGCTTGACGCCGTCCCTCTTTAAATTAAGCCGTGACGACCTTGATCACTCCAAAGGGTGACGCCGTCAGAATTCCATGCAAATTTCTCTGGCTTATCATGAGTAATTTTCACATCCACCACTTTTGCCAAGCCATGACGCCGTCCAGAACAAATCCTGACGCCGTCAAAGGTAATTTCCAGCACAATTTTGAGACTTTGTCGTTTTCTTCACTTTTATGCTCCAAAAACGTCCAAAATGCCTCCTTTTCCAGATTTCTCCTCAAAAGTACCTAAAATGACAAAAGGAACGATTTAGGGCAATATTTGATCAAATAAATACGATTTAGGGCTTAAATGACCCCTTAAAAGCGGTACACTTTTTGCTTCATCACAAACAAAATAGAAAGTAACGATAATAAAGGACTTAATTATTTTCGTAATAAAATTAGAAAAAGATTCCAAGAAAAAATACGGAAAAAACAAATTCAAATAAAAGAAAAAGAAAAAGAATTAGATTTTAGAACCAATAATTCATATTTGGCTTTTAAAATATTATCTAAATACTATGAAAAAAGAACTAAATTAGCTACAACTAAATTAACATGGGAGAATATATGGGAAGATAAAGAGATTAGTTCACTTCAAGTTATTTTCATACCACCATTTTCAAAAGAAAAAGTGAATCAGTTAGCATTATTAATACGAAAAATGAGAATTGCAGAATATTTAGATGAATACGGTCTAAACGCAACTAATGAAGAAGAATTGAAAAAACAATTTTTGGACTATAATGAAAGAATGAAAAAGTATTATGAATATGAATCGAAAGAAATAGACGACTATTACGATGAAGATAATAACTTTGATTATTATTTCGGAGAACCCTTTTATGAAACAGATTAATTCATCATGAAATCTAAAGATAACCCAAATGCAACATTCATTGAAGTAACAATTGGAAATAAGAAAATATTTGCATACGTAGATACCGGAGCATCGATATGTTTTGGTAGACGAAAAATATTAAGAAAATGGGAAAATTAGAAAAACCAATAAAAATTGTAATAGCAGACAAATCAGTACATAAAATATGGTATGTTGGAAGAATGATTCCAATATATATTAACCAAGAAAGATTTATTGCGCCAACTATATATATGCATGATTCAGGTATAGACTTAATAATTGGAAACAATTTTTTAAAATTATACCAACCTTTTACTCAAACAGATAAGTCTGTCATTATAAGAAATATGGAAACAGGAAAATTGGTGACAACACCAATAGTTACACAAACAGAATATATAAGAATGTTAGCACGAAACATAAAATTTCAAGTAGAAATATTATTAATAATGAAAAAAGAACAAATAGAAAAAGCATTAAAAGAAGTATGTAGTGAAAATCCACTAGATGCTATAAATAATAATAACATATTAGTATCTATAAAACTAAAAGATCCATTAGCAGAAATAAACATACCAAATAAGATACCCTATAGTATTAAAGATGTTAAAGAATTCAAAGAAGAATGTCAACAACTATTAGAAAAAGGAATAATAAGAGAAAGTTCAAGTCCCCATTCAGCACCAGCATTTTATGTCGAAAACAATAATGAAATTAAAAGAGGAAAAAGACGAATGGTTATAAATTATAAAAAGATGAATGAAGCAACTATAGGAGATTCCTATAAGTTACCAAGAAAAGATTATATTTTAGAAAAAATAAAAGGAAATACACACTTTAGCACATTTGATGCCAAATCAGGATATTGGCAACTAAGACTAGATGAATCAACTAAACCATTAACAGCATTTTCTTGTCCTCCACAAAAACATTATGAATGGAATGTACTACCATTTGGCTTAAAACAAGCACCATCAATCTATCAACGATTTATGGATAATGTTTTACAAGAAAAAGGATTAATTTTATCACAAAAGAAGTCCAAATTACTTCAAAACGAAGTAGAATATTTAGGACTAAAAATAGCACAAAACGGAGTTATTTCTTTAACAAGCAACACACAGGAAAAATTAAAACTTTTTCCAGATAAACTAGAAGATAGAAAACAAATTCAAAGATTTTTAGGATGTTTGAATTACATAGCAGAACAAGGATTTTTGAAAAATCTAGCAAAAGAAAGAAAAGTTTTACAAAAGAAAATTTCTGAAAAAATTCGTTGGGAATGGACACCATCCGACACCCAACTGGTACAACATATTAAATCAACTGTACAATGTTTACCGGAGTTATATAACCCGGAAACAAAAGATTTTTTTATTATTGAAACAGATGCATCAGACGATACATGGGCAGGATGTATGAAGGCAATTCAGAATGAAAAAAAAAACTATTAGGATTAGATATTGACGGAATTCCAATCCCTCAATCTAATCTATTAAAAGTAGCACTATGTATTGATGGAAGTCAAATTCCTCAATCTAACTCAGCATTATGTATTGATGGAAAGAAATTTCCTCAATCTGATTCATTACTATTAAATTCAGCACTACAAACATCAGAATTCGCTTTTTTAAGCAATGAGAATACATCTATTTTAAAAACAGAAAAATATAATTCAAAACTATGCAAATATATTTCTGGAACATTTTCAGAAACAGAACAAAAATATAGCACTCATGAAAAAGAAACACTCGCATGTTTAAAAACTTTAAAAAAATGGAAGATTGATCTGTTGCAGACAAGATTTGAGTTACGAACAGACTCAAAATATGTAACAGGTTTCTGGAGATACAAATTACAAGAAGATTATTGTAGAGGTCGACTCATCCGTTGGCAGCTACAGCTACATCAATTTCACCCTTACATCAAGTATATAAAGAGTGAAAGTAATACATTCGCAGACACACTTACTCGAGAATGGAAGGATTGATCAGACAAGCACAACTAGAGCACCAACAAAAAAGAGAACAAGTCATTTCACTAGAAAACCAACTAGCCGTTGCTAGAAAAGAAGAAGAAGAACTAGCAAACACCATAAAATACTTGACCCGAAATTCAAATTCAGAATCAACCTCAGAATCCACTAAAATGCCAACACAATCAAAACCATCAACACCTGTAAAGCCAACATCATCAACCTCAAAAACCCAAGCATCATCTTCACCTTCACCAGAAAAAACCGAATTCACAAGAATACAAGAAGAACTTGAAGAAGTAGTCCAAAATTCAAGTATTGGAAAGAAAAAATGGTACGTTATTTTTAATGGACCATTTAGAGGCATCTACTCCGATTGGGCACTCGCAGGTCCTCACATAATAGGACAAAGCGTTACCCATAAAAGCTACACATCAAAAGAAGAAGCAAAGCAGGCACTAAACGAAGCATACAAAACAGTCACTACAGGATGAAACGATAATTGATCATGATTTGATCGTAGGTCCATGTTGTTTTGAAATGAATTCGTATGAATTGGATGATCGTTGAAAATTGAATGAATAATTGTGAATTATTCTGCTTTTGGTGATGATTGATTGTTTGAATCGTGACGATTCTTTGTATGATGATTGATGATAATGGATGGTAGTGAATGATATTCGCTTTCTATGCGAATTGGTTATCAGCTATTCAGAAACGATGTGTTCGTTTCAACTGATGAGCCCTGCTATTCAGAAGACAATGTCTTCAACAGAGAGAGAGAATTTCATTCTCTAAAAACACGATGCTATTTGATGCTAAAATGTGTGTTTCCTTTTATTTTTTCTAAAATATAATCTTTTCTTGGTAGCTTATAGGAATCTCCTATAGTTGCTTCATTCATATTTTTATAGTTTATGTCCATTCGTCTTTTTCCTCTTTTAATTTCATTATTGTTTTCGACATAAAATGCTGGTGTTGAATGGGGACTTGAACTTTCTCTTATTATTCCTTTTTCTAATAGTTGTTGACATTCTTCTTTGAATTCTTTAACATCTTTAATACTATAGGGTATCTTATTTGGTATGTTTATTTCTGCTAATGGATCTTTTAGTTTTATAGATACTAATATGTTATTAGTATTTATAGCATCTAGTGGATTTTCACTACATACTTCTTTTAATGCTTTTTCTAACGGATGGGCACTCCTAATGGCAGGATT